>CM063501.1:124303690-124323690 GCA_032207245.1 Pardosa pseudoannulata | reverse complement strand
GTCGATTAGTTTTTATTGATTTTTCAAATATACTGATCATTTTTGAAACACCCTCTATATAATTCCACACTTTTGCCTATATCACCAAACCTTCTTCAATCACCAATTACTCTGGATTGTCAATCAAAATATGTGCTTCATTTCTATCTTCTAAATGAATACTTTTGGCTGTTTTTAATTTTATGGTCTCTCGTTCAGTACTGCACTACAAACATAATTACTTAGAGACAAGGTTTAGAGGATTAGCGATGTACAGTATTTCAATGGTAATTTTGCGCTGAATCCATCAGACAATACCTAGAACCTAGATGTAAAATACCTGTTCTATAGTACAAAATGGTCTAATACTCTATAGCAATGTCTTTCAAATTGTGTTTTGCAACCAACCTTTAACAAGCTACATAGTAAAAGCCAAACTAAAGAAACAACTAAAGCTGTCTCTTCAATGCGATGTTCTTATTTATTAATAACCAGTAAAAACTAAAAACAGATGCTGCGATTTCTCCTAACATTTTTTTTTTACTTGCAATGCGAAGTCTCTTCTTGTGTAGACATTTTTACGCATTAATGCGTAGAGACCGTTTCAAGGGACAGTTTAAAAATAACATGGGAACATTTTTAGTTTTCTTTAAATAAGATTTTTATTTACAGTGAAATTATATAATAAAACTTTAAGCAAACTTTTCATATTTCATTTTTCTATTATTATTCATAAATTTATCATTTGAACTTTCATTCAATGATTTTTTATGTCCTGCACATTAATTTATCTTTCAAATGGTATTCGAAATTATTACTATAATGTCTATAATGAAAGTTTTCTTCGCAAAAATGTTCTTACATATTTCTTAGATATGAGTACATTTTTAACAGCTTACAAATTATAGATATCATTTACCCCAATGAATCCATAATAACTTGATATCGAGTTTAAACACCAGATCTCTGTTTCATTAGTAACTTGTAATATATAATAGATTTTAGCGCTCCAAACTTAACCAGTTCGTAGTATATTAGATTTAGAAACTTGCGACCATTTCCTTCTAATGTCAACATGTGTCTTTTCTATTATTGAACTGCATTCTAGTAAGCCCTTTCCGCACTCATAATCTGCAAGAGTTTTATTTTTAAATTAAAAGAAGAATGCGATATTTAAAAAAATAGTTAAAGCGTATTTACTTTTTATTTCGTTTTTAAAATGCATAACTACTGAGTTTTGAATTTGTATTTATTTGTTTAATTTATTTTAAATTTTAGATTCTGGTGGGTACAGCAGTTGTACCGTAAATATTTAGAAACCCGAAACTCGGCTAGGGTTCAACAGTTGTACCGTAGATATATTCCCTATTTTGCAGAGATGGGGTCATTACTCACTTATCAATGGGCTAGTCCTTCCCTATTGTTGAAGTTTTGCTGAGTGCATCAATACTGGGAAAGAATAATGTAACTTTGTTTAGCGACATGGAACTAATGGAGCTATTTTGTCCATGTCCAGCAGTTGTTTGAAAACTGTTCTTTATTTCTTGTGAACTATATCCGTTGGAAAGCGAGTCAGTTACTTTTTTTTACGTCGTTAATGTTTCTATTTAATCTGATCATGGCTCCCAGATTTAAATCTCTTTCACAAAGTGAGATTAAAAATTAATGAATGATTTTGACTCAAAAAATCAGGCTGATAGCTAATCCAATTGCACAAATGATATCGTGGTAGCACCTCATGAACCGTTTTATGAGAGTAGCGCTAAAATTGTAAATAATGAACCAGAAACTAATGCAAACATCTTTGAATGGAAATATGTTGAAGAATCTCATTTTTTTTTATAAATATTACGTCTTTCTTTGGAAATACTGGAATAACAACAATCTTGGACGTGCAAACGCCGTATGACTTTTTAAAAAAGTTATTTACTATCAAAATCCTGAAACTCACATATGTAAAAACAAACAGATATGCCGAACAAGTGTTCGTAATAAGATCAGATGATTCTGGTAAAAGGAAACATTCCCGTACTTCAATTATTTACGGCTGAAGAAAAGTTAAGTAGAGTAGATAAACCCCTTTTCTTTGGAATATACTTGAGAAAAAGTCCCCAAAATGGAAATTTTTTCATTTTAATTTTGTTCGTTATTATCATGAAATGTTAAAAATATATTATTACTGTTAAAAAGCAAAATTTTAAAATAAATAACTACTATTTTCAATATTTTCACATATATGGGAAATGTTAATGGATTACAGTAATTTTTGGTCGAATTACAACAAAATAAATCAAATGACATAATTTTCTGGATAAATATAATAAATTAATAACTAACTAATTATTATCTATACCAACTGGCATGAATTCCATGTCCCTCAGATTCCTTTGAATTTCAAAAATCCTTTACAATATCCGAGAACTAGAGACAAATGGCATGAAACTGTCGAACTTTTCACGGGAAAGTATCTCTATCTATATGGCAATTTGTCAAATTAAATATTATGCTTTTAACGAACCAATTTCGGGCTTCAAAGAATTGAAATACCATTTTTTCTCTTGCCCGAACTCAGGTAGGACATTCCAGAATAGGCGCATTTGCGTAGCCCGAACTCCATACGGGAGTCATAGTCAAGGGGTTAAGCTCTGAAACTATTAGGTCCCTTTTTCCTAAACACAAAATGACCGATTCGGGCTAAAATTTAATGTAATTTTCTCTTCTTCATGAATTAAGGAAAGCTCTTATTATATTATGAAACTTTTTTTAAAAAAAAGTGTTAAAAAAGTGTAGAAATTTATTGACTGACAATCATTTGATAAACTGTTTTCGAATGTTAGCCAATATCTACTCTCCAAATTTTAGAAAATTTCCTAATGACTACAGATAGTGCTGTTATTCAAATTAAACTTAATATGTAGGACTAAAAAAATTCTTATATTTCTAATTTATTACTAACACAGCTACAATTTATTTCATATATATATATATATATATATATATATATATATATATATATATATATATATATATATATATATAATATATATATTATATATATATTTATATATATATATATAAATATATTATATATATATATATATATTAAATATATATATATATATATATAATATATAAATATTTATATTTTATTATATAATATATATATATATATAATATATATTTTATATAATATATATATTATATATATATATATATATATATATATATATATATAAAGTATATAAATAATATATATTATAAATATATATATTATATATATATATAATATATTAAATATATTAAATATTATATATATATATATATTATATATATATATATATATATATATATAAATATATTTATATATTTATATATAAATATATATATATATATATATATATATATATATATTATATATATATATATTTATTATATTTATTATAAATATATATATATATATATATATATATATATATATATATATATATATATATATTATATATATATATATATATATATATATATATATATATATATATATATATATATATATATATATATAAATATATATATATAATATATATATATATATATATATATATATATATATATATATATATATATATATATATATATATATATATATATATATATATATATATATATATATATATATATATATATATATATATATATATATATATATATATATATATATATATATATATATATATATATATATATATATATATATATATATATATATATATATATATATATATATATATATATATATATAATATATATATATATATATATATATATATATATATATATATATATATATATATATATTAATATATATATATATATATATATATATATATATATATATATATATATATATATATATATATATATATATATATATATATATATATATATATATATATATATATATATATATATATATATATATATATATATATATATATAATATATATATATATATATATATATATATATATATAATATATATATATATATATATATATATATATATATATATATAAAGTGTTCATTTCTTTCTCAATATACTATTTTTTATTAAATCTATATCATACTGGCTCGGAATGCATCATTATATGTAAGAAACAAACGCAAGAATAAAGAAAAATGTTCTATTTCAGCTTTGTCTGTAGATCATAGTAGTCTTTAAAACCAGTACAGATTATAAGAAGTTTGATGAGTTTCAAATGCTTGGCAACAAATGCTATAATTCAAAGTTATACCTTCAACTAATCGGAGTGAAAGTTACTAACAAATCCTGAACTCTTTGAAATAAAAAAAAATCATATTATTGTTGAGCAAAACTAGGAATTATATAATAATATTATAGTTTTTATGCAAAACTTAATTACTTGTGTGAGAGGGCTAAAAGAATTGCCCGAAATCAGGTCAGCCAAAATTTGCGCTTTTGCTATTTCCGAACTCAATTTCAGCGTCACAGGCAGGGTTTTAAAGAAGAGATACGGTGTTTCCTCGCCACTTCGCGCTTCATGTTTTGCGGCTTTAGTGCTTCGCGGGTTTTTTTTTTTTTCAAAATATTCATCAAAAAATAAAATTGAAAAAATACAACTATGCCGACAGCCACATTGCGGAAAGATTTTGTTTCATGTTATCGAGAGAGAAAGGATACTTATAAAGAGATGAGTTGACTCTGTACATACAACGATTCTTGAGATGACAAAGTCTGCATGTGAAAGAAAATGAAGAGGAAGACAAGAACAAACTGAAAACGGGATTTCCCTGGAGAAATTATATTGTGCAACATGGCAAGAATTTGCTTAACCCTCTGACTGTTCAATTTGTAAACCGAGATCTATTTAAAAATTCCGTATTTTTTTGCATACTTATATGTATATGTGTATATATGTATATATATATATATATATGTATATATGTATATATATGTATATATGTATATATATATATATATATATGTATATATGTATATATATATATATATATATATGTATATAAAATATATATGGTATATATATATATATGTTTATATTATATATATATATATTGTATATATATATATATTATATATATATATATATATATATAATATATATATATATATATGTGTATTTTGTATATATATGTATATATGTATATATATATATATATATAATATATATATATATATATATATATATATATATATATATATATATATATATATATATATGTATATATATGTATATGTGTATATATATGTATATATATGTATATATATATGATATATATATATGTATTTATATGTATATATATATATATATATATATATATATATATATATATATATATATATGTATTTTTTTATAATAGGAGAAGAAATTATATAAGTAATGTAAATGCAGATTCTATTCAAGATAATATAAAGTCTAATTTAAAACTTTATTTATAATATATATATTTCTGGACGATATATCAATATGTATCTGTTTATATATGTAATATATTACAACAAGAATTTTACAACATATATCGATATATATGTTAACATGAAATGTATAGACAGAATATATTTACAGTTTTATACAGAAATATATGTTAAGTGGAAAATATATTATATATATTTTATATATATATAAATATGATATATTACATATATAATTTTTATATTAAAGTATAATATATATTGTATATATTGTATATATATATAATATTATATATATGTATATATATATGTTATATTTATATGTATATATATGTGTATATATATGTGTATATATATGTGTAATTTATATTTATATATTATATGTATATATATATATATGTATATATATATTATATATATTTATATATCTATATATATATATATATATTAAATATATATAATATATATTTATATATATATATTATATATATATATATATATATATATATATATATATATATATATATATATATATATATTTATATATATATATTATATTTATAATATATATATATATTTTATAATATATATATATATATATATATATATATATATATATTATATATATAATATATTTATATATATATATATATTGGAGAATTGAAATTAGTTTTTCTAGAAAAGATTTTTTATATTGACTTTTATCATGAGAAAATAAGCTTTCAGAAAACCTAATTTCAAATGTTATCACATAAAAAAATTTTTTTGTAATAAATTTCAACTGTAACATAGTTTCTATTTATAACATACTATCTATCATTCTATTATCTAATATAACTTTAATAGTTCTAGTCCTATAAATCTATTTATAACGTAATTAAATGTCTAATACTGTGTATAATTTATTCTACTGGTTAAACGGTGAAAAGTCGGAATGTGCTTCTTACAAAGGGAGAAAAACATATGCCCGTGAAAATCGCGGGATGAGCAAATTTTGCTACATTTGAATTGCCCGTGGAAATCGCGGGATGAACAGTCAGAGGGTTAAGACATTGGTTACAATATGGTACGAGCTGTCAAGTTCAGCAATCGCGTTGACGGGGTTATGTTTTTGTACAAGGGAATTCTGAAGGAAAATTTAAAACAAAGACAACAACTACCCATCACCATGTTTCTCTCCAAGGTAAAGCCCACTGGCTCTACCATCAGAGCCTCCAATAGTCTTCGAGTAAGCCTAAACCTTATACGAGTCAAGTGAGAGCCTCTCCTCCGCCACCAACAGAAGAATCTCTCAGAAAGCAATGTTGATTAATGTGTATTACTCTATAAGGTTTTGTAATTAACCTTACTAATTATCACTGACACGTTTAAGTAAATACGTATACTGTTGTAATTTTTGTCTTAAATGTGTAAAGTTTATATACTGTTTACATATTTAAAATATTCGTGTACCCGCATACAAGAAAAAATCGTAGGGATAAATTCTACTTCATCGTTTTTCCTTTTTCGCGGAAGGTTCTACCAGGATAAGGATTAACCACGAAAAACGAGGGATCACTGTACAGTAAAATTGAAAAAGGTTAAGATGATGTCTACCGTATGTGTATTTAATCTACGACATTGCGTGTTTGAGTTACTTGGTTAAAAAAAACGGATAGACTCGAACTAGACATCCAAGTAGACATATAATACTCCAAGACGTATAATATCCAAGTAGACGTGTAATAAGTAGACGTATAAATCTATATCATACTGGCTCGGAATGCATCATTATATGTAAGAAACATACGCAAGAATAAAGAAAAATGTTCTATTTCAGCTTTGATCGTAGATCATAGTAGTCTTTAAAACCAGTACATATTATAAGAAGTTTGATAAATTTGAAATGCTTGGCAACAAATGCTATAGTTCAAAGTTATACCTTCAACTAATCGGAAATTGAGACAGGTTAAGATGATGTCTATCGTATGTGCATTTCGTCTACGTCATTGCATGTTTGAGTTACTTGGTTAAAAAAAAACGGATAGAGGCGAACTAGATATCCAAGCAGACGTATAATCAGCAAAACTCAATATTTATATAAATTACATAACATATTGGATTATTAAAATATAAATATTTACCAAAATAACTGATATTTAATGATTACGATACTTTCCCCAGACTTAGTATAAGAAAAAAGTATAATGGCAATAACAATAAGGAATAAGTTATTACTATAAAATCGTTTTCCTGACAACTTTCAGTAAATAGTAAATAATTTGCCGAAAAAGAACAGCCTTCCTTAAAAGAGTGTGATCAGAAAGATTCCAATAAAACTTTTCATTTTATTCTCCCATATCGAATTCCGATGACATAAAAGACGACCACGATTTGGCAAAAATATTCCGAAAACCAGAGAAAAATAAATTCTGAATGGATTTAGGATCGAGAAATTTCCTCGCTCCGACGGAAAGCTGGAAGATTTAGCGGTAGATTCCTTCAGTTCCAGTTGGCAGTGGTATAAATGTGTTTTCTTTTCATTAAGACGTTATGAGGCGAGTAGATATGCAAGCAGAAGAGATTGTGTCCCAATATAGAAAATAAAAAAGAGAAATTGTCTGAAAAAGGAATACAGCTTGATTATTTCAAGTCTTTTATAAAATTGGATTTAGGTATTTAAATGTATTGCTAACAGAATATTAACAGTAAGCATAGTTATGTTTGCTCTCAGACACAAACACAAACACACACGAACACACACACACACATATATATATGTATATGTATACATATATATATATATATATATATATATTTATTTATATATATATATACATATATATATATATATATATATATATATGTATATATATATATATGTATATATATTTATATATTGTATATATTATATATTATGTATATATATATATATATATATATATATATTTATATTATTATATATTTATATATATATATATATATATATATATTTATATATATATATGTATATATATATATTTATTATGTATGTATATGTATATATATATATATATGTATATGTATATATATATATATATTTATATATATATTTATTATATATATATATATGTAATATATGTATATGTATATATATGTATATGTATATATATGTATATATATATATATATATATGTATATGTATATATATGTTTAAATATATATATATATATTTTGTATTTATATGTATTTATATATGTATATGTATATATATATATTATATATGTATATGTATATATTTGTATATATTTATATATATTATATTTATATATATATATATATATATATATATGTATATGTATATATATATGTATATATGTATATGTTATATATATGTATAATGTATATATATATATTTATATATATATATATGTATATATATATTAATGTATATATTTGTATATATATATATATATGTATATATATGTATATATATATATATATATATATATTTATATATATTATATATATATATATATATTTATATATTTATATATATATGTAATTATTATTTTCTAGTCACAATTATTATGTACATATTATTTTTACTTTCCCAGGCTACTGGGCAAGAAAAAACGTAATCAGCTAGTAGTAATAACGAACGTTGCAGTCTGGCCACATTGAAAAGAATGGCATAAGTCTAATTAAAACTTTATTTTAGAGCTGCTGAAACGGACTTCTTTCCTAGTCAAACACAGACAAAAGAAAGCCACAAAAATATATATATGCATGCATATATATATATATATATATATATATATATATATATATATATATATATATATGCGAAGATTTAAGGTGATTCACTACTCCAGTGTATAAGAAATGTGTTAGATTAAAAAATATTGAAATAATTTAATTTAATAAGAAATTAGACCTTTCGAAAAACCCCTATTTTTTTACTAAAATTTCTTCATTTATTAGAAATTTTATAAAAACTTTTCCAGGAATAATTTTTTTAAATGCAAATCTCTATGATAACATAAAAAATAAATCTAAAAATGTAGAAACATGAACTAGTTCCTATGTTTAAAGAAAAAAGTTCTCCGAACGTAGAGGTATACCTTATGACATTTAGAGGGTGGGAAAAAGATTTTAAGGAATTAGAATGGAAGAGAAGAGGTTTTTAAGGAAATATTAAAGTTAAATAATTTTGATATATTACATATTTATATATACTAGACAGACGTTGTCCTGCTGTAAATCCAAAAAATGTAAAACGTTTTACAATTTTCGGTTGCCATTTTCCAACATCAAATTCTTTAAATATAGATACACTGTCAATCGGCGGTTTTCTAATTATTAAAAATAAGCAATAATGAAAGTAAGAGAATGTACATATCTTTGATATTTTTATCTTTGTTTTTTTACATACTTTTGATAGTATTTACTAGTAAATGACCTAAAAGCTTTATATTTGGATAATTTTTAATGATGTTACACTCATAGTTAGATATAAAGGTAATCAAAATTCGTTAAAAATTCAAAATGTATGATTTTGAAAGACCAAAATGTTTTACCAAATGTAAATTAAGCAAAAGTTTTAGGTTATTCACTAGTCCAATGTATAACAAATGTGTTGCATCAAAAATATTGAAATAGTTTAATTTATTAAAAAATTAGATCTTTTGAAAAACCCGTTTTTGTTACTTAATTTTCTTCATTTATTAGAAATTTTATAAAAACTTCTCCAGGAATAAATTTTTAAGTGCAATTCTCTATGACAATATAAAAAATAAATCTAAAAATGTAAAAAATATGGACTAGTTTCTAAGTTTTTAGAAAAAAAAGTTCTCCGAACGTAGACGGATACCTTAACATAATATTAATACTATTCTGAACACAACATACATTTTATAAACGTTCAAACATTTGCAATTAGTGCTGTAATGCTAAAGTGTTTGTATTTTTTTTTCAGTTTGAAAGATATATTGTCCTCTATGACTGAATTCGCTGACCTTTACGAAATATGTGTTGTCTCTTTGTCGGAAGGAATGTTGTTCACTTTTATGGTGCTATCCCATGATAAAAGTTTCAACAAAAACTGCTGCTTTGTAGAGGAAAATTCTAACTGCTTCCCTTATTACAAATGTTTTTTGCAAATTGTTTTGTTAATTGCAAAAATTCAATTACAATTTTCGGTTGACATTTTACAACATCAAAGTCTTTAAATATTGACACACTGCATATCGGCTAATTTCCAGTTATTATTAAAAATAAGCAATACAGATAAGACAATGTATATATCATACCGTTCGCGAATATTCCCTTCGTAAAACAATAGACTGCATTTTTTATGAACAGTGGGGATATATATGCACCCCTCTTTCGTTCGTGTTCGGCATAACACAGCTGCAATGAACGGTAAAGTGATTCCACGGCACATAAAATAAGAAACAGTCATTTGTTGGCACAAACACAACAATCAGCGAACTGATCAGCCCGAGGCTGTTTACAATCTTTTGCTAAAACATCAGAATTAAAATTCGCATCGTGAATACGCATTTCTCTTCACTCTATTTTGCTTTGTTCTCTGTATTGGTTGTAGTGGGCGAAACAAAATTTATTCTCTGCATTCACTGGTTCGTTAACAAGTGTAATAATGCACTGTAACCTTTTATTATTTACAACACAATTTATATATAGAGCCAAAGCTTATATAAATGAAAACATTTCTCAGACTTGTTTTTTTTACGATTTCTGACAGCTGTATAGTATTAAATTGTAAGTTTTATGCAATATTTATAAAGAAACTTCATCAAAAATGTCTTAAAAGTTTTTTTAAAGTGAAAAAAATAATCAATTTTAATTCTGATGTTTTTCAGCCAAAGATTGTAAACAGCCTAGGGCTGATCTGATGCACGAGACATGCATGCTTTCATAGACAACCTGTTTTTGAAATTTTTTTTTTTGAAATTTCTCTTAATTATATCTAGATGAATAAAATTATAGTCATAAGCAACCATTATTATAACTAAGTTAAATAAAACATATTTTAAATTTTTAGAGTTATGTCTAACAAATAAACAGCTGATTAAAAAAATTGTTGTTCCAATATTTTACATGAACTACAGTTTTGAAACAAAAAATATAGTCAAAATTTCAAAAATTTCCTTGCTTGTTTTCATCATGAGACAACTCATTGTTGTAAAGATCTCAGTATAAGATTATGGATGCCATATTTCAGGCTTGCTCGGAAGGCACGGAAGATGAGTATAACATGTGTTAAGACTTTAATCAGAATATTTGTATCTAAAAAAAAAAAAATATTGGAAAAAATTTGTCGGGCCAATATTTTATATGGGTTACAATTTTGGAATAAAAAGTACATTAAAAAAATCCTATTTTTTCTTCGCAGTATTTAATCTGAGAAAAACAAAGTATTATTGTACAGATATCAGTATAAAATTATGAATGTCATATTTGAAGCTTCATCAGAAGGCAACGAAGTTCATTAAATCATGTCTTACGCCCTAAAATTACCATATTTGCATCTCAAACAAGCAGCTGAGTAAAAAACATTTACGCCAATATATTAAGCGGGATACAGTTTTGCAAACCTAAACAAATGCATTAAAAATACCTACTTTTCCATGGCAATTTTTAATATGAGAAAAGCAAGGTATTATTATACAGTATTATTGTATTGTACAGTTTTAAATCTCAGTATAAAACTATAAATGCCATATTTGAAACTTTATCAAAAGGCAAAGAAGTTCAGTAAAACATGTCTTAAACCCTTAAATCGACGTATTTGCCTCTCAAACAAGCAACTGAGTAGAAAAAAATTTTAAGCCACTCTATTACTCGGTATACAGTTTTGCAAACCAAACAAAATTCACTCAAAAATTCCTATTTTTCCTGGGCAATATGTAAAATAAGAAAAACTTTTCCATGGCCGTTTTTAATATGAGAAAAACAAGGTAAAATTTACAGATCTCAGTATAAAAATATGAATGTCATATTTGAAACTTCATCAGAAGGTAATGAAGTTCAGCAAAAGTATTAAGCCCTTAAATCACCGTATTTGCCTCCAAACAAGCAGCTGAGTGGAAATAAATTTTTACTCTAATATTTTACGTGTGATACAGTTTTGGAAACAAAAAAAATGCATTCAAAAATTCCTACTTTTCATTGGCCGTTTTTATTATGAGAGAAACAAAATATTTTGTAAGGATTTCAGTATAAGATTATGAATGCTATACTTGAAGCTTCATCAGAGCCAAAGGAATTGAGTAAAACATATCTTAAGCCCTTAATCGGTGCATTTGTCTCTCAAACAAACATACAAATGAAAATAAATTGTCACTCCAATACTTTATTTTGGCTACAGTTTTGTAATAAAAATACATTAAAATGTAAGTCTACCCACGATATTATTTAAAAGTTTTCCTTGCGTACAATATATTATAAATATCTTTTTTTTTCATTTTATCTTTCCAATTAAAATAGAAATAAAATTGCATATCAATTTTCTCTCGTGCTAAATAGTTTTTATATAAGAGAAAACATTCAGTAATTTAATAACGTATATAATATTTTAGCAACGGTTTTCGCCTGCTCACGGTATTAATATCTCTATAAAAAAACTTTTCTGTTTTAAAAAGCAATCCCGGTTTTACGAAAAGTAAACTCATGGACAATTTTAAATTTCAAATAAGATATCCATAAAAATAATGCACTTGAGACATTTTTACTAATTGAATGGAAGATTTCTAAAAGGAATAGCTGGTTTCGTACTAAAACAACTCCCTCGAGATTGGTAAAATTTATATTATTATATTAGAAAGCAATCTTTTATAAAATATGATTTTGAAAAATTTTCACTTGCGGATTTTTAATTTTCGAACAGTATTTTCTATAAAAGTCGTATATAATAAACGACATCAAAAAAAATATCGTGACTTTTGAAGACATTCTGTTACAATTGTACGAACAGTACGATTCGAAAAAAAGAATGAATTAACATTTATAATACGCATAAATGAATTTTAATATCTGCATGAAATTATTTCAACCGTCTCTTAACAAAAAAAAAAAAAAAAATCTATCAATGAAAATTCAATATTATTATAACGTAATTTGCGTTATTCAACGTAATTGCGAGACGTTTGCCTTAGATTATGAAAAAAAATAATACGAACAAAAAATATTTGTAATGTGATGTAATATGTATTAAAAGCGTGATTTGAAAAAAAATTATTACTTAAAAATCTGAAAATTTACTAATTAATAAAGAATTATATTTTTAGCCGTTCTACAGTAAATACTGTTTAACAACTTTTTTTGGAAAAAATTACACTATTCATACTAGTTTTATGATGCATGATTTCAAATAAAAGTTTATAGAATTGTTAAAAAGCAATATATATTTTAGTCTTGTACTAATAAAAGAAATTCCATCAGTAAAGCAGATAAACAAGTTGTCTTGAAATTTAGGAGAATAAAAGTAGGATATGAAAGGCAAAAATTTTTATATAACCTCTATATAACGCTTAATTACATTTAAAAACAAATCTACGAGTCTAGTTAAAAATTGGGTTCCTTTGGTAAATTTGGCGAAAATATTGGCGATATTTACTAAAACACAAAGGTAATCCATCCAAACATTGTATTTCTTTCTTTTTCTGGTGACTTTATTTAATGCACAGTCTTCCATCTAAATAGAATCATTTACTCTTATTTAATTAAAGATAACGACTTGAAAACAGAACATTTATATTTATGGGCAATCAATCCCTTAATGGCAATTAACAGTTTACAAACGCAACATCTCCGAATTATTAAAAATCAACTATAGTGAACAATTAATGGTTTGTTATATCTAATTTTTTAAGCATTGAGCACTTTTAATATATAAGAAAAGAGTTACACAAGAAGAGCTGGATGCAAATATCCTATAAATTATAATATAGGTACAGATTGTTTGAACACGGTGAGATCAGTAGAAAATGTTAGGCGACCATACTTAAACCGTTATCGCCAAGTTGGCGGGGGAAACCAGTTCTTTAGTCAAGCCAATTCTACTCTTAAGCGTATTTTGAAGCAACGCTATCAAAAACACTACAAAAGAAATTGTATGAAAGATGTGTTAAAAATAATAACAAATATGGGAAAAATATGGTTTACACATCAATATTTGTTTATCACAATTATAAACAAAACATTATTTAATAATTAACCTTCAGTCTTCTATTAATAAATGAAGTCGAATAATAAAAATGCCTTTTTTAATATGTTCCGAATGTTGTCATAAAATTAAAAAAAACTGTAATTGTAGTAGGGATTTAGAGAACACCACTTGCAGATGTCAATATTTAATGTCAAATTGTTATGTAGACATTTCTCTTTATAAAAATATCGAATTTCAAATAATCCCCAGAACCAAGAAGAAAAATTATAATCTTTGAATAAAAATTTTAAAAAAGTGTTTCAGTGGTTTAACAAGTACGTGTAATATAGCAGAAACTGTTTTATTGAAATAATAAAATTAAATTTTTAGTAAATTTACAGTGTAATATAAAATTAGAAATTTTTTTCTACAGTTTTTTTTAAGTCTTATGTAACTTTAAATAAGGGGATTAAATTTCAAAAACGTTGGAAAACATTTTATAAGATAGCTAATTATATTAGGTTTTATTAGTTACCAATTTTTTATTGCATTAAAGAACGAAAATATTGGTTCACATTCCTTCAGGATTTCAGGTAATTATCATTCGAGAATTGTATTTTTCTTTATTTAACTCCTTTCTTCGGAATATATTTCAGAAAAACGTGAAAAAATATACTTTAAATTTGTACTTTAAATTTATACTTTAAATTTGTTTATTATTATTATCAAAATGCTAGAAATAGATTATTTAAAAAAATACATAATTTTAAACAAAATAACTACTACAATCAAGAGCTAAAATATTATGATCACCCCTACATTTTGCAATGAACTCGCCTGGTTGACGTGGAAGGCACGTGATCAGGTGGAAGTGGTATTTAACTGCTGCTGGAGAGTCTGAAGACTCATTCTTTCACTTATTTCTCTGTGTGATGGGAAAGACTGCGGATTTAACCGATTTCGATAAAGGGCAGAATGTAATGGCTCGAAGGCTCGGAACAAGTATTTCCGAAACTGCACGACTCGTGGGTTGTTCGAATTCTACAGTTCTTAGTACTTATGCAAAGTGGGGGAATGACGGTGAAACCAGCAGTAGACGACATGGTATTGGACGTCCACACGCTATCAAACAAAAAGGTAGTCAGAAACTGTCTCCCGTGGTGAAGCAAAACCGGATCCACACAGTGGCTCAGCTGACAACCCAATACAATGCAGGGTCAAGTAGAATAGTATCGGAGCACACTGTTCAGCGGGCACTGTTGGATATGTGGCTACTCAGCAAACGTCCTACTCGTGTGCCTTTGCTGCCCAAGAGTCATCGCCAACTGCGTCTAAGCTGGGCCCGAGAACGTCGCGACTTGTCCATGGATCAGTGGGATAGAGTTGCATGGTCAGATGAATCACGGTTTGTCATTCATCACACCGATGGCCGTATCAAGATACTTCCAGACGAACGGTTGCTCCCTCAATCTACAGTAGGTCATACACAGGATCGTGCTGGCGGTATTATGCTTTGGGGGACGTTCTCTTGGGAGTCTCTGGGACCTGTGCTTGTGGTAGAGCAGAGCATGAATGCTACAGTGTATCTGAACATCATTACGGACCAGTTGCATCCTTACATGGCCTCTGTTTTTCCAGCTGGAATTGGAATGATCCAACAGATCAAAGCCCCGTGTCACAAGACTAAAATTGTGTTAGAGTGGTTCCAGGAACATGACGCTGAATTCCAGTTAATTACTATAAATGTCCTGGCCGCCTAACTCACCGGATATCAATGCGATAGAACACATTTGGGATGTCATGGGACGGAAGTTCAGAGTTCAAAGACCACCGATTAGTAATATCTCAGAATTGCGTAACCGTTGCTTAAACGTCTGGTACAGTAACATTTGCTCAAATCGTAGAAAAATAAATCAAGTGCCATAATTTTCAAGATAAATATAATAAACTAAACCAACAATATTAATATTTACATCAATTGTTATGAATTCTACTGCTGAATATTTCTCGAGGAAGTGTCAGTATGTATTTCGAAAATGTTAAATTACGTATTGTGCATTGGAAGAAGTGAGTGCGGGCTTTACAGAATTGAAACACCAATATATCTCTTGCCCAAACTCAGTTCGGTTAAAAAAATACTATTTGTGCAAACATTATTATTATAAAATTTAGTATAAATACTATCAACAATGAATTTAAACTATTAAAGCTTAAACTAATAATATGAAAATTAATAGTTAAGGTACCCTGTATTATTGAAAGCGAATGGGTATTTACATATGACATTTGTTTAATGAATTTCTGACTATAATTTTGTAAAAATATATTTCTATCTGATCACTGAAATCATTTATTTTAGTAAAGTAAAACTTTAAAAATATCTTTAAAAATAAACAGTCCAAAAAAAATTGTTTGGACTGGGTGGGTTTATTGTGAATATTATACTAAGTTAATTAGAGTAAGGAATTTATGTTAAATGTAAGAGAGTAAACTGTAGTGGTGGACTTTGGAACAATACATCGTGCTATCTTTCTTGTAATCGTCCTGTAAAATGTTTTGCTAAAGCGGATCAGATTTGGGCAATAGTCGGGGATCTTACTTGTTGCCTTTTGACATAAATGCTTGATTGTATTGCTAAGAACGTACTACTTACGGTTCTACATAGGATGCCTTGTCCAAAAAGGGATTTATCTGCTAATCGAGGACACAATAAGATCGGGCTTGCTGTTTGGAAAGTATCAATGAAACTGCTAATTTGAGAAGATTAGTATTATTGTGAATGTTATACTAAGTTAACTAGAATAGAATTTTGTGTTAAATGTAACAGAGTAAAATGCAGTGGTAGAATTTGGAACAATACATCGTCCTATCTTATTGGTAATGATCATGTAAAATGTTTTGAAAATCAGGATTGGATTTAGACAATAGTTGGTGGTCTTATGTGTTGTCCATGTACATAAATGTTTGATTTTATTACTAAAAGCATGCTGCTTAGGGTTCTACTTAGGAGCATTGTACAACTAGAGATCAATGTTCTAATCGATTACACAAATAAGACAGGGTTTGGGATTTTGAAAGGGCCCATCTAACTTCTAATTTGAAAAGATTAGTAAATAAAATACTTTACTTTTATGTTGGAAAACTGTATTTAATAAATAAATAAATAAATAAAATTTATTATTTTTTATATGGCTACAAAGTATTGTATATTAAATATTTTTATTAATATAAAGCTAAGATTTGTTTTAGTTTTCCTTTATTTATTCTTTTACATATTTTATGATCTTGATGGTAGCCGAACGTTGGCCAAATGAGTTGGGCATTTCTCCTTAGTTCTAGAGTTTATAGGTTCAAAACTTACTGCTCGCCTGGAATTTCATTGGATTTTCGCCTGGAGTCATTCGGATTATAAGTATTTAATTCAAAACTCATTAGCCCTAGTGTAGCAAAAAAGCTAAACCGTATCTTTCCTAAACCAACTAACCTTATGGGTTATATCCCATTTAAAATTGTTAAGCCTTACGTCTGAATAGCATAGCCAGTATCACAATAATTCATTATTTAGATTATGAGTAATGTTAAAAAAAACACAATTAATTTTCACATGCTAAGTAATGAATGAGAACTAAATGTTGAATGTTGTCAGAAAATGAATGTTGGTTCTCAAGTAAAATAGACACACAAGTATATATATGAGAAGAGACTGACTGTTGACTACAACTTAATATCCAACTAAAAACTTTATGGTCATTAAATTTGGTCATTTTTACCATGTAATATTTAGTAATGTTTATAATTGATATTATATTATTTCAGAGAGGCAAGTTGACACTAGCCTAACTGGTGTCATTATTATCAGGGAAAATGATGTTCAGGGACTGGTAAAATGAATAGTGCAATCAACTTTTGCTTAAACTGAATTTAGTTTTTTTTCATCTGCTTCATTTTACAGTGATCTTCTGCTGAGGGGAAAACTACTTCTGTATCTCTTTCTCACGCAAGGTTGTAGGAGTGGTAAAGTCGACCTTCCCGTTCAGGGTCGAAGCAAGATAGAACGCTGTAAAAACGTGAGATCTTTGGCAGAAGCCCACTGATAGTTTTTCTTTATACTGTTCTCTTTGTATCTACCACTGTTCTTAAAAAAATTAGATACATTCTTGATCTCCAGAACAATGCATAAATTATGGTATAGAAAAAAATGAAAGAGATGCTCTTGATTGCTAACAAAATTTTTGAGTTATGGTGAATCAGATTGATAACATTTTTTAAATTCCAGATGAGAATATTTAAAAAAATTCTATAATAAGCTTTATGGGAACCTATAAAACCTTTTTGTTTCATTTAAAAAAATTCTCTGTAGCTTTATTTTTGGTGATATACGCTATCTATTTGGGAATATACGCTTTGGTGATATACTATCTGGAGAGACCTATCGGTCTCTCCAGATAGTAGACCAATAGGTCTCTCTAGATAATACCAGAAATTAATTTTGAATCATGAGCCATTTCTGTTTTATAACTACCGCTGATACCGAAGTATGGTTTGCCTAGAGAAGTGTGTTTTACATTACTATTTTTTAAAAATGGATATTTTGCCTGATACTCATCAGAAGATAACAAAATATATGTGTCAGTTTATAAAACCAACGGTAGCGTTTTAGTAATCAAGTAGCGATAGGTCTTTCCAGGTGGCATGAGGAATTTATTTTCAATTATGGCAGTTCTAGTATTATGGATCATACACAGATCCAGAAACAAGGCTTGAATAGAAAAGTATGGATGTTAATAATGTTTTTATAAAGAAGGATAATACAACCGATACTTATCAGATGATAAAATTAGTACGTGTGCCATATATTATACATATTTAAGAAAATCCCAGGTTTATGAGTTTCGTGAAATCCCAGATGGTAGTAGAGGTAAATACTCGACTTACCTCTCTAAAAATTAACAAAAACGTTACTCTTTTACAGATACAAAATACCGCTTCGGTATTTAATGAAAAAAATATGAACCACTGTTCCATATAAATATTTTTTCAAACACTCCATATCTCAGGATTGTTCGGATGTAATAATATATGAAAATATTTATACTGAAGCAAATTTATAAAAAAATTAAAACTAAATTAAATGCAAGTAAAAATATGAATGTCTCGTAACATTTATAAGATTTCAATTGTATTTTTATGTATATTTATAGCAAATAAAAAGATCCTACGTTAAAAATGTACAAAGAAATTTCTAATGTTTAAGTTACTTAAGAAAATTATCATTCAAAAATGTAATTATTGTTACTAAAAATATACAGAACCTTTTTATAGTAATTTTGAATATAAGTAAACTAAATAACTGTATACCAAAAAATTAGAATATTTATGTAAGGAATTTTTCATTCTATCCCTTTGGGTATTTTTTTGTTTTGTTTATAAAAATAAATTCGT
>CM063501.1:124276190-124298690 GCA_032207245.1 Pardosa pseudoannulata | reverse complement strand
TCGAACATCTTCCTATGTAAACGTATGCAATACTAAAATAAATGTGTATAAGTCTACTAAAGTTATTAATTGGTTACTAAAAATGTTGATGAAGCTACTTAATGTCTAGTTACTATTTTTTTAGTAACGATGTTTATGTTTCGAATAAAGCTTTTTTTTTCTTATACCGGATATGACGCAAGTTTCTCGAAAACTATGGATCGTAGAGGTAAAGTTCTTTGAGCATTTTTATATTTTCCAAAAAAAGAATCTGGTAGTGCAGAGTTTATCCATTCTTGCTGGGACACTCTGTATGTATTGTCTTACAGATTTTTATTGTTTAAAAATGTGTGTAGGTTTATCGCATATATATTTCCAGGGAAGTTAATATACCTGATCTGTCATGCTCTGGTGTGAAACGCTAGTTCGAATAAACTTGTTTCGGATAATTTTGTGTAGAAACGATAAAAATTGACTAGACGATAAAAGCCGAAGTACCTTGGAAGCATTGTATAAATGTCAGACTTTGTTTGCAATATGTAAACGATGGCTCTTTAACCGTAGTTCCTCTATATTTTTGAATGGCTGTGACATGAGTTGCATCAATGGTCACACGTGGTGTCATCAATTAGCAGATAATAAATTTCCGAAGATTTCGAAATTACCGAATAAATTTCATCAATTAGCAGATAATAAATTTCTGATCCAGGTTCTAGTATCTCGACAGGATGGGATTACTAATCCCTCCCCTTGACTTAGATCTTTGGATTGCATGAATTCTGAGCTTAATATTAAAGATCACCAGTACTAGAACAGAAGAAAGAATCGGATAAAGTAGATTCAGATAAACACCATTTTGCTTTCTGCTGTAATTGAAGCCATTATCTTGTCTTCCTCCTAGAGACAATGATTGCAATGAAATTATATTCAAATAGGTAATGATTTTTTTAATATCTTAAATCAAAAGGATTTTCTGTTGACTTATTTTTTACTTCCTACATTTTTAAAATTGGATAATTTTAAGTTAGATGCTGGAAATATCTCATGCTTTAAATTAATATTTTTATCATAAATGTATAAATAAGCTGATTATCATATCATTTGTACTGTATATTTTTAGAAAATAAATTTTTTAAATACCTTTTCCCCATGTTTATTTATTTTTTACTTTCCTCTTTCAACATTCTAAGGCTTTATTGAACACCAGTTAGAGGATACAGATATTTTTTACTTGTTCAAAATTATGCTTATGATATACCTGCACAAGATTTAAAATCCAGGTATTTAGATTTATGAATAAATTTGTGTAAACATATGCTTTATTTCACCATTTTACTTGTTAAATATTAGTTAAAAAATATAATCACTCTATATTTCATAACATACTTTAGTATATTTAAGAAAATAATTTAAAAAAAAATTTAAATATTTAAAAATGTAGTTACAATTAAAAATCAAAATCTATAGATTAAAATTAACTAAATTACAAATAAAAACTTTAAGGAAAATAAAATTTGGTAAAAATATATTTTAAGTGTACTTATTGTTGAATATTGAAATGCATTACATTCGCATTTGTTGTCACAATTTTTAGAATTAAACTGTTTAAAATGTAACATATGTAACTTGGAAAGGAAGATAATAATTTCATTTCGATGTTACTTCAAATATAAAATTAATTATTCTTCTATTAAGAGAACCAAGCTGAAAAATATATTACTACTATTATGCAATTCTATAAACGTTTTGTATTTAGGTAATTTTACTATGAGAAGGGATGAAAAAAGTTGGAAACCATAGTGTAAAACTATAAACTACTACTGCAGTTTAACGTAAAAAGAATTCGAGAATATTTATCCGAATTTTATGTGTTGCAAAAACCACCGCCTTTTCTTAATTTATTCGTAAAAAGAAATGCAACTTTGTCTTTTCCTTCAGTGTATAGAAATGCAATGTCATACAAACGAAACCTGTTGTCACTTTCTAATTATATTCGCAGCTTCTCAGAAAAGTAGAAAAGCAGGGACTGGAGTTAAATTGTATGCTTTTTTGAAGATGTGTTTGAATTTCAAAACGACATTGTTCAGAGTAATTCCATGGGAAATATTTTAAGCCGATGACTTGTCTTTTCCTGTTCACTTTTTCTGCCTGAAAAATATTACTCGCGATATCAGGTATAATTTTAATTCCTTTATGTGTCAGATTTCTTAATATGGTTTTTGAATAAAATATAAAAGACATTTACAACTTTCATACTTCAAGAACAGTTGGAATGAAGTAAGTTAACTTCGAAAAAGACGAATTTGTATAAAATAAGAATAGAAAGAAAATTGGATTAATGACAAAGTATATTATGCTTTTGATTTTGAGTGGAATGGTTTACCTTCTTACTAAACAAGGGACAGAATATGTTTCATGTCTTTACGTTGAATTTACATTAAAAAAGTTCAGTATTTTGAACATTTAAAACAAGTTTTAACAAGTCAAATGGTTTGTTTTGTTTTGGAGTGCTACGGTCTTCTTTTTTGCAAGAGGTAAACAATCCAAATCAAATTTTAAACTTAAAATAAATTCACCGATTTATTGTAAGCTACTGTTCGAGTGTTTTATATTTCTATATAGCCTTCTAAATACTTAATTTGCCTGGAAAATTTAAATATTTGCAAAAGCTTTCTAAACATTTAAATAAACGCCGAACGATGGCCGACTGGTTAGGGTGCTGACCATCGGTTACGGAGTTCGTGGGTTTGAACCCCACGCATGGATGTTCATGGATGTTCGTAGCCGTTCGGAATCGTCTTTAAGCAGTAGGTCCCGGTCTCATTAGCCCTCGTGTTGCAAAAAGTAGACCGTAGCACTCCAAAACCAAACCATTTAAATAAAAAACAAATTTTCAGACATTTATGAACAAAACTTAATATTACTAATAATATTTCTATATATTTCTTATATTTTGTTAGTACTTAATTGTATATGTGTTAAAATTCATAACTGTGAATCACAAATTTTCAGAAAGATATAAATGTCCATAGTCTCCGAAGTATATATGAAAATATATGACTTTAATTTCTTTAGTAGTATTTTTCAATTTGCAAAGAATATTAGGACTTTAATTGTTTTGTAAAGATACACGAATGACAGTACATCTCACTGTATGTAAACCACTTAAAAAAAAGAATTAAAAAATGACAATAATAATGACAGCTATTCCACTTTATTTATTTCCCAAAACCAGTTAATTTCTAATTTATTCTCAAAAAGTAATGTAGCAAAAGTAATGTAGTGGTTAAACTTTCAATAAAATAAAAATATATAAGATGTATTTATATTTCTGTGTTTTAATATAAATTATTGGATTGTCTTTTAATTCAATGATGCTATCATTTATTATCATTTATTTTCAAGTGAAAAATATGTTTAATTTCAAAAGGAATAATATAGTGTGACTAAGACCTATTATTAATGGATGTGAGTGAATATAGAATAAATGCTAAATTAGTAAAAAAATTACATCGATATGACTGTATGTATTTTATGTTTTGTAATATTTTCACTCAAACCGGTATTATCTTTTTCATAATCAATTACAGAGAAAATAATGAATGACTCTCCAATTTTGCCACTCAAGAATGTTTCATTGTATTTTATCAAATTTACAAGAATAAAATTTTGAATAAAACTTAAAAAAAATGTTTTTTTTTTCAAAATATTTGATCTGATGTAACAATAAAAACAAAATACTTTCTAAGAAAAATGATTTAAAGTACTTAAAAATATACTCTAAACTCTTTATTTATATTTCTGTATTTTCATAATTTATTGAGACATTGGTGTTTTTTCACGAAAATTTAAGAAAATTTTGGATAATTTTTTTTTATCCACTGATCACTGTACTTTCCATGAACAAGTAAAATGAAATAAGATTTATTGTGTTTTATATATTTTTGGAGTCACCTTGAATTCCCAATTTGTTTTCAAATAGAAATGGAACGTAATCTAAACTTAACACACAAAAAAAGGAAAAAAATATTTTAACGTAATACAAATATCAGCGCTTGTCACATGCGAATTATATTCTCAAATTTCTTAGATAAAGAGAAAAAGGAAATAGCATTGGGGTGGAAATTTTTTTCCTTAGTAGAAGGGGGCAGGCATGTATTTGAAAACATCTCCCTTCAGATTAATACCAGGAAAAATATTTTAACCCGATGTCTTGTCTTTTCCCCTTCAAGTCTGCTGTCTGGAAAATTATTACTTGTGATATCATGTACATATTTAATGCTTTCACGTGTCAGATTTTTAAATATGATTTAAATAATAAAAAGTGAAAGATATTCACAACTTTTCACTCATCTAGAACAGTGAAAATGAAATATGTTGACTTCTCGAGAGAAAATATGGTATTTCAAATAAATGTCATTGAGAATGCATGTGCATAAATATGTAATAAAAAATAAATAATCATGATTAGACATGCATGTCACATATAAAATATGCAGACTCTTAAATCATAAATTTACATATCTCATCTAGATATATAGATTGATTCCATAAAAGTGAGGAAATTTTAAAAAATAATTCACATTTATATTATGGTATTTCTACAAATAACATATGGTCCAAAATGAAAGTCAAACGCACTTCAGGTTTTTATCTTTTACCATGCATGCTCAGATATTTTATTTGTTATTTTTATTTCTTTTATTGTATAGTATATTATGTACAACTTTGTATTGTATATTGTATTTCATTTATTGTATTTGATATTTTACTTCTTATATTTATTTATTTGTATTTCCTATGAGTTCCATTATTTTAACATTTATTTTATTTTATTTTTTATATATTTTTTTCACTGATAGAAATGAATGATTATCAACAATGATTTTTTAAGGAAATAATGAATTATCCTTTTTTTTCTACAAAATACAAATTATTTCACAAAGTGATTTATTTTCAATTCAAAGTTAATTACTTTTAAATGATGATATAAGTAAGATAAGAAGTTAATGGTGTTTTTCGTTAAAAAAAATTAAGTTTTTTCAATTGAAGATTTATATTGCAACAATTATACTGTAAAATACAAGTTTTTTTTTAGCATTCAATAAGGACAAGTATAAGAAATAAAGAAAAATACACTCACAGTGTTGGGAAAAATGTATGTTTAACATTACTTACTTCTACAAGAAAATTGTCTTCTATGTAACAAGACAAGAAAATAAATGACTGGTTTTAAAACTAATTTTAAACTAGCATTATTGATTTTATTGATGTTAAAAAATATAATTACGCCAAAATTATAGTATAGAAATGTTACTCAAATTCAAATATTTCTGCATTTTCATAATTGGTGTTTTATTACGAAAATTTAACAACATTTTGAGTATATCTTATTAATTACTGATCCCTGTTCGTTCCATAAATAAACGGAGTGAATGAAATGAAAAAAATAACATTTATCGTGTTTTATATATATGCGGAGTCACCTTGAATTCCCAATTTATTTTCAAATAGAAATGGAGCGCAATCTAAACTTACACACAAAGAAGGGAAAAAAATACTTTAACGTAACACAAATATCAGCACTTGTCACATGCTAATTATATTCTCAGATTTCTTACATAGAGAGAAAAAGGAAATAGCATTGGGGATGGAATTTTTTTTCCTTATGGTAAGGTGGAGAGAGGCCTGTATTTGAAAACATCTCCTTTAAGATTAATACCAGGAGAAATATTTTAACCCTATGTCTTGTCTTTTCCCTTTCATGTCTGCTGTCTGGAAAATTATTACTTGTGATATCATGTACATATTTAATGCTTTCACGTGTCAAATTTTTAAAATATGATTTTAAATAAAAAAAAGTGAAAGACCCTTACAACTTTCCACTCATCTAGAACAGTGAAAGTGAAATATGTTGACTTCTCGAGAGAAAATATAGTATTTCGAATAAATGTCATTGAGAATGCACGTGCATAAAAATATGGAATAAAAAATAAATAATCATGATTAGACATGCATGTCACATATAAAATATGCAGACTCTTAAATCATACATTTACATATCTCATCTAGATATATAGATTGATTCCATAAAAGTGAGGAAATTTAAAAAATAATTCACATTTATACAAAGGTATTTCTACAAATAACATATGGTCCAAAATGAAAGTCAAACGCAATTCAGGTTTTTACCTTTTACCATGTATGCTCAGATATTTTATTTATTTTATTGTATAGTATATTATGTACAACTTTGTATTATATATTGTATTTCATTTATTGTATTTGATATTTTACTTCTTATATTTATTTATTTGTATTTATTATGAGTTCCATTATTTTAACATTTATTTTATTTTACTTTTTATATAATTTTTTCACAAAAAGTGATAGAAATGAATGATTATCAACAATGATTTTTTTAGGAAATAATGAATTATCCTTTTTTTCTACAAAATACAAATTATTTCACAAAGTGATTTATTTTCAATTCTACGTTAATTAGTTTTAAATGATAATATAAGTAAGATAAGAAGGTAATGGTGTTTTTCGTTAAAAAAATTTAGTTTTTTCAATTTAAGATTTATATTGCAACAATTATACTGTAAAATACAAGTTTTTTTAGCATTCGATAAGGACAAGTATATGAAATAAAGAAAAATACACTCACAGTGTTGGGAAAAATGTATGTTTAACATTACTTACTTCTACAAGAAAATTGTCTTCTATGTAACAAGTCAAGAAAATAAATGACTGGTTTTAAAACTAATTTTAAACTAACATTATTGATTTTATTGATGTTAAAAAATGCAATTACGCCAAAATTATAGTATAGAAATGTTACTCAAATTAATATATTTCTGTATTTTCATAATTTATTGGGACTGTGGTGTTTTTTTACGAAACTTTAACAACATTTTGAGCAATTATTTTTACTAACTGATCCCTGTTCGTTCAATAAATAAACGGAATGAATGAAATGAAAAAAAAACATTTATCGTGTTTTATATATTTTTGGAGTCACCTTGAATTCCCAATTTGTTTTCAAATAGAAATTTAGCGCAATCTAAACTTACACACTAAAAAACGAAAAAATGCTTTAACGTAATACAAACATCAGCGCTTGTCACATGCTAATTATATTCTCAGATTTCTTATATGAAGAGAAAAAGGAAATAGGATTGGGGATGGAATTTTTTTTCCTTCGGGGAGGGTGGAGAGAGGCCTGTATTTGAAAACATCTCCCTTAAGATTAATACCATGAGAAATATTTTAACCCGATGTCTTGTCTTTTCCCCTTCAAGTCTGGAAAATTATTACTTGTGATATCCTGTACATATTTAAAGCTTTTAAGTGTCATATTCTTAAAATATGATTTTAAATTTAAAAAAGTGAAAGACATTCACAACTTTCCACTCATCTAGAACAGTGAAAATGAAATATGTTGACTTCTCGAGAGAAAATATGGTATTTCGAATAAATGTCATAGCGAATGCACATACATAAATACGGAATAAAAAATACATAATCATGATTAGACATGCATGTCACATATAAAATATGCAGACTCTTGAATCATAAATTTACGTATCTCAACTAGATATATAGATTGATTCGATAAATGTAAAGAAATTTAAGAATAATTCACATTTATACAATGTGTTTTCTACAAATAACATATGGTCCAAAAGGAAAGTCAAACGTACTCCAGGTTTTTACCTGTTACCACGCGTGCTCAGATATTTTATTTCTTTGTATTGTATTGTATATTACGTACGACTTTGTATTGTATATTGTATTTCATTTATTGTATTTGAAATTTTACTTATTATATTTATTTATTTGTATTTCCTATGAGTTCTATTATTTTAACGTTTGTTTTATTTTATTTTTTTATTTTTTACACAAAAGGTGACAGAAAAGAATGACTATTAACAATGATTTTTTAGGAAATAATGAATTACCATTTTTTTCTACAAAATACAAATTATTTCGAAACATACTTTTTTTTCGTTCAAAGTTAATTATTTTTAAATGATGATATAAGTAAGATAAGAAGGTAATGATGTGTTTCGCTACAATAAATTTAGTTTTTTTAATTGAAGATTTCTACTATAACAATTTTAATGTAAAATAAAAGTATTTCTAGCAATTTCGGGCAAGTATAAGAAATATAGTAAAATACACTTACAGTGGTGGGTAAAATTGTATGTTATTACTTCTACAATAAAATTGTCTTCTATTTAGGAAGTCAAGAAAATAAATGACTCTTTTCAAAACTAATTTTAAACTAACATTATTAATTTTATTGATGTTAAAAAAATATAATTACGCCAAAATTATAGTATAGAAATGTTACTCAAATTCAAATATTTCTGCATTTTCATAATTGATGTGTTTTTACTAAAATTTAACAATATTTTGAGTATATTTTTACTTACTGGTCCCTGTTCGTTCCATAAATAAACGGAATGAAATGAAAAATAACATTTATCGTGTTTCATATATTTGTGGAGTCATCTTGTATTCCCAATTTGTTTTCAAATAGAAATGGAACGGAATCTAAACTTACACACACAAAAAAGGAAAAAATACTTTAGCGTAATAGAAACATCAGCGCTTGTCACATGCTAATTATATTCTCAGATTTCTTACATGAAGAGAAAAAGGAAATAGTATTGGGGATGGAATTTTTTTTCCTTGGGGGAGGGTGGAGAGAGGACTGTATTTGAAAACATCTCCCTTCAGATTAATACCAAGAGAAATATTTTAACCCGATGTCTTGTCTTTTCCCCTTCAAGTCTGCTGTCTGAAAAATTATTACTTGTGATATCATGTACATATTTAATGCTTTCAAGTGTCAGATTTTTAAAATATGATTTTAAATAAAAAAGTGAATGACACTCATAACTTTCCACTCATTTAAAACAGTGAAAGTGAAATATGTTGACTTCCCGAGAGAAAGTATGGTATTTCGAATAAATGTCATAGTGAATGCAAGTGCATAAATATAGAATTAAAAATAAATAACCATGATTAGACATTCATATCACATATAAAATATGCAGACTCATGTATCATACTGTAACAATAAGTTACATTTAGTTCAGCTTTTTTTTAAACCTTTTTGTAAGCCTTCGTCAAAGATATACAGGACAGGACCGGTTTGAACTAGAAAGAAAATTCGGACTTCTCCCAACCAATAGAAGATTAAAACCAGTTGGTTTGGCAGGATTCTAATTCTTCCATACTTTAATGGGCCCCTGTTTTCTTTCTCCGAGGGGGGAGATTTTTTTAGAGGACAAGGTGGTTACCAGAGGAGAGGAGAGGGTGAACACTGCTGACATCCCCTGCTTACGGGATAGACATTTTTTGGAGCAACACGAGGAAAAGGAATGGAGAAGACATTTTTGCAGGGTCGACGCCGAGTCGAGATCAGCTTTTTATAAAAACAATTGATAAGTTGTATTCCCGTTGTATACCTTAGGCATTTAATTACATAAAATTATTTAATCAACTCATATTTGTTCATGTGTTTTTTAATGAGTTTTAATTTCTTCTTTCCAAACATTAGGCGAACGTAACATTATTTTTACACATACATTTACATATATGATCTAGATATATAGATTGTTCCCATAAATATAAGGAAATATAACAATAATTTACATTCATACATAGAGTTTCCTACAAATAATACATGTTCCAAAATGAAAGTCAAACTTACTCCAGGTTTTTACTTTTTAGCACATGTGCTCAGAAGTTGTATATGAAAGATTGCATGTTGTATTTCTTAAGACTTCGGTTATTTTAACGTTCATTTTATTTTATTTTTTATATTTTTTTTTGCACAAACAGTGACAGAAATGACTGATTATTAAGAACGATTTTTTTAGGAAATAACGAATTATCGTTTTTTTTTCTACAAAATACAAATTATTTAGCAAAGTTAATTAGTTTCCATTCAAAGTTAATTCTTTTTAAATGATGATATAAGTAAAATAAGAAGGTAATGATGTTTTTCACTACAAAAAATTTAGTTTTTTAATTGAAGATTTACACTGCAACAATTTTACTGTAAAATACAAAATTTTTTATCTTTCGTTAAGGGTATGTATAAGAAATAAAGAAAGATGCGCTAACGTGGTAGGAAATATATATGTTTAACATTACTTACTTCTACAAGAAAATTATCTTCTATGTAACAAGTCAAGAAAACAAATGACTGGTCTCAAAACTAATTTTAAACTAACATTATTGATTTTATTAATGTGTGAAAAAATATAAGTACACGAAAATTATTGTATAGAAATGTTATTCGAATCCAAATGTTTTCATCCTTTAGTTTCTTTCATTAGATATTACAATTAGTTGTATATATTTATTTCTCTATAAAAATATAATTACTATATACAAAGAAAAATAATACGCTCCAGTTATTAACACAAAATTAGAAAATAATTAATAATAATAAATAAGTGGCTAATATGTTAACCTGTGTGTTATTAATCTAAAAAAAATCCCCTATATAATAATAGCCTAAGTCATTTGTCTGTGTCCTTGAATTTATGAAGCGGTTGGACCTGGAATGGATAGAGGCATCCATATTGGATTCTTGATGAATTAGGGTTAGCAAAATTCAAAGCCAGTAAATTTTATCTTCTCCTAAACTATCTATCCCATTCTAAAATAAATTGGTATAAATATGCTTCATATCACAGTGAAAAATACTGTCGAAATCCAGCCCTACACTCTTTCGGGCGTACAATGTCCTTATTTTAACTCCTATTTTTCCCGGTTAACAGAAGGAGATAAAATTTATCAATTTATCACATAAAAATAGGTAAAACTATTTAAATATCGTCTATATATAATTTTGAATTATTTAAATATCGTCTGCATTATTTTCATGCCTTTTATTTCTGAACTTAGATATTAAGTAAATAATTTACTTTTATATTTGGCTTAAATAATAGATGAGGTACATATGTGATAATTTTAAACGTAATCATCGATCATTCTTTGTTGGAATGAAATTGTATCATCGTATGCATTTAATTATAAGTTTTGAAATAGAAAGAAGGTTAAAACTGACTGCCGTAAAAAAAGATCTAACACTCTCGTTGATGTTTTTAATTTGTAAGCTACTCTTTTGCTTTTATTCAATGTGCCATTTTTTAAACTAGGACAAAATCAAATTCCTTGTGACTAAATTTTATTTCATCTTTTTTTTTAGTATTTTTAGTTTAATGAGTAAAAGATGATTTAAATTGGCTGCCGTACAAATGATTGAACAGTCATTTTTTTGTTTGTCATGAAAACTAAAGATAAGACAACTTTTAGGGCTACCGTATTTAAAATGACCTATTTAATAAATTTAAAATTACCTTTTTAATAAATTAGAACAAAAATGGTACTTCTAATAGATTGATTGCTTTTCATTTCAGAACTTTCTAGATTCACTATCTACATGTCAATTCTTCATCAATGGTTTGGTCGAAGAATTCGTCAGCCATTCCATAGTTACGAGTGTGACACATTGTACGACTTTTATCATTTTTTCTATAAAGTATTTAATATTTCAAATATATGTTTTTCAAGAAGAAAACACAGCACCCAAGGAAGCATTTTGCAAACAATAAAGAGTTTTCGGCCTTTTTTTAAAATTATAAATATGCTGTTACGAGTGTGACATTTATATTTTCAGTAAACAACAAATTACAACGTATTAACAACAACAACGTATTAACAACAAATTCTATCTACCTCCAATGTGTAGTAAAAATGATAATTTCATTCTTTTACTTCTATTAGTAACTGTGGAAAAAAATGAGAAGAACTTAACGATAATTTCAGCGTAGTTAAGAAAACTTTGAATTATCTTTCTACGTTAATTCAAAGTGATTCTAAACTACATTCAAAATACTTCAGAGGATAAAAAGGACTTAAGAGAACTATGAAGATACACGAAGTATTTAGAGTGTACGAGATAGTTCTCAGCTAAAAAACAAACCATATTTTACGTGCCTGAAAGGGTACTTTACGATTCCGGAAAATTTACAATTTTAACTGATCCCGTCATAAACCAGATAGCAAATTTAGTTTGCAGCAAACTTGCAGCAGTCTTGCTTTGCAAGCCTGTAAAATTTGCAGCAAGTTCAGAATGACAAGTCTGCAAGTTTGAAACAAGACTGCAGCAAATCTACGCAAACTTCGAAGTCACCATACCTCCAACTTGCAACAAACTTGTCATGCAAGTTGCAATACACTTGTTGTGCAAGTTTGCTGCAAACTTGTCATATCAAACTTGAAGCAAGTTCATTGCAAAACACGGTTGATAAAAGTTGAGAAAAATTAACTTAAAAGTTAAAATTTTTAACATAGGTTTAACATGGCCTAATACACGTGCATGAAAACGAAAACATTGCTTAGTGAACTATAGAATTAACACATCTCTTTAATTTATTAGAAATTTTAGATAGTTGCACATTATAGAGAAATGCTACTTTAAATAATAACCACTCTTGAATAATTAAAGTAATAAATGCCTTTTAAAAGATCCGTAGCAGCTTGCGGAATGGCGTGTCTGCCATGTTGTCATTCTTGTCTTTGGCGCCGGGAAACGTTTGCGCATGTGCTCCTTATCTTAAGTCTCATGCAATGATGGGAATTTAAGCTTGCTCCAAGTTTGTCACAACAAGATTGCCACAGTTTTGCAGCAAAATTGCTTTGCAAAGGAGTGGTCGTTTTATGGTCCGTCTAACTTGGAGGAGTTTTGCTGCAAGTTTGTCGTGTCAAATTTGTTATGACAAGATATTATCCAGAAAAAATCAAACTTGCTGCAAGTATGCATGCTATCTGGGAAGACGGCTATATGCTAGTTGATAATATAAAACATCTTTCAAATTTTCACTCACAAACACGTATATGTTTATGTATATTACAAACAAACAATGACGTATCCCAATATTCTGGTTAATATTAGAAATTGACATGTGATTTCCTGTTTACAACTTCAATGGTGGGGAAGAGCTGAAACGATGAACAGAAACATTATTCTGCACAAGTCTCATTCTGCACAATAAATGGTATCAACATACAATATAGAGGAAAAGTGCGGCAAAATCCGAATTTGACGTAAACATTGTACTGACGCTCTTGCTGGAAGGTTAAAATACAGTGTTTAAAACCGATGATAACAGGAGAAAATATATAAATAGTGTAAAAATTAGAAAATAAATTTTAATACATGTTTTACAGTTACTGACCTAAAGAGCGGTAGCCTAATCTAATGATTTACAAACTGTCTGAAATATTGTAAAACTATTAGTAACATTCCCAGAAATAGCCGAAATACTTCGGATAGATAAATTGCAGAGTTAAAAGAGTATCATAAATGTTAGTCTTTAATTGTTCTTATAAAAAAGATATCAAAACAAAACGAATCTGTAAATTCGTGAGGCAAGGTAACCTGTAACCTCACTTTGCACAAGTAAAAATTTTTTTAAAGTATTCTGAACTGTGTCCACCCGTAACGTTTTTTTAAACCATCTAATTACATTTGTCATTGAAATTTATCTGTAACACATATTATTAAACATGTAATCTTCTTTATCATAAAAAATTTAATGACTATTAAATATTACCAATTAGCTAAAAACTGATAAACGTGAACCTATGTATAACACCTGGAAATATAAATGTCACACTCGTAACAGCATATTTATAATTTAAAAAAAAATGGCCGAAAACTCTTTATTGTTTGCAAAATGCTTCCTTGGGTACTGTGTTTTCTTCTTGAAAAACATATATTTGAAATATTAACCCTCCGAGGGGAACAAACACATCGAGAAAAAAATTCTCCAAAAAATACTTTAAAGGTTTACTGTCTGAGTGGCCAAAGCGTTCTATGATTTTTCCTTCACCCTTTGTCGACTAGAATGGAATTCGGGAAACCCACCCTCGTTATTATCCCTTTACTTCCGGTTATATATATATATATATATATATATATATATATATATATATATATATATATATATATATATATATATATATATATATATATATATATATATATATATATATATATATATATATAAATATATAGATGTTATAGATTGTTTTAATACACATAAAGCTCGTCTAGTCACGAATATTATTCCATAAGAAATAATGGATTCTAAAAGTACAAATAAAATATTCTTTGAGAGACTTATTTATATTTTTTACGAAAGTCATCCATGATATTTAAGGGGTGTAATTAGAGATACATCTGTTACCGCCAACGAAATATTTCGAATTAGAGGGTTACAAATCCATGAAAGGCTATCAGCGTCTTTGTGCCTCAGGGGTTAGGTGTGCATCCCTCAATAAATGTCAGTGAAAGAGGGGTGCAGTTCCTAAACAATCGACCTGACCCTCCTACCTTAAAATTCCATGGGGGAAAGCACTGGCTAAAATGTACATTACATCCATTTTCGAAGTGTTTTTGGAGGTCGAAAATTGTACTTTTTGAAGTCATCATCGATTTGGCGGAATTGTAAGTGCAAACCGCTTAGAGGGTTAAATACTTTATAGAAAAAATTATAACAGTCGTACAATGTGTCACACCCGTAACTATGGAATGGCTGAGGAATTCTTCGACCAAACCATTGATGAAGAATTGACATGTAGATAGTGAATCTAGAAAGTTCTGAAATGAAAAGCAATCAATATATTAGAAGTACCATTTTTGTTCTAATTTATTAAAAATGTAATTTTGAATTTATTAAATCGGCAATTTTAAATACGGTAGCTTAAAAAGTTGTCTTATCTTTAGTTTTCATGAAATACAAAAAGATGACTGTTAAATCATTTGTACGGCAGTGAATTTAAATCATCTTTTACTCATTAAACTTAAAATACTAAAAAAAAAGATGAAATAAAATTTAGTCACAAGGAATTTGATTTTGTTCTAATTTAAAAAATGGCACGTTGAATAAAAGTAAAAGAGTAGCTTACAAATGAAAAACATCAACGAGAGTGTTAGATTTTTTTTACGGCAGTCAGTTTTAATCTTCTTTCTGTTTCTAAACTTATTATATGCACAGCTGAAACAAAAGTGAGACGTAATAATTTCATTTTTGTTCTAATATATAAAGAAGGGTGAGTTAAAAGAAAGTTAATACGTTAGCTCAGAAAATGATTTTTTTCTTTCTTTTATTTTTATCTAAAATGATTTAACCCTCTCGTTCATTTGTATCATCAAAATTATTGATGGTACAAATGAACGAGAGAGTTAAATCCTTTTTGTGACAGTCAGTTTAAATCATCTTTTTGTCTCTAAACTTAAAATTCTAGAAATGTCTGAAATAAAAGCGAACCGTTAGAAATTCCATTAGGCTCCGTTGAGAAGAGCTTTTATTCATTTCCACGCAGCTAGTAAAAGATAGTAAAATTTCCATTAGACATTTGTGAGTAGCATCGATGCAACAACCTTACATTAACGTGGGTATTATTTCCAATGCTGCTTTCGTGACTGGAAAACAACGTTGCCTAGTCACGAAATCTTTGGGTAGGTATTTCGACAGTAGGAACGTGAAGGAATTGTTGATAAAATATGGGCTCTATTAGAATAAAAATTCTGATATGGACAAACATGATTTCTTTAAACGACTACAAAATTATACACTTTTTTTATTTTCTGTAACACGTCATCTGAATTATCAGTTGTAGATTTTGATTAAACGTTTAATGTTAGTTTGTTTTTAGATATCCCTGATGTATACCCATAGCTCAAGTATTGCAATTTTTCATCTGGCGATGAATAGCATTGTTGATATGTGTTATTTTGAGATTTTATCGTTTTAAAGAAATTTACTTTTCAACTGAACATTTTCTAGATTACAATACTTTTTTTATGTCTACGCGTACTACCCGAAAGTAAACACCACTAGCTTAATTTCCAATGCAGCCCTTACAGCTTTCCTTACCGAGCATGGCTCATTCAAGGCCTAGGTTAGCTGGTTCCAGCTTTCCAATTCGGCTAGTATGAGATGCGTTTGCGGTGAACCGGGTTTTCCCGACCACTACCTATTTGACTGCTCTATCACTAGGGACTGGGAATTCAAGCGCCCCAGACTAGACCTAAAGAGTGTCTGGGCTGATCAGATAATTTGTAGCAAAACCCTCTCATCCAAACTAAGCAAGCTGTTCGGTTGGCTAATGGAAAATTCAGAGAATCTGCAGGCCTCGTAACAGGGCTAATTCTGAATGTATAACTTTCACTGTATTGCGCTTTTGTATTTATTTTCATCATCTTATCATTATTATCTTATCATTTTTTTAAATTTTATGATTATGACTTTTTTATTTCCAGTGTTATTTTGTCTGTTTTGTATTTGTATGTGTTAGTTTGAGATATTTTTGCTGTATTTACTATACTGCATTGTATATTATGAGCTGCTGTAGATTGTACACCCGAGGACAACCAAAACATCTTAAACCTTTGTTTTAAGGTAGATGGTCCTCAGTGGTGCAGCCAATACTTTTTTTGTCCGTACTAGGTAATCAAAAGTATTAAAAGTTTAATATTCACTGCAAATAACATATTTTTAATTTAATTTCTAAGAACTGACATCAAAACCGTTCTTCCAACTATATATTTAAATACATCGATATCTTACTTATACATTGTTGTGGAACAGTTTAAATAATGCCCATTATATTGAGATTTTCATTATATTTCATTACTCATAAATATAGTTATTAAAAATAATCCCACTAAAGAAATATTCGAAAAGCTTTCAAGTAACAGATTTTGAATTAACTCCTTAACGTGGACGCTCGAGTTAACTCGAGTGTGCTAAACTGGCCAAACTGTGCACACTCGAGATAATTCGAGCGGCGTTGTACTTTATGTTGCTATAATTTTTCACATTCGAATGCAATCGAGAATTGACAATAACAATAAAACTAATAGTTTTATTGATATTTACCATTTACATGGGATTGTAAGGTATAACACTTACTTATTCAAGTATAAAATATATTTTTTTCTAAATTCAACATTCTAAATTGTGTTTTTTACATTAAAAAAAAGATTTTTTATGCCCGGCATTTTCTAAAAAACAAAACAAAAAAAAAACTGTGCATTAAGGGGTAAAGGTGGTTGTATGTGAAATTTCCATATCTTTCGATATTACGTGTTATATTAAAACAACAAAAATGCAATTTTGAGTTCAGTAAATAACATATATTGATTTTCATGAATAAAGATGTATTTTGTATCCGAAATTTAAAGAAAATACCATACAGAAACTACAGTATAGTGTTTTTTTTTACTATATTTCGCACAACAATTTTGAATTTCTATACTAGTTTACATAATGCCACACAGATGCAAAGCATTTTCGTGAAGAAAAGGAAGCATTTAAAAGTAGTGCCATTGAAACTGTTTTAAAAAAAGAAGTTAAGAGCAATAAAGATCACTAGCACAAAAGATAATTAACATAGACTTGTGTTTTCTATCGATGAAACATAAAGTAAAAAATAAGTAAATATACACCAGTAATTAAGTAATAAAATTTGGATTTTTATTTGGTAAAATGCTAGTAAGCATTTTTCAGTCAGCCTCATTGTTAAGGAAACCCAATTCTGAGTCTATCTCAAGTTTTTATATATATATCCATATTCATTTTTATTGTATTTAATATAATATTCCGAAAAATATTCATGATTATTTGTGTACTAACAATGAACAGTTATTCTTTATAATTAAAATGCCTTTTAATTTATCATAATGAGTCATCTCTTTTTTTATATCTTTTATTAAATCAAATTATTTTTAACCCTTTGAAAATTCAAACATAGTGTGGAGAAAAATTAAAACATATTCAGTATATTGTTTATTATGTTTTATTGAGTGAATAGATGAATAATGAATGAATAATGAATGAATTCACGAATGTTTATTCTAGTTAATTGTATACGATGCTTTTGAGCATACTTAGTAAACATTCCTATATTAATTCATTGAATTATATATTTTTTTTATTTTCAAATGTTTAGTTGAACTGATTTATTTATTGATGCCAAATTATTTACTTATGTTCTAAAACTTATTTTATGTGCTGAAAAAATAAAATAAAACAATGAATAATATAAATTCGGAGATTGAATTACTAAATTTCTGCATTGCATGTAACTTTTTCAGTAGTATTGAATATTAAAATGCGTATGAATATATAATACCGAGTGGTATTTATATTTTAGACGTTATGCCAGTAAAAAATTGTCTTAAAAAATAGTTTACACGTGTAACTAAATAATCAGTTACTATTGTTAATAACCCGTTATTGTTAATAACGGCCAAAGTAAAGAAGTTAAAGTGTTATATTCCTGTATGAAAAATAAAGACGTATGTGATAAATTTTTGTTTTGTTTGGTTTAGACAGCTACGGTCTACCGTTTTGCACATTAGGGCTAATGAGACCGGGACCTACTGCTTAAAGCCGATTCCGAACTGCTATGAACATCCACGCCAGCTGGATTCAAACCCGCGAACTCCACTTCCGAACGTTAGCACTCTAGCATTCAGCCATGGTTTTAAAGCGTGTTGGTTGGACTAATTACTAGTACATTACCTGGTAAATTTGTTGTGTTTAATAAGTTATTACTAGTCGGTTATTGTTAACTAAATAAACATGTTAAAGAAAATTACACCCCATATAAGCCCTTATTACTTATAACACTTATATAAACAAAAAGTCTCTAATTTCAACCATTATAGTCATTTCGTTGCAGTTAAAATTTCTGCAATGTCTAAAGACGTCTCAGTCACGTGTGAAGAAACGTTAATAATGGTGAAAATTTTTATAAAACTTAATTGAAACTATTTTTATCCATTAAAATAGAGGCCTTATAGTAGGTTCTGGTAAAAATGAGACAATGAATATTGTTTTAATCATCAATACCTTTCTACTTGAGCTTACGAGGAAAGTGGCTGTTTCCAAGATTTAATTATTAAGCTTAAAATAAAGTCCTCTGATCCAGGCTTTAGAGACTAATATTTTCAGTATGTAAACAATTAGAACGGGTAAATTAAATTGCTCTATAATCATGTAAAATTTATGTGTGTAGATAAGTATACAATGTGATTAGATTATATGTAGAAAATTTAACATTAGTGACCAGAAATAATGAACAATTTTTAATTCTATTAAGTTAAATACAGTATTTAACCCATTTCCTGTGGAAAATATAGTACAGAAAAACTTGCAAAAAAAATGTTAAAAATCGTTTTCATTTTGTCCATTATTATCATTAAAATGTTATAAATAGATTATTTAAAAAATAAAAAAATCTAAACGAAATAACTATTATATCCAATATTTTCACATATATTGGAATGTTAATGGGTTGCCTTAATTTTTGTTCCAATTATAGCAAGATAAATTAAATGACATAAATTTTAAGATGAATATAATAGAATAATTCAACAATATTATTATGTATATCAACTGTCATGAATTTCCTGGCCCTCATATTCTATTGAATTTCACAAATCTTTTAGGGTATCCGAAAAATGGCAAAAAATGGCGCGAAACTACCGAACTTTTCTCGGGAAAATATCTTTATCTATTGGGAAAAAGTCAAATTAATTATTATGCATTGGTGGAACTGATTTCGGGTATCACAGAAATTTATTATTGTTTTTTCAATTGCCGAACTCCGGTCGGGTATTCCAAAATTGACGAATTTGCTTTGCCCGAACTGAGTTCGGGCGTCACAGGCAAAAGGTTAAATCTATTTTGAATAATGGAGAATTAAAAGAACTTTACCGTAAAAGAGTAACCTTACTTCGATATTGAGCTAGGTTTCTATTTTAAGGCTTTTTATTTAACTAACTTGTGTGGATATTTTAAATACATTTTTAAATACCTTTATGACTAGCTAAGGAACTTGGTAAATGCAAAAGCTGTTCAGCGTACTTGCAATTCCATCTCCACAGATTTTAAACTAGTATAGTTAATTATTTGCAAACGGCAAAACTAGAAACTCAAATTAAAGTTTTACATTTTAGTGCAATTTTATCGCTTTTATTATTTAACTAACATTTAGCACGCCATATGAAGATATCAGTAAAATTTGAAATATATTAAAGTATATTTAAAATGTATTAAAATACAATAAATTTTGTGAGTTAAACCTATTTTTTATCAAAAAGTTCTACATTTAAATTTTATTTTGCATCGACATTCTGGAATACATTTTCACCTAAAAAGAAGAATATTATTTGACTAGCATATAGCTCGTCATATGAAGGGATTAGTAAAATTTTTAATTTTCCAGAATTGTAAATGTAATGAAGATTTTTCATGTCCCTTCATTACATATTTCCCTTATGGAGTATATATATTTTAACCTACGTTTTGCGTCTTTTTTTGCATATTGCCATTTGCAGGTGAAGATTTAGCTGTTTTTTCACGATAGCAGCCTATCTTTTTAAACAGAGCCGTCCTCGATCTGGGATTAAATTTCGGACCTGCGTCCAATTCTGGCCACCTGCATCCGTTGCCCTTAAACATTTTGACCATAATTTGAGCCCATCGGCTCTTATTCTGACAGTTCTGTAGCCATAAATTTCGGTTTGAGATAACAGCAGCTCCTTTGACAGCAGCTCCTTCGCGTTGTGGTGTGTTGTCAAGCTCCACTCTGAATTGTTTTTGGCGAATTTTCACCACCGGAGTTGCGCCTCACTGCGATTGGGTTTTTGTTCGCGCAAATTGTCTTGACGTTTCATTGTCACAGCCGCGAGAGCACAATTTCTCCTAGAGAGCGGGGTTTTCTTGGCGCCTGGCAACCCTCTTGCTGGCGGTGTTTCGGCGCTTTTGGCGGGAGCATAGCCTAGAAGTTTTGATAATTTTGCGAGACGTAGAGACAATGAGATGAAGTTTTAACACCCTTGCGAATGCATTTCTTTTGGTCGCTAAAATGTTTCCGTTGGAGCCACCTCGATCTTTGGCTAGCCTAAGCACTCTATACTTGTTTTGTTTTACTGCGACGTTCCTAGCGTTAATTTTACTTAAAGCAACGAATTAATCTCCATCATATTTTATATAACGCAACAAATTAGCCTAAATCGTATTTTTATATAAAACAACAATTTAATCTCCATAATACTTTTAAACAACGCAATTGAATGAATCTCAGTTACCCACTATTAGATCAAGGCAGAAGTGGACTATGGTATTTGTAGAGTATAATGTGAAGAAAATTATATGATCGCATACTAAAATAAAGGATGTCTCTCCATCAAGTAAGTGTCTGATTTTTATCTACCTGAAGTGACTCTCAAAATAAAGCCTCCGACTCTTCATTACTTAACCTACATACAGCTCCCTTCCTCTACATGGAGCCCCGACTCTTCAGTATAGTAAAGTACTCTGAGGCAGGTGAAACTGGTTTGGTTTTTGTCTGAGAATGACCTGGTACAGGATCAATAATTTGTTTATTTTCATACACCTCTAAAGTCTCCCGATACTGTGAATGCAATTTACAATCACGTTGAATTCATTCAGTCAAACAGTGTGGTTATGTATAGAAAATAAACACACAAACCAACAAACTTGTTAATTTTCAAAGATCTATAACTCAAACACTAGTTATTTATTAGTCCGTAAAATAGACTCTTAGCTTTTACGAAAATAGTTTGTTGTTAGTACCGGTCATAAAATTTTCATTGCAACAAAAAATTGACTTGAAATAATGATATTATACTCTCGAAAGGGGGGAAAAGATGGATTTCGAACATTATAAAAACGACAGTATTTTTTGCTGTGATATGAAGCAAATTCATACCAACTTATTTTAAATTTCGATTGATAGTTTAGGAGAAAATAAACTTTGGTAGCATTAAGTTTTTCTAACCCTAACTCATCAAGAATCCAACTCATCAAGCCTCTATCCATTTCAGGTCCAACCGCTTCGTAAATTCGCAGACAGACGGAGATATAATTTAGTCTATTATTATATAGGGGATAAAAGAGACTAAGGAACAATTCTTTATAGTTAATAGGTTAAATTTTAATATACTATAGTAAGATCGCCTCTCTTATTTTCTCTTTATGGAATATATAATGTACTTTTTATTTGGCATAAAAATATGAATTTATGTATATATTATCGCGAATATCGAAATAATGCCACAATTTTATTAAACCTACATATGAATTTATTACAATAAAAACAATTCTTATGAGAATAGATCAGAGAACTGACAATTACGTGAGGGACGCAGCTTTTGTATACAATCAGAATAAACAAGAAACATTTATTTCAAACAGCAAAGAAAATTCTAGAATGATCCAGGTTTTGGACAAATAATAACTAACAATATTTTACACTGGTGTAGAAAACTGAAGCAACAGGTGAGTTTTTTGCCATAACTTCACGAGAAATCATCTGAGAGACATGAAATTCAGAAATAAGGGAGAGTATTATGTACGTAAAGGATGACAATGCAACAGGACATCGGAC
>CM063501.1:124263690-124266190 GCA_032207245.1 Pardosa pseudoannulata | reverse complement strand
TATAATCACATAATAGATCAAAGCCTACATTGAAAACGTATCTATTCCCCACAATATTTATATCCGTGTAATATCATTATGCACCATTGTAAGTATTTCAGAGATCCAAATCAATCCAAGAGAGCGGTTTTTATTTATTTATGTTAATTTTTTTACATTAGGTTTATCTCACATGAAGCACAGGCTGCCGCAGGACAACCAAATATACAGGTAGGACAAAATACAAAATGTTATTAGACACCATTGTAAGTATTTTAGAGATCCAAATCAATCCAAGAGAGCGGTTTTTATTTATTATTTATTTATGTTAATTTTTTTTAACGTTAGGTTCATTCCACACAAACAGAAGCTGCCGCAGGACAACCAAACATACAGGTAGAACAAAATACATATATACACTAATTCGATTAAAACTTCGATGTTAAAGAAGCTAGTATACATGTTGCTGTGGTGTAGTACATTGCTGTTGTTAATTCAAATCCTTTATTGTACGCTAAATTAATAATGTAAATTCGTTTTATACCACCTTTAATATTAATTATAGCAAAATGCCACTGATCTATATTACAAAATACAAATCTACTAGAGAGAAGAAAAAACAAGTAAAATGCTGAAAAAAATATGAAAAAATGCAGAGCATGCAAAAAGCATGCCACGTGCTACTCCTCAAAGAAAAATTTGCCAAACTCCCTGAGCACTCTACATTCTTTTCCTTACTTCTAAAAATACTCCAGCAACCCTATATTTTTTTCGCCAAAACCTCTATCAACTCGTTGTTGTTCCACTATCCTGTGCCGATGCATCCTTTCCGGACGCTGAGTAGATTGACCGGGACTCCAGCCATGGTCTTCAATCGCCTTCTAGCGACCAACTACAACTCTCCAAACTTGGTGAAGTTTAAGTGCAGTTATTTCCAATGGCTACACCACACGCCTCCTGGAGTCGCGAAAAAATACTTGGGTTTGCAACCCACAAAGTGTGAGTGTGGCGAGCAGATCAGTTTTGCAAAACTTAAGCAAAACATAGCTGTACTCTCACACACTTTTGGTGTTATTCCCAACATACAACCTAGTACAACTTACGCTCTTCATAGAAGGCAATTACGATAACTCTCCTGTTAATATAATCATAATATATGGAAAATAAGTTAATTATTCTTTCTCGCAGCCAATCCCTTACGATTTATGACTTTTGCATATCTTGTTAACGAGATAACCGTATTCTTCAACAGTACATTGAATTAAATTTACAATACATTTACTGCTGAATTACATTCCCTATATAATATTATCCTAAGTTATTTGTCCTTATGTCCTCGAATTTATGAAGGAGTTGGACCGGGATTGGATAGAGGCATCCCTTCTTGATGAGTAAGGGTTTTTCAAAATTCAAAGTTAGTAAAGTTTATCTTCTTCTAAACTATCTATCTGATTCTAAAATCAATTGGTATAAATATGCTTCATATCACAACAAAAAATACTGTTGTCTTTGAAACATTCGATATCCCCCTCCCCCCCTTTTCGATCTTTTAATGCCATTATTTCAAGCCCTATTTTCCCGGTTAAGAACAGGCGACTAAATTTATCAATTTAATACATAATAAATAAGTAAAAATAACATTTATTTCTAGCATTAGGACGCCATTCCTTTAACGATATCATTTAATTATTTCTTATTTTAATTTATTTAAGTATCGTTTGTATTACTTTCATACGTTTTATCCTTAAACTTGGATATTAATTAAATAAATTTGTATTAAATTTTCCTTAAAGTAGATTAGATACATATGTAAAAATTGTAAATTTAATTATCGATTATTTTTTGTTGCAATGAAAATTTTATCACCATTATTAACAACAAATTCTTTTCATAAAGGTCTAGGAGTCTATTTTAAGGCCTAATAAATATCTAGCTTTTAAGTTATACATCTTCGAAAACTAAGAAGTTTGTTCGTTTTGTTTCTTTGTTTGTCATTGATAACCACACTGTTTTCAATCGATTCTCTAAATTTTGGACATCATTCATATATAAAGGCAAATAACCACTGTCAATATTAAAACGTTTGCTGTCCATCCTATCCCGTAATATGACAAGATAAATTAAAGTTGGCAACTAACATACCGTCAAATAGGTAGACAAATTATTGAGCGGGTACCTGATAATTCTTATTCAAAAAACAAACTATTTTGTTATCTGCTTCATAGGGTATTTACAATTCTGGAAAATTAAAAATTGTTACTGATACCTTCTTATGACGGGCTATATTCTAGTTTATAATATATATACAATATACTTACGTTTATAAAACGTTTAGCATAAAATTTTTCTAACAATATGCAGGCTGTGATATAAAAGACTGCCTGAATTTAAAATCTCAAAAATTGAATTACATCGTCTGAAATTAAATATCCTTAAAACAAAAAATACAGAAAAAAACGACAAAAAATTTCTTTATCATTGAAAATGTAAGAATTTTATACAGAAATTTTGAATTAGTTAA
>CM063501.1:124198690-124253690 GCA_032207245.1 Pardosa pseudoannulata | reverse complement strand
TCTAAAGTATCCCGATACTGTAAATGCACTTTAGAATCATGTTGAATTCATTTAGAAAGATAATTCAAAGTTTTCTAAGCTATGTCGAAATTATCGTTAAGTTCTTTCCAATCATTTTTTGCCACAGTCATGCATGGAAGTAAAGGAATGAAACTATCACTTCCACTACACCCTAGAGGTGGATAGAATTTGTTGTTAATACAGGTGCTAAAATTTTCAATAAAACAAAACTAATCTATTATTAAATTTAAAATTTTTACATATGTACCTACTCTATTATTTAAGCAAAATATAAAAGAAAATTATTTATGTAATATCTAAGTTCAGGGATAAAAAGTAAAATACAAACGTAAAAATATTCAAATTCTCTTAAATTTAAACAAGAGTTACAAGCATACGTCATTGCAAAAATTAAATCTGTACATTACGGTAACAAACAATCAATGACTTAAAAGTTATATTTCATATAAATAAAAAAGTGGTATTAAAGTAAAAATTAAATTGAAATTGAAAATTAATATTCGATAATGTTTAGGTAATGTTTTGTATGCAAAGACTATGTAAACCTGCCTTAATATAATGTATGATAGAACTAACGCCTTCATTTTACTTAAGTTTAGACTCGTAATGGAGCATTCACGTTATCTTGAAAATATGTATCGAGAATTAAAGGGTATTATAAGGGGTATTATAAACCAGATATATCATTATAGCTCTATTTGATTTATAAGTGAATGAAAAAGAAATTAAACAGTTATACATTAATTATTAAATAACAAAAATTGCTTTACTCGGAAATTTTGTTGAACTGTAAATCCTTAGGTATATTGTTATTGTTATGAGTTTGACACCTTTAAAAATACTGATTATGTAGATCCGTGTACCTGATGTTTATAGAAGTTTCTATAGTACCTCACCATGATAGTGAGATTTGGGATCTTTTACGATGTGTTTGAGAAAGAATTTTTGTTGCCAATGTCGCCATGTTCGGGATCAGGTATATTCCTAAAGTTTTTGTGCCTTTTATACAGCCGGAAAGTTTCCCGGCTCTATAAAAGTGAGACTCGAGCTGATTAAAGTATTCTTTCACATTTAGAGATTTGTTCAGAGCAGATCTGATTTTAGGAACTTCTTAGTTAAGGTGTGTTAACAAGCCATCCCTTTTGTATTGTACTAAAGTGTCTTCTTGTATGCTTGTTGTTGTAACCTTAACACCAGTGTTCGTTTACAAAGTTGACACACAGTAAAAATATACCTTATATTGAGATTAAGACATTTATTCTGTACACTATTTACAAATTTATATCCTTGATTATCATATAACATAACCAGCAATTATTTATGTCTTATATTCATATTTACACCTTTATCGCAATGTTGATTATTAAAGAGGCCTAAATGACCGTTATGAATATCTTTTATTTCAAGTACAGGCACAGGGGAGCAGGCAGATGCTTTCCTCATGCTGTGTGTCGGTCCTCCAATTAGTACAGGCGATCAGGCAAGAGCTTTCTTCATGCGGAGCGTCTGTTAGGGCGCACGGGATAGCGGTGCAGACGAACCGGGCTTGGGATTTCAATGTCCAGCTCCTCTTGAATCCCCACCTCAACTCCTTTTCTTAACTCTCTTTCGCAACTCCTCGCCTCAGTTTAACGCCCCTTTTTCTTCTTTGCCAATCGCTTGTTTGGTGAAGGTTTCCCACATCTGCACCCTAATTGCGAGTGCAGGTGGGCTCATTAAAATATACCCCTTTGTGCAAGCTGACATTACTTTTTAGCCCCTGACCTCATAACTCACGGTTTCATCTCTAAGCGAGCTTGACCGCTACGCCTCTGCCATTCCCCGATCTATACCTTCTCCGTAGTGGTCCCTAAACTCGACGTGAACAATTGAAATCCTAAATTCCTCTAGGAAAATTTTCCCACAGCTGTGCATGCACGTGCAGACCATAGTGGGGAAGTACCTCGGTACACTTGTATTCCTATTATTAACTACAATTATTCCTAAATTATAATACTAACATAAATTACTATTTAAAATTATTTATCTTCTACTTTGTCTTTAAGGAATATGCAATAGAAGAAGTCCAAAGCTTAAAATATAATTTAAACAAAATTCAGTGAACAAAATGGAAAAGAAACCATAAAAGTTTAATAAATATTTTCGTATTAGTATATGAAACAAAGTAATATTTAAAACGATACTGTGTAATCATTAATTTTCTAGTATTACTGTTAATTATTCAATATAATATTTCTTGTTAACTTGTTCTTATGTTTGATAACTGAGAAATATATTTGTATCAATTTTATATGCAATGTTTTTTCTCTTTTGTGAAACTTTCCTTTTCTGTTTCGTCATATTACGTCTGTCGTATTATATTCCAAAATACTTTAATTCATGAAAATCAAGTAATTTGAATATGATATCGTTAAATGAAAAATTGAAAAAAAAAGTTTCGGACAGAAAGTGACTTAATTATATGTAAGTGCCTATTAAAATTTAGATTCCTGAAAAAAAAACCCAAAACCTATAATTTTTTATCGGTTATTAAATAATTAAACTTCTGCTAATTAACGAAACTTAATCTTGTGTAATATGTTTTATTTAAACTGTTTTAGTAAATTTACCGATATCATTAATTAATTAAATGTCTGCCCACTATGTATTCTGTATCATGTGAACATAAGTATTACTTTCACTCAATTATTTATTTTTAATTAATAAAGAACTGTTGTTATTTTTTTGTATATTTATTATTTTTTCATGTTTACTTTAGTCGAAATCAAATTAAGATACCTTTGAATATAATGACTCAAAACACTTATTCAGAAAAATGCTTAAATGTGTATATATATATATATATATATATATATATATATATATATATATATATATATATATATATATATATATATATAATATATATATATATATATATATATATATATATATATATATATATATATATATATATATATATATATATATATATATGTATATATATATATATATATATATATATATATATATATATATATATATATATATATATATATATATATATATATATATATATATATATATATATATATATATATATATATATATATATATATATATATATATATACATATATATGTATAAATATATATATACATATATGTAATATATATATTTTTATATTTGCTTTAGTCGAAATCGAAATAGAAAGATATTTTAAATATAAGGACTCAAAATATATATAGATATATGATCGAATAGAAAGATACTTTTAAATATAAGGACTCAAAATACTGTGTGAGATAAATGTATAATATATATATAAAAACCACATTACCAACATACATACATACATATATATATATATATATATATATATATATATATATATATATATATATAGTGTGTGTGTGTGTGTGATGCATGCAATTGAAGCCACAATATTGTAAGAGTTAACTTAATGAATAATTTCGTTATAAGAAATGAGATGTTTAGAAATAAATTTTCAGAAACTTAAAAATAATAAGAAAATCAGCACAGATATATTATCCAACTAGAAGCGAAGAAAGAGAAATACCAAGAATAAAAGAAAGTCCTATGATTAAACAGTGAAAGTTTAATTACAACGTATTTGTTTACGCAAAAAAATGTTTCTGTAAGTAAAAGTACCGTGTTGATGTAATTAGTTTGAATAATATAGGTTTAATTTAAGCATGACTTTTATTATTCGTCCACAAAATATCTGCTTGCTGTTCCGTGATATTTGTATTTCCATTACAGTAGTTCATATAGGTAGATGCATTCAGGAATTAGATTCTGTACCTTCTAATTGGAAGTACCGGGTATGAAAAGATCAGAAAAGTTAATTAATTTTACGTAAATAATACCTAAAGGAAATTGTTATCGTCTGTTTAAATATACTGTTCTAGACTATTTCTGCTTTATGACTCCCAGTTGTTAGAGGTAGGTTTGACAAATAATTAAAAATATCTGCAACTGGGTTTGGTTATTTTTTTTTAAATTAAATTTTTTTTTAAAATTCGGGTATAAGTTTTGTTATTCCACATGAAAAATATGCTTTAAAATCAATGCACAAGGTTAATGGACGAAGCTTATACATTTAAACTATAATAATTCTGTTCACAGAAATCCAAATAGAGTATTTTTAAGAATATACTTTATTTTACCGTTAGTAGCTATGAAACCTGCTTTCCTGAATTGTATAATTGTCCTTTATATGAACGATTAAATTGTTTTGGGAATTACTGAATTTACTTTATCTTTTTTATTTATAAACCTGATACATACATACCTATATATACCAGGTGGTCTAAAGGAAACTTCCCCTATATAAGAGTCCCCAGTAGCTGAACCGTTTGCCCAATCGAAATGAAAGCTTGTATATAGTTATTTGAATGGTTGGGGTCCAGATTATGAAGATTTAAAACAATGAACTTCTTACAGTTACAGTTACAGTGAGAAAATTTCGAAATTTTCGAACGGCAACACCCATTTTTTTCGTGTGCAAATTGCTCAGAGCAGGGAAAAACCTTAAAAGGCGCTGGAACGAGACAAGTATGACGCAAATTGGTTTTGTAAAACATTTGCAAAGAAGAGCATCGTAAAGAACCAATCACAAAGAAGTAAGGTGTATTTTTGTACTTTGCATTATTCACTGGGATAGGCAGTAGAAGCACCAATCATGAATACTCTTGCAAAGCACTGCTTGTGATATAAGCAGTATGGAAAGATTGTTTCTTCATGCTCGTGATTTTCTGTGTCTTTTCGTGAGATGAAGATGACACTTTGACGTCAAAGGTGAATTGATGTTTTATCTATGAAGGTTGTTTTATCTGAGCGGAGAAAATGCTGCTAAATCAGTTCGAGTTTATCGTCGATTTCATAAGCTGAAATGAGGTCCATTTTCCGTAAAAAGGGTACGTAATTTTTTAAAGTAATTTGAAGAAACTGGAAGCACATGTGATAGACTAAGATCCGAACTATCCCGTGTTTCTGTTGAAGTTGTTGCGGAAGTGCATAATATGATTACTACCGGTTCATTGCATACAGAAAGAAGTATTTCTCCCCCGATAAACACTTCTTGCAAGAAGTTCACCTCGTTCTTTCGCTGAAAGTGTCATCTACTTCGCATAAAATAAGACGGATTAGCAGGAATATGGAGATTCAATCTTCTTTCACTTCTTAGTGCTTTGCAAGAGTGTTCTGTGATAGGTGCTTCTACTGCCCATCCCAGTGAATTATGCGAAGTACACCACCCGGTATAAATATATATATATAAATATGTATATATATATATATATATAAATATAAATAAATAAATATATATATATATACATATAAATATATATATATATATATATATATATATATATATATATATATATATATATATATATATATATATATATATATATATATAATATATATATATATATTTATATATATATATACATATAAATATATATATATGTACATATATAATATATATATATATATATATATATATATATATATATATATGTATATATATACATATATATATACATATATATATATATATAATATAATATAATATATATATAGATGTGTGTATGTGTGTATATATATATATATATATATATATATATATATATATATATATATATATATATATATATATATATATATATATATATATATATATATATATATATATATATATATATATATATTATATATATATATATATATATATATATATATATATATATATATATATATATATATATATATATATATATATATATATATATATATATATATATATATATATACTGAAGGTTTCTTTGAAGTGAGAAAAAAATAAAAGATCATAAAATAATAACATTTTCTTCATGATCTTTAGTAACATTCTACTAGAATAGAGTAATCAAGAAATAAAAGAGACTTCACGACAATTCATTTTGCCCAAAGAAATGGTTATTTTGGCTTAACTACAACTTTACGTAGGGATTCATTAGTTACTTTGTGAGCGCTGTTTATATATTTTGACTTTTGTATCTTTATTAGGAAAGGCAATGGACGATTTGTATCTTTTACTTTTTTGTTTATTACTGATTATTAACTCCAAGAAAACTGTCTGACAATCTACTGGCTTGAAATTCCACCATATTTGATTTGAATTCTGCTTGTTTTATAAACACAAGTAGTTGTAGAATATGTGGTGTTAAGTATATTTTACTTAAACCATTTTCAGTCTTTGCTTAATTAATTCTTATAAAAAATCAATTATTTGCTACCTTAATATGTTAGCGTATAAAGTTATATTACGAATATTTGAGATGTAAGACCTTTGTTTTAGTTTATAAATTTATATCTTAGTTTATTATATTACCTTAGTTTAGAAATTTTCTACGCTGTAAATAAAAACGACATGATATGTATGTATGATTAATTATTTTTAACATATGTATAAAAAGTGGCAGCGATTGATATATCTACAATAAATCATAAACAATTGTAATGCAGAACATAAAATTCAAAATATACGTTTGTATTACAATATCTAAAATCACCGAGAAAGGATTACAACTTTGAGATGTTTTAAAAAATAGAAAAGATTGATTTATTGCAATTTCTTGCCATCTTAAGCTTTGCTAGACTCTTAAAAATATATTTCTTGATATGTATTAGAAGATAAGCTAACTTACTGACTCGCATATTTGTATAAAAACCAAAATATTGTGAGAGGAAAAATTTAAATTCAGAAATTGATTTCTGTTACAATTTAAATATACACTAAAAGAGGATATTAATAGAGAGATTTCTGAGGGCTTGAATTTAGATAGAGAATACACACGCAGACATATATATATATATATATATATATATATATATATATATATATATATATATATATATATATATATATATATATATATATATATATATTTATATATATATATATATATATATATATATATATATATATATATATGTGTGTGTATATATATATATATATATATATATATATATATATATATATATATATATTTATATATATATATATATATATATATATATATATATATATATATATATATATATATATATATATATATATATATATATATATTATATATATATATATATATATATATATATATATATATATATATATATATATATATATATATATATATATATATATATATATATATATATATATATATATATATATATATATATATATATATATATATATATATATATATATATATATATATATATATATATATATTATATATATATATATATATATATATATATATATATATATATATATATATATATATATATATATATATATATATATATATATATATATATATATATATATATTTAATTTTGCATTACTAATACATTTTTTAATCATAAAAAGTGCATAATTATTAAATAACGTACATATGAAGACTTTGCAATACAATTTCTGTCGTATAAAGCAATCCATGAAATATGCACAATTATTAAATAACACAATTGTATAAAGACTTTGCATTACAATGGTATGTTTGAATTAAAAATTTCTATAGCGATCCATCAAATATAAAAAGTGCATAATTATTAAATAACATACGTACATGCTCTGCCTGATAAAGCCTTTGCATTACAATTTTATGTTTTCATGAAATCTTTTCATAGCGATCCATCAATTATAATAAGTGCATAATTATTAAATAAAAAGAAGGTATTATAAATATTAACCTATGTTTAACAAATAGAAATATAAATGGTTCAGTATATTTCACAAAGTAATAATTCCAAATGCATTCCATGCTTTTTAAATGAAGAGTTAAAATCTGGGGAGTAAATATCTTAACAGTTTCTCTGATTTTATCGATTATCCAGTCACATTAAATCCCAGTATTTTACACGATGTAAAAAATCACTTCTAATCCCTCGTCTTTTGTTTGTATAAAATAGCAAATTGCCGGGTTTCTTCAAACCTCTTGTATTTTTTATAGCAAAACAATGCTGCGTTTGACCAACATTCTTCTTGGGCCATTACTGGAATCTTCGATAATTGCGCCTTATTACATCATTGCAGTGTTTTTACAGTCATTATGTTTGGTCTGCGTTAAAATTTCTTTCAGGTCTTGCAGAGAAAAGATGAGATAGCTAATTATGACAATAAAAGTTGTTTTTCTTTCAACAGAGTACGAAAATAGCCTCCTTTAATGAAAATTAGACGATGGATCTGAGAGAATTTTACTAATATTTTCTGTGTTCTCCAAAATGTTTCCATAATGTAATTACAGTGTAAATTTTTAAAATGTTTTTCAATGATAAACATTTAAATTGGGCTAAGTATATTTAGAGAAACTGAGTATTAGTCACTCATTTGTTAATTAATTATGGTAGTTCCCAAAACTTTATATAACTGACTGTACTGAATATGCTGTTTTATTTTGATTAAATGTAGAAGGGAATTTTTACCTGACCTAAAATAGATATCAAGAACATCGCCTATCATGTCGCCAAGTCGCTAAATTTTCGGTACAATTAATTCACCGTTCCCCGAGAATTTAAACTTTCATTCCTTAAAACAGTATTTTATGTTGTTTTCAGGCGTAAGGTGTCTGTTAATACACACTTTAAGATGAAAATAGAAGCTTCTCGGCTGGATTTGACTTTTCAACATAACTGCAATAAAGTGGGTTGACATTAAATATTCTACGATTTGAAAACAAAATGCATGTTTCCCACATTTGGGTATAGATGACAAACGCACTTAAACCTTACTCTCTTCGAATACGTCGTTTTGATTATAATACAACTTCTTGAAAGTAACGGAAGAAATAAAACTACAGATAATTTTTTCATAACACTGAATCTTTCCAAATGTTAGAATTCAAGAACGTTTGTCTAACTTCGGTGAATGTGATGGAATCTAAAAGAATTACTTGTATTTGTAGAAATAGTATATATGTCCTTTTAAGATACATTGTTACTTAATGGAATATAACTTTAACAGTATATCAAGGAAAAGAGTAAAAATGTCTATTGAGCTTTCTTCACCCTGCAGTCGATATGACAATATAATTACTAAAAAATCTTTCTGAAACTTTATAATTCAACAAAATTTGATGTCAATGATGGAGCTAAGTGGCTCAAATATTCTGTGAAGACAGAGGTGACAACTTCATGGGTTCTGCGATATTTTTGTTCTTGGGATTAATTCATGGATTTTACTGAATAAAAGTACTGGATACAAAACTTTCACTGAAATAAAAGTTAGCCGAGAATATCTTCAACAACTAGTTTAAGAGTTGCGTACTACGTAAAAATATTTCAAACTAAAATAACAGTCATATTTACATACGAAAGATGATTCTACTGAAGAATCTGAGCTAATGCGAAAAAAAGCTAAACTTCTAAGTGTGGAAACAAAACTTTAGATATTAGTTCTGACTGTAAAATATTATTATGACGAAAGTGTACAAAATATAAAAAGATGTTGCCGAAACAGTGCATGAAATGTTTAAGAAATCTTGACCGGTAACAAATTAAATAATTTAATTAATATCTCTATACATTTTTCTAGCTATTTAAAATTTTACATATTGTAATATATTATTTTTTCATGTCTTAAAACATATTCAATGTCAAAAAATGAATAAATATCATTTCCGTATAAATGCAGCTTACTTTTTGTATAACAACACAGGTTTATATTCTTAGGTCATTTGCCACAACGTTGTGTAGGAAATCAAAACCCCGTGGTTTAAGTTGATTTAAATAGTACAGCAAGTGTACCCGTGCTTCACTACGGTGATTTTAATATATTACTTTTAAACAAAGATTTTTTTTTCGTGAAGAACTCTCTAAATTCGTCACAGTGCAGTTCGAGTCATTGGCATATTTATATATTTTTATTATAACGTATTATAACAATATTCAGTTTTTATACTTTAATTTCCTTTAAACCTGAGTTATATGACCATATGAATATAAAGATAATTATATAAAATGATAGGTTTTTATATGCCATGAGAGTCACTGAAATTTGTGCTTTTTGTTGTTAGAATAATCTGGATAAATATTTCATTGTAACATAAAAAATAACCAAGAATTAAATTTAAAATTAGTTCTTATATAAAAATGCTATAATTTGCATCACATAGAAATGAAAGTTAATCATTTTAGATTTAAATTTCCAGGTCAAATCGAATTGATACTACGCAGACGATGTTTAAATAATATAAAATAAGAAATGAATGAATGAGATATTTAAAGGAATGACGTCATAATGATAAAAAAAATATCGTTTTCACCTATTTATTATGTGATAAATCGAAAATTTTAATCTCCTGCTTTTAACCGAGGAAAACTGCGTTTAAAACAATTACTTGGGATGACGTCACATTGCTAAAATATTGCTTCTTTCACTTAGTTATGATGCGATAAATTAAAAAAATTAATCGTTTTTTTCATAATGCTTAATAATCACATGAAATGTCGAAAAAGAAGGAAATAATTTCCGAATAAAAATTTACAAAAACCTTCCCAGGATATATAAACATTTCCCAAATTTTTCACGGCGATTGGATGCATAGTTTTTTGAGTCTATAGAGAACATACATGGACACACACAAATGTTCATTTTTATATAAATACTAGATTAATATCTTTGAAAGTCCCTATTTATATCCAGGACAAAAAAGCATCATAATTGTTAAAAACTCCTATCAGAAAAAAATACATCGTCCAAGAAGCATGTCTTGTTTAAATGAATATCTTTTAAATTATAACATTTAAATTCCTCTCCTTAGTCCATGTTATTTATTTTATATTCATAATAGGTTTTCACATTTTGTAGCGATGAAAATATGAGTTTTAAATTTCTCGCCTTTAGTTTGTGTAATGTGGCAAATTACCGGTTTTTGTGTAAAACCTCCTTTAAATAAAGGAAAAACAACGATAATGGTTCTGGCCAATTTTTCTACTTAACCCATCATGGGAATCTTCAATAATTACGCCTGATTACATCATTATAATGTTTTCCCGCTCATTATTTCAATTTTGCGTTGAAAGCTGCTTCAGGCATTGCCACAAAAAATGCAGCTAGCTAATAAACACAAAGGCTGTTATTATTACGAGAAAAAAAAACTGAAGCTTTTACTGGAAAAGAGACATCAGCAGAAAGAGAAAATTTTCAATTTAAACTATTTTTTGACCCATGCAACGATCCGATATTACCAATTAACTATTGCAAATCAGGTCATATAGAGAGGAATTTAACCACTTAACAAATATAATAATTTACCAAAACACTGCATACTATTTTGCATCATTTTATTGATTCTACTATAAAAGAAGGAAAATAAATGTTATATTTTAAGTTTTTTAACTTATGTATCCTCAGAATTTTACATTTAAAAATTTTTATGTAAAATGACTGGTCAAACCTTTATCATTTTCTTTCTTTTTGAAACTTATTTTAATAAGGAAATTCGTTACATAAAAACAAAACTGAAGGACTGTGATACTCGAAATATATAAATCAATTTTTGATTGGTATACTTCAAAACAAAGTGAAATACATAAGCCAATATCAGTAAACTGAATTTTTTATTGGAAAATAAGGATTAGCAGTAAGAGAAAATTTTCAATTCAAACCATTTTTTTTTGTACATGCAATGATCCTGTTTTACCAATTAACTATTAGAATTAGAGTCATGTATATATAATAAATTAACCACTAAACAAATCTAATAAAGTACCAAAATACTGCATACTATTTTGATCATTTTATTGATTCTACTAGTAAAAGCAGAAAAACAAATGTCATTTTTTACGTTTTTTAACTTATGAATGATTAAAATTTTACATTTAAAAATTTTTATGTAACATTACGGGTCAAAACTAACCTATTTGTTCTTCTTGAATCTTAGTTTAATAAGAAAATTCCGTACATAAAAATAAATTTGAAGGACTGTGATATCAGAAATATGTAAATAAATTTTTTATTGCTATTCTTCAAAACAAAAGGATACCCATAAGCCAATATCAGAAAACTATTTTTTTATTGGAAAATAATCATTAGCAGTAAAAGAAAATTGTCAATTCAAACCATCTTTTCTTACATGCAATGATCCTGTTTTGGTAATTAATTATTGGAATTGGGGTCGTGTATGAAATACATTAATCACTAAACAAATCTAATAATTTACCAAAACAATGCATACTATTTTGCATTATTTTATTAATTCTATTAGTAAAAGAAGGAAAATAAATGTTATTTTTTACATTTTTTAACTTATGAATGCTTAGAAATTTACGTTTAAAAATTTTTATTTATCATTATATTATGGGTAAAAATTTTATCATTGTTGTTCTTCTTGAAACTTAGTTTAATAAGGAAATTCATTACATAAAAACAAAACTGAAGGACTGTGATACTCGAAATATGTAAATCAATTTTTGATTTAGTATTCTTCAAAACAAAGTGAAATACATAAGCCAATATCAGAAAACTAATTTTTTATTGGAAAATAAGGATCAGCAACAAGAGAAAATTGTCAATTCAAACCATTTTTTTTACATGATCATGTTAGTAATTAACCATTAGGATTGAGGTCATGTATAAAATACACTAACCACTAAACAAATCTAATAATTTACCAGAACACTGCATACTATTTTGCATCATTTTATTGATTTTACTAGTAAAAGAAGGAAAATAAATGTTATTTTTTACGTTTTTTAACTTATGAACGCTTAGAATTTTACCTTTAAAAATTATATGGTAATATTATGGGTCAAAACTTTATAATTTTTATTCGTTTTGAAGCTTAGGTTATTAAGGAAATTCATTACATAAAAACAAAACTGAAGGACTGTGATACTCGAAATATGTAAATCAATTTTTGATTTAGTATTCTTCAAAACAAAGGGATACCAACTGAGCCAATATCAGAAAACTAATTTTTTATCGGAAAATAAGTATTAGCAGTAAGAGAAATTTGTCAATTCAAAACAATTTTTTTGTATAGACAATGATCCTGTTTTACTAATTAACTATTGAAACTGGGATCATGTATAAAATAAATTAACCACTAAACAAATCTAATAATTTACCAGAACACTGCATACTATTTTGCATTCATTTTATTAATTCTCCTATTAGTAAAAGAAGAAAATAATGTCATTTTTTTTACGTTTTTTAACTTATGGATGGCTTAGAAATTTTACATTTAAAATTTTTTATGTAATATTATACGGATCTAAATATTAACCTCATTGTTGTTCTTCTTGAAACTTAGTTTAATAAGGAAATTCATTACATAAAAACAAAACTGAAGGACTGTGATACTCGAAATATGTAAATCAATTTTTGATTTAGTATTCTTCAAAACAAAGGGATACCAACTGAGCCAATATCAGAAAACTAATTTTTTATTGGAATATAAGGATCAGCAACAAGAGAAAATTGTCAATTCAAACCATTTTTTTTACATGATCATGTTAGTAATTAACCATTAGGATTGAGGTCATGTATAAAATACACTAACCACTAAACAAATCTAATAATTTACCAGAACACTGCATACTATTTTGCATCATTTTATTGATTTTACTAGTAAAAGAAGGAAAATAAATGTTATTTTTTACGTTTTTTAACTTATGAATGATTAAAATTTTACCTTTAAAATTTTTACGTAACATTACGGTCAAACATTAATTTTTGTTCTTCTTGAATCTTAGTTTAATAAGATAATTCCGTACATAAAAATAAATTTGAAGGACTGTGATATCAGAAATATGTAAATAAATTTTTTATTGCTATTCTTCAAAACAAAAGGATACCCATAAGCCAATATCAGAAAACTATTTTTTTATTGGAAAATAATCATTAGCAGTAAAAGAAAATTGTCAATTCAAACCATCTTTTCTTACATGCAATGATCCTGTTTTGGTAATTAATTATTGGAATTGGGTTATGTATAATACACTAACCACTAAACAAATCTAATAATTTACCAGAACACTGCATACTATTTTGCATCATTTTATTGATTTTACTATATAAAAAAGAAATTTTTTTTAAGCGAAATTTTCAGTTAGGAATACTTAAAATTTTATGTTTAAAAAATTGAACATTTTAAGGGTGAAAACTTTATTATTCTCTTTAAACTATTTTAACTAAGGACATTCAGTACATAAATAAAAAATTCAAGGACTGCTTATAGAATATAAATTAATTTTTGCATGACACATTTCAAAACGAAGATACACATAATCCAGCATCATATATATCGCACTGGTTTTTGTTTCACAAGGAATATTTTTCTTTTTTCATTCATTTTTCTGTGCACACACTGTATAATCTTATTTTGGGGGATTGTAGCAAAATTTAACTGGCTATTTCTCTATAAATTATTATAATGTAACCAATAAAATTAATATAGACCTAGTTAATCATAAACACCAATTCGAATAAAGCAACGTATTGATTACCAACATTTTACAAAAAAACATAATTTTCGTTAGCTGTAATGTTATTATTATCATATTAATGCATTGAGCAAAAACATTGTTAGATATTAAAATTTTAGTCTATTCTTAATTCATAAATGTTTCTAATACGAAAAGTCATACTATATATAATATATATATATATATATATATGTATATATATATATATATATATATAATATATATATATATTTATATTTTATATAAATATATATAATAATATATAATATATATAAATATATATATATATATTATATATATATATATATATATATATATATATATATATAAATATATATATATATATATATATATATATATATATGTATATATATATATATATATATATATATATATATATATATATATATATATATATATATATATATATATATATATATATATATATATATATATATATATATATATATATATATATATATATATATATATATATATATATATATATATATATATATATATATATATATATATATATATATATATATATATATATATATATATATATATATATTTCTTATAAGCAAAAACTATTAGCATCAAATTCTTATATATTATGCATCTGAATCATGCTGACTATTAACACCAAATCTTTTTTATAATAGTATTAGTAATTTTGGCAGTGCTTTCAAAAATCTAATAGTAGTATATATAAATATAAATAGATAATGCATATTTAGTCTAAACGCATCTAATCTATTTTCTACATAATGTTTGGAAGAAAATATCTGGTTTGGTTGAGATCTACGTTTAACTTATTTCTTAAGCGTGATCTAATGGTACAGGGATCTAGTTTGAAAATATGAATATCAATAACACAACGCAATATCTTTTGTTTCCCATGAATAAAATATTAAATTACAATTTTTACTCCTTTTCCTTTCTCATCAGCCTCATACAGTGTGATTGAATTTGCGATTTTTAATTAATCCATTTGTCAGCAATTGAACCATTGAATTCACGAATTTAAATGGTAAAATGTATTTGTCTTGCTATGGGATTGTCAGGATTCTATCTTGCTCTGGGATTATAATTCAGCATACTAGTATGCAGCAGTGCAATTTTATTTTCTAAATTTATTTTATTGGAAATATTCTTTGTTATAAAGCAACATTTGTAGAGAAATTTGTTGAGAAATAATGAGAAATATCGACCGTATCTTTTCTCAGTCTTGTCCATCAAAACAATTCGGAATATGTTTTACAATATTTTTCTGATAATTTTACATGATCTCCAAAACTTCTGGAAACTATTCACACTTTATACCGTCAGAATTTCTCATTATCTACCCGACATAACATATATATTATTTAAGCAATGTTATTTTAATCTCAAAAGCTCCATTCCTTAGCATTTGTTTAGTACTAAAGTAAATATTATTAAATTAAGTAAAACAAATTGCATCTCTTCTATGAAAAAAATTATAACTTATTTTAGAAACATTGCAGTTTTAGAATATATCCTATTAATTAAATGTAAATCACTTTATATGCTATCAGTTGCACCTTCATGATAAATTCCAATATTTTACAGCTGTTTAAAAACTCTATTATAATACCTTACTCTTTGTTTTTGTGAAGTAGAAAAATATCAATATTTACCCAAGAATTCATGTAAAAGTAAAACACAAAACAATTGGAGCTGTTTTTGGTCAATTTTGATTTTTTTTAACATTAAGTGAATCTTTGGTACCTACGCCTTTTTAAATGCTTCAGGAGTTTACCTGGTTTGAGCTGAAAGCTGCTGCAGGCTTCGACACAAAAATGTAAGCTCGATAATAAGCATTCTAAATGCTTTTTGTTTATAAAGGCTTTTTGCAACAAAATATGTATTTTAATGAAAACTATACTACAGATTTAAACAAAAGTTACAAATTTATTTTATAGTATTTATTACCTTTTTCAGTCGATTAACAATTGGAAATGAAACTGTTTGAGTTCATAGTGTATTTTAATTAAAAGTCTGAATTATTTAAATTTGCCATGTTTTGTGCATAAAAAACAACAATGTAAAAAAAATTATATCTAATCAAACATTTTTAATTTCAAAATATTTTTATAATTAATTTCATTTTTAAAGTGTACATTTTTTTCTTGGAACAAAGTTTTCTTTTAATAAAAATAGCTCTAGACTTAATTTTTAATTGAATATAAACATTTATTGTAAGTTAAATGAATTAAAAGAGTTTTTAAATGTATATTTAAATCTTGCTAAAATTTTTAGAAAATAAAATGTAAATTATTCGAAGTAAATTTAGGAATCATATCCCAATTCTCTGAATATAAGATATATGCATTGCTTAATTCAATTTGGACTTGTCTGCTAAGCTTAGGGTTTACACACTAAAGACAACATCTAGAATTTATATCTGGTTCTTAATAAATATAATCATTTCTGAGGGAAAAGAAAGTAGCCAATGACGGGTTTTGAACATGACTCCGAGAGTTAATGAATTTCCTTGTCCAGCACCAGATGATAAAGGTTAAGTAAAGAGATTCAAAACCATACAAAGATTTTATTACATGAATACAACTTTATTCTATGACCTCTTTCATGTATGTTGTAGCTCTTTTTTTTTGGTGTTTGAAAATAATTCTCAAACTAACTGACTATTGTTAAACAGCCTCCAAAGAACTAAAATATAGAACGTACAGAATATTTTAGGTGGTATGAAGGGATGCAAATTGGAAACAAGCTAAACTGATCAAAAAGGGAGACGTAAAACGTTAATGCTACACAAAACCTGACATCTAAAGGTTTTTCAAGAACTGTCATAAAGGAAAATAACACCCCAACTATCAGGTTTTGGCAGCGAGCTCCGATTTTTAATTTTAATCTATCATTTGGGTTTTGTATATTTTCTGATTTTCTGTAGTATTTAGTAACATCTATTCAGACTACAATACTCCGATGTTCCCTAATCATGCACAAAGCATATTTTCTTTCAGATTGAGCACTAATAAAAAATTATTAAAATTGTGTTATTTAGATAAATATATTAACTTTTTCTTGTACCATTTTATAGTATTACTTAGTATATCTAGTTATAAGTAATTTTAAAATTTAATGAACTTCAATTAAATTTAATGAAATTAATGAAGCATACCATTATAAATATCTAACAAACATACACTACTTTGTTTAAGTATTTTGCCAACGCATGGACCAAATTGATTCCTTATCAGTATTTTAAACTTCAGTTTATGATTCTTTTTACTCAAATATGCACACCAAAATTAAATGAAAATACTCACGCAGACATGTTTTTGTGCGCGCGTGATACACTTCAATAAGTTTCTTTCAATGTTTAAAATGAAATGTGCAGAGAATAATTAAAATGACATATTAATTTGCTATGTCAAAATATTTAGACACTAATAACTAAAATAAATAGTATATTTTTATAAAAATCAGTGTTTAATCAACAATATTTGAATTGAATATGGCTAACAAAATTGTTCAAACCTTTGCTATAAGTTTTAATTTTCGAGTTCCAGTTTTATACTTAATCTGCTATAAAGAAAATACAAGGAAACGACAATAAATATTCTTTTACTAACGATTTCATTTTTCAGGGACACAGAATAATTCTATGTATTTATAACTTTAAATCTTAAAATCTGATAAGCCAGTTGCATAGATATTTTTACAGATAAAATAATTCGGAATAAAAGTTTAAAAAAAATCTTTTTGGGAATTAATTCATTACTGTTTTAAAATTCTTTAATGAATAAATGTTAAGAAACCTTTTATAGTTAATTTGAAAAAATTAATTTTCTATCTTAAAAGATTTATTTTATATATCTATTATCTCTTGTAAGGATTCCAAAAATCTTAGTTTTCAATTATATCTCATTTTATCTCTTCAAATACTTATGTATTTCCATGACTTTAAACATAACTTTTTTTTTCAAACTGTCTAAATAAAGTTTTCTTTTATGTTATTAGATTTTATTTTATTGGGCTTAGTAAAGCTAGTATTGTAATTCCAAAAGCTTTCAGTCTTCATATATAAATGGAAATATCCATTTTGATACTGATTGAACCAAGGATAGTTTAAGCATTACGTCTGACCGTACGTAGAATGGATCTTTAACTTCAATGCTTTAAATATGCATTTTAACAATAACGGAAATCATTTCCTTAGTGTTGTGTTGATATCTGCATGTACAGTACATATGTACGTAAATATCTCGCATAGCTAAAAACAGTTTAGCCATTGAATATCAAAATTTTATAAGTACGATGATTGTATTCATCTCTTTTATGAGTGTTGAGCGGAAATGAAATAACTCAATGTACAGTTTTTTGAAATACTATATATATTTTGGACGTTAGTGAAGAAATAGCTCTACAAAAGATGTATTTTGTATCTTTTTTATGTCTACAATTATTTTACCTATATAAGGATTTAAAGTATATTAAATGATTTCCTTGAGGATTTGACTTGACGTGAACGAATATACTAAATTGTTTTATCCCCTATATAATAATAGATAAAGTTATCTAGCGGCCTGCCCTCGAATTTAGGGAGATGTTGTACCTGGAATTGATAGAGGCATCCATATTAGATTCTTGGTGAGTTAGCAACGTTCGAAATCCACCCCTTACCCCCTTTTCAAGCATTTAATACCATTATTTCAAGCCCAGTTTTCTCCTGTTAAAAGCAGGTGATTGAATTTATTAATGCCATATAATAAATATGTAAAAACCATTATGACGTCATTTCTTTAACCATCTCATTTAATCCTTTTTTATTTTAAATTATTTAAATATCGTCTGAATTATTTTCATACGTTTTATAAATGAATGTAGATATTATTTAAGTAATTTTCTTTTATATTTGGTATATATAATATATTAGGTACATATGTGATTAATATTAAATTTAATCATCGATTATTTATGTTGCAATGGAAATTTTATCACCGGTATTAGCAACAAAATGTATCTACCCCCAGAGTGTAGTGGAAAAGCTAGTTTCAGTGATTTACTTCCAATAATTACTGTGGAAAAAAAATTGGGAAGAACTTAACGATAACTTTGTCTTAGCTAAGAAAACTTTGAATTATCTTTCTAAATAAATTCAACGTGATTCTAAACTGCATTCACAGTATTGGGAGATTTTAGAGGAGTATGAAGATAAACAAATTATTGAGCGTGTAGCAGATAATTCTGAGCCAAAAAACAAACCATTTCTTTTACCTGCCTCATAGGTTACTTTACAGTTCTGGAAAATTAAAAAATTTAATTATCCCGTCATATGATGGGCTACATGCTAGTAAATAAAAAATAAAAAAATAAGTGAATCACCAATTGTCACTGCTTGTGCTGTAGGTGGCCAAGCATTGTCATGCGGAATAATAGGGACGTTCTGCGAAAAGTGCAAAATTTTTCTCATGCTCATGTGTTCCTTCAGAATGTGCAGCACAGTCGTATGTGCAAATGCTGTCATTCGGACCACCTCACGAATCGTTTGGAGACGATCACTGTCCATTAGTGCTGCAATAGCATGCACTTCTGCATCGCTGGCGCTAGAACGACCTTCCGGATGCATGTCTGCCGCATTTTGATGTTCTTCATTGAAGGTTTTTACACATCTTGCTACTGTTCTGTAAGCAAAGCAGATTCCCCGCAAGCCTCTTGAAGCCCTAGATGACATTGTCATGATGTATTACCTCTCGCGCATTGAATTTTTATCCATATTCGTTGTTTTTGTCTTGACAACACTTACTAAGATCGCAAGCTAATACAAGGATGAGTTCTTCGCGTCACTCTGCATTTGTGTGACATAGGAAGGACGAGTCTTTTTGCTGAGAGGTAAGGTAGATATGTAGCTTACGTAGGTATACACGACAGTCTTTAGTTTTGTTGCGTAGCGTTTTTACAGCATTGTTGCCACTATTAATGTTCCAATCCTTGTAGTTATCCCTTCAGAGGATATTACACTGCAAGCTTAATTTAGATTACCAGGTATATACTCACTGTATTATTGAATACTAAATGTGCACTGATTGGAAACTACGGTTCTTAACTTTATTTAAGGATATATATGAAAAATAAATTAAAAGGAATATTTTTTAATTTATTATACACATTACACTTTAAATTAATTTTTCACGAAAGAAAAAAAAATCTTTGATCTATTTTTTAAATTTTTCTTAGCTTCTATGTATTTCTATCTGTATCTTTCTGATTATATTTCTTTACCTATTTTCTGTCTTAGTTTTGCATTACTGATATCACATAATTTCTTTTCGCACGCAATGATGCTATCATAAACTGGTGGCAAAAGGATATCTTTCTATTTGTTCTTGATATCAACTCCAACATGTTAACAGAAACGACTGGCTAATTGCTATTTAATCATTCTAATAATTAACTGACATTAACACGATCAGTTAATTTAAATTTTATAATTCAGGAAATTACACTTTATGAATTCTGGTATAAATATTCCTTCCAAATAAAAATAATAATTTATCTCCAGTATAATAATCCAATTTCATTTCGAGAAATTAGAAATTTTATCTACAGTATTTATTTTGCTAACATGGTTGTATAAATGAAATATCATTTTAAAACTATTATTCTTCTCACTAGTAAGTTTTATGTTTTGCAAACAATTAGAGTTTAATGCAAAACTTTAAGAGATCTTCAAAATGACAGACTTTAATAAAAATGTGAAATGTTTATTTTGTAGAAAAAAATCAAGTTAGACAAACACTTCATTATCAATAGATATTTTTGGAATAACATAATTATTATACTCCATTGAAACCTGTTTATAGTCAAAATTATTTTTTTTAAATGTAAAAATAAAAGTAATTACTTAGTATGCTTCCACTAGGAGCAGTTTTATGAAATATTGTTGAATGACTCAATTTTTATCAAACAGTCCGTATTTTATTAAAAAATTATTTTGTATCAAAATTGTGTGCCTGATATGTATTATGTAATAACAATATATAATCTCTTAAGAAAATCGTTAACAATATAAAGCATTTGAATCAATGTCTGATGTAGCTTTAATAAATTCTATGACTAGTTTTGGCAGAAGGATTTGATTTAATATATTTTATTTGCACTATAATTTCCCCGAACACATCTGGTGAATGATCATATTGAAAAGCATGAATAGTATTAAAACATTCAAGAGAAGTTGCAGAAGTGAACATACATTCTCCTTACTCACGTATGATTAAATGAAAAAAATAGTTATATATTTGAAAATAACGAAAACTATAACACATATAGCTCACGTTACGATCCGATAAGTTTAGAGCAGGTGATAATTATTAGTTTCGATCAATACTTGAAGCAATATATCAACGTCATTTTTAGTGAAATAATAGTGTTGCAGAATGTAATTCTTTATTATTTTCTTCAGTTTTACACTTTTGCACCGAGTAAGCTAAAAAGAAAATTTTTGAGATGCTCAATTGATTATCTGTACTGGCATAACTTTTCATCTTGTATCGAGTTTTATTGTAATAATTATAAGGCAATTTTGATAATACACGACAAAACACACTTAAATATGTATTGATACCTACGTATGAAGTCTGTTCTATTAGAGCGTGTTGCTCATAACTTCATCAATAGATAGCTTGCACATACCGGCTTAATTGCACGTGTTCTTCAAACATTAGAGAAGAATGCGTTATGGTTATATTCCTAATTCGATTTGTTTTGCTGTGTTTACATCAACAATTCCAAAATGAGTGCGGAGTATGCTAGCCGATTTGAGGCAGTGTTGCTGTGTTTGGTTTGGTTTGGTTTGGAGTGCTACGGTCTAATTTTTGCAACACGAGGGCTAATGAGACAGGGACCTACAGCTTAATCCTTTAAAGGTCACCTACTTAAACTCTTTAGAATTCAATGAAATTAGTTTATAAATATTACCTATCAACCTTATAAATGCAAAATGTATTAAAATTTTTCTTTACAATCCTTACAGGGGTTTCCATTAGATGATAACGTAAGAGAGATTAAGGGGGGGATGAACTGACAAACCCATCGGCTTGTACAGCTTCAACATAATACTTTTTAAAATTTTAATTATATTGGAAGAACAATAAATAAGTGTTCTTAAAAAATATAATAAATAAATAGGTTAACTATTTATAAGTGTTGTTTGAATAGGTATTTTTGTTTGGGGTCATAAGTGAAAAAAAAATCGAATTACTAACTTTCAAAGTACAGGAAGTTTAAATACATATATTTCAAAAGAAAATATAAATGCAGTTGTATCATTTATTGTAAGTTTTCAATGTCAAAAACATACAAAAAACATTCATATTTCTCAAAAAAATAGAGAAAAAATTGTTTAACAGATGGTTTTGCTGCGAAACCAATGTTCGCTATAGGGTTAAAGCCGATTCTGAACGGCTACGAACATCCATGCCAGTGCGGGATTCGAACCCACGAAAAGCCTAACACAATGCTACGAAATGACAAGAGATATGAATCGAACCTGTGTATGAGTAAACTCATTATGGCACAAAATAAGCTCGCCTCTTTTACAATTTACACTCAAGCACATATGTATTACTTCGGAACCGCTCCAATTTTCTTCATGACCTTTTTTTACTAGTGTTACTTGGGTGAGCTATGCTCCTAAAACGGATGTTGTTTGATTTGAGGCAACATGTTGCATCTTTCCTTTTAAAGAGCACTGCCGGGGTAAAATATTTGACTTTTAGGCTAAAGTGGGTGCTTGTAATTTGGTAGCAGGGGGCTAAGCATAAATTATCCAGGTGTGGTTTGCCACTTGCAGTGGTTTCATTTAGACATATAGAACATATCGACCACGAACCTGATTTAACTGTCCCACACGCTGTTACAGACTGTGTTAATCTTATTATCATTTTATTCATTAGGGAATGCCAGTACCCTAACCAATCAGACATCGTTCGGCAACCATCTAAAATGACCAAAAATGTCAGGTACATGAGAAAGTCGGAGTCGTTCGTCAAGAAGTAAGTAGCTCGTTATAAAGAGGAACAAAATGTTAACGACCTACCGGCACGGGGTAAACACCACTCAGCGTCAAAATCGAAAGATAAAGTGATTCTTGCATAATCGTTAATAATGGGGACTGGACAGCTTATTAGGTGAAATGCATTTCAGATTAATATGCATACTACACGGTATAAATGCATTTTTAGCTAATTCGTTAGTATTTTCCGAGAAATACACGACACCCTCTTAAGGAACAGACTGTATATTCTATATTTTATACCAACGTATATATTCGATATTTTCAGTCCAATTACTAATAAGCTAATCTTGTGATTTCCAATCTGAATTTCTACAATTTGTTAAGTATTACTTGCTCTATTATACATTCCTTTACAGTCTTGCACTTACATTTTTAAACACCTTCTTTGCTTTATACTTATTATCTAGGGAATACGATGTAAACACGGAGATTTCACAATTACCTTTTAGTTAAAAATTCCGGCTTAAGTAAGCTTACTATTTCACAGAACTGTATGAGAAAATAAAACGCTTACTACAGATTTTCTCGGAACTCTGCTGATATAAAATATCATTATCACAATGTAAATCAAGCTACCTTAAGAGTAATTTTAATTTTTATGGATACTTGTGTAGAAAATGTAAATGCGACTGAAAATGTGCTAAATACATTGATTTGAGTTTTAATAAACAAGATGAAAATATTTTTTAAATTTATTTGTTTATATTACTTCTATAAATAAAGCAATAAACATTCCTAGAAGACCATATCTGTAAAAATGATTAACTTTGCAAGTTTAATTTTTTTGTTGACATTTAATATCTATACACTATTCTAAACTCTTAAGTAGAGATAAATAATAATAAACTTATTTATAGAATGGTATGGTAAATTATGTATTAATATTAGGAATAAAATTGTTTCCTCTGAGAAAATTTTTATGATACTGTACTTCTGAGCTACTTTAGATCTATCTTGTAAATGGCCTTCACTAATTCACGACATCAGTGAGATTTTCAAAGAGCAGAGCAGCATAAAGACTGTGCAGAGGGAATAGTTAAGTGTTTGAATGACTTTTTCTTTGGAAACGACATTAATAACCATATATATTGAAATTTTAATTACAGCACTATAAAAACTGTTTAGGATCCACAGTTATAAAAAAATCTTGCCCCAATCTTTTCTTCGCAACTGTTGACCATAAACTTTGTCTTCTAATTAAAAAGTGTTTCAAAACAGATGAATATTAATTGTATCGTATTAAATTAAAAATTCAATTTGGCTGAAAATACGAAATTAAAATATTTATAAATTCTGTTTTTATGGCTATATTTAATAAAAAAAATTAAACTGTTCATGAAAATTTAATTCAGATAAGCCATTCCCTTTTAAAAAATTACTTTAAATTTCAAAATATGCAAAATTTTAAATTCATTTCTCAATTTTCATACTTATATCTTCTTCGAACCCATAGGTAAGGAAAAAGAAATCTTGAAATATCGCTGTTTTCCTGTCATCTCTTCCGATTTCAAGAAACCTCGACTCACTCAATATTCTACCATGTTGATTTTCTTCTATTTAAAATTCCTTCACACGGGTAGTGTTTATACAGGCTAAGCAAAAACCACGTTTCTTTTAAATATTGAAAGAAATTACAGTCAGTTAATCTTATTAGACAGTAAATTTATATAATTACATTTGACTGCCTTACTGTTAGGAATAGAAAAATAAGTGTAAGTCATTTTTATTTTCTACACAAAATTGTACGGAACTGCAAGCGATTTCTCTTCACTTTCTATTGAAATATGAGAGAAAAAGCTATGTGCTAATAAAATGATAATATGATTAACACAGTCTGTAACAGCGTGTGGGACAGTTAAATCAGGCTCGTGGTCGATATGTTCTACATGTCTAAATGGAACCACTGTAAGTGGCAAGTCACACCTAGATAATTTATGCTTGGCCCCCTGCTACCACAAGCACCCACTTTACAAGCACCCACTTTAGCCTAAAAGTCAAATCTTTTACCCCGGCATTGCTCTTTAAAAGGACTAAGTATTTGATTTTTATTTTAAAGCAATATTTTTTTTTAATTTTGTCGAATTCAAACAATATGTTATTTTGTGTAGGTGGTATAAAATTTGCTTTATACATTACGAAGTTTTTTAGTTACACATATTTACTCTATGCTTCATTATTTTAACATAAATTTTAGTTTTTATAATTAAATATTTTTTCAGCCCAGAGTAAAATGAGTGAGGAAAGGGAAAAAAATTCGTCAATATTCGGAAGAAAATTTAGCATTCGTGTTGATACCTGCTGTCCACGATGAGCGTTTACTTTTTTGTCTTTTATGTCACCAATGTTTGACCAACGAATAAATGAAACGAGGATGTTTTGAGGAACATTTGAAAGCGAAATATAAAGCTCATATCAATTCGGATTTCGTTTACTTTCACACAAAACAGAGAAATTTTAAATATAGGACAACAATATATTCTAATTGTGATTTAGATTTTAAATCATTATAAAAACAATACAAATCAGCCAATTCTTTATTTAATAATTGATCTTATTCTATCCTGCAATGTTCTTTCCCCAAAAGAATAATACTTTACATATCAATGCAATGCAACTGTTGAAGCTTGAAAAGTTGGCAGTTTTTTCAGCAGCTCTATCAAGGATTATATGTATAGTTGTTTGTTATCTAAGGCTTAAAATATAATGTATATCATACAATTATAAAATTATTAAATGATGCATTTATATCCTCTATCTATCGAAGTTCCCAGTTTCCGATAGAAATTTAAAAGTAAATCTTGCCATGGTATGAGAGATCAACATGTTAATGTTGTACAGACCTTTAGTGACACTCCGCATTTATGATCAAGGCACTGGCACTACATTAGTGAGTAAAGCTCCAGAAAACGGTATTATGACACCAAGCATTTTATTCATTTTAACGATAATTCTTGAATTGATCCACAAGATCATTACTATAGAATTCGACTTCTTTATGACAAAATCAACATAATCTTGAAGATATTTGGTTTATTTTCTGAAAATCTCATCATTGATGAAAGAATGGTAAGATATTTTAGAAGGCACAGTTGCAATATGTTCATGAAAAATAAAGCTTTAAAATTTGGAAATAAAATTATGGATGTTAGCATCTTGCAACGGATATACTTTTTCTATTATCCCTTACCAAAGATACCTGTTCAAGAACTACAAGAGAAATTCAACAACAGTATGTTTAAAATATAATGTTGGACTTTGCATTAACTGTTTCCCCAAATTTCACCTGTGAATCCCCATAATGCAACGTAAGTTATATTCTTTAAATTTTAGTAGTGTATAGGGCCATTGTGCTATTTATAGGACAGCTAATTACTTAAAAAATTAAAAATATTTTTTTCAAAATTTTAGTTTTATATGCTTAGTTACACCATATTAATGATATGGATGAAGTTTTAAAAACTTACAGAAATATTTAGTTAGTGTGGTACAATATGGGTTAATAAGAGAAAGTATCCAGACTGGAAAGCAATGCATAATATCTCTATAGAAATATAAACTTTATTTAGAATTTACATTTTCAATGAAAACTACACTTCACCTTATATATAACAGTATTCTTTCACTGCGAATTTCATCATATTTAATCAACCTAGTCTACCTATACAATACAACTTTAAATACTGCAGACTAACAAATTAATACAAAGGTATCACGAAACATAATTCTTTTTACGAATTGTGACTGACAGTGTTCTGAAAGGATCCATTTGAATGAAATATCAGTCGGTGAAACAGCTATAAATAGATATCCTTTCTGTTCTTCACTCTTAGCCCGTCATTGATTTTTTACGGGGGAAAAAAAGGATTTGAAGATTTGCGATTTCTACATCCATTTCCAAAACTATACACAACTGTAAGATCCATTTAAGTCAAATCGTTTCTTTTAGATAACATGAAATAATTACTTTTTTTGTCTGTATTTAGATCATAGTTAATATCGTGACATGTAAGGACATAATAAAACACTGAATACTAATGAATCATTGATATGTCCTTAAACATAACCCAATCATAAAATTTGAGAATGATAATATTTTGAAATGTAATATTTGAATGATTTGGAATTTTCTAAAACGTTTATAAAATATATTGATTTCAGTAATGTTTTGAAACAGGACACATTATTTTATTTGAGCTTTTCGGGTTATGGCTGACATATTTTTATATTTTCTTAAATAATACTTGTGTTTCTCAGTGTAAATTTACAATTTACACTCAGAAGGTTATTACTTTTTTGTCTGTATTTAGATCATAGGTAATATCGTGACATGTAAGGACATAATAAAATACTGAATACTAATGAATAATTGATATGTTATCATACATAACCCATTCATAAAATTTGAGACCTACAATATTTTGAAATGAAATAGTTGAGTCATTTGTAATTTTCTAAAACGTTTATAAAATATATTGATTTCAGTAATGTTTTGAAACAGGACACATTATTTTATTTGAGCCTTTCGGATTATGGCTGACATATTTTTATATTTTCTTAAATAATACCTGTATGCCTCTGTATAAATTTACAATTTACATTCAGAAGGTAATTACTTTTTTGTCTGTATTTAGATCATAGTTAATATCGTGACATGGAAGGACATAATAAAATACTGAATACTAATGAATCATTAGCATGCCCTAATACATAACCCATTCATAAAATTTGAGAACGACAATATATTAAAATGAAATATTGGAATGATTTGTAATTTGCTAAAACGTTTACAAAATATATTGATTTCATTAATGTTCTGAAAAAGGACACATTATTTTATTTGAGCCTTTCGGGTTATGACTGACATTTTTATATTTTTTTAAATAATACTTGTGTTTCTCAGTGTAAATTTACAATTTACACTCAGAAGGTAATTACTTTTTTGTCTGTATTTAGATCATAGTTAATATCGTGACTAAGACATATATACTGAATACTAATGAATCATTAGATATAATACATAAAATAAATTTGAGAACGACAATATTTTGAAATGAAATATTTGAATGATTTGTAATTTGCTAATATATTGACATATATTGATATATATTGATTTCATTAATGTTCTGAAAAAGGACACAATATTTTATTTAAGCCTTTTGGGTTATGGCTGACATATTTTTATATTTTCTTAAATAATATCTGTGTTCCTCAGCGTAAATTTACAATTTACACTCAGAAGGCGTGCGAATACCACTAAATGAGACTACATATTTTCTTTTATAATGAATTTACTCAAACACAGGTTCAGTTCTTGATATTCCTGGCCATTTTATAGCATTGTGTTAGATTTAAAAATTAGAAAGCAATGTGCATACCAACCAATACTTTGAAAATAAAACTTCGTCATTACTCTTATTATATTTGCTTCTATTACTTATATAAAAATGGGGGAAACATAGAAACTAACTAAGATGTTACACTTCACCTTAAAAGAAACAGCATTCTTCCACTGCGATTTCGATCGTATTTAATCAACCTAGTTGTAGGGACAGGCGAATAATAGTGAACGGCCAGAGAGCGCCCACCTAGGATGAAAGTAAGTAGAGTAGGGAGAACGTCGGAGGTGATTGTAGACTCGGACGTGTAAGCGAGGCTCTGATAGATACTTGAGTTGATATAATTGGTTACTGTAAATATTGTAATATTTGTATATATAATTGTCCGGTAGTAGTTTGTGCTCTGTCTTAAAATAAACCTTAATGTGGAAAAAATAAATCTACTGTTTGGATGTGAATTTATACAATGGCTCGGCGATCTTCACACTAGTCCACCTATAAAAATACATCTTTAAATACTGCAGACTAACAAGTTAAAATAAAGGTATCACTAAACATAATTCTTTTTAAGAATTGTGACTGACAGTGTTATGAAAGGAGCCATTTTAATGAAATAAGTGGCTTAAACAGCTAAAAGTAGATATCGTTTTTGTGCTTCACTTCCGTTATAGATTTTTCATGAAGGGGAAAAAAAAGATATGCAGATTTGCGATTTCTACATCCTTTTCTAAAACTATACACAACTGTAAGATCCATTTAAGTCAAATCGTTTCTTTTAGATAACATGAAATAATTTCACAATATTTTCAAATGAAACATTTGAATTGTTTATAATTTGCTAAAAATCTTATAAAATATATTGATTTCATTAATGTTTTGAAACAGGACACATTATTTTACTTGAATCTTTCGGGTTAGGAATGGCATAATTATATATTTACTTAAACGGGGAAATCCCCTTTACAAACCGAAATTTTAAATCTTTAATTTTTTATCTCAATTGAAACCTTTGTGAACATTTTTATGCTTTATTAATTTAAGATTTTTTAGAACAATTCATATTAAACGTTATTAACAATTATATATAAATAAAAAATAAATGTGTAGTAATATTTACTTATGTACAGAATAATATATATACTGTTTTTTCACCTGCTATTTTCATACGAATGCATTGTGTGCCAATTGTTATAAAAGACATTTGCACATATGCACTTACGTTTTAAAATATATTTTTAAAAAGATTATTCTATAATATACGCATAAATTATATACTACAATTTACATTAATATTTAGTTTTAGCTTATTCTAAAAAGAAAATATGATAACACTTAAAAATGTTATAAGATATTAATCGTACTTACACAAAAATAAGTAGAGAGTATTCTTTATTATCATTCAGACAAATATCCAGAAATTTAAAATTCCATATTTCTTATTTTTGAAGCAATGGTGCTTGCAAGAAAACAGTTTCAAATTAAAAATGTACATACATTTGCTAAACATATTGATAAACATTTTTAACCATAAACTCATATCTAATTTACGTAGTGACTTAATATGTAAAAATCCCAATAAATCACTGAATAAAATTAAATAATGATAATAATATAGTTTGATTTTTTTCCATTGAAAGGGCAACACCCAATAGAAATTCAAACTATAATTAACACTAGAACCGCGAAATGGATAATTTTAACCGAAGAACTTATTTGAGTCTAATTTTCACATTAATAAAATAACGAATTCGAGATAAATTTTTAATTTTCGAAATAAAATTTTTTATAATTTTTCCTAATTTTATGCCCTAAAAAATATATCAAGATATAACATTGAAGAAGCTGTACATATAGAAAAAATGCTCTATACTAAGCTATCAAGTGTGGAAATAAAATTATAGCTATTTTTTGTAATTAGAAAATACTAATATGTAGAAAATATAATATATATATAACGTTGCTCAAACGGTGTCTAAACTGTGTAAGAAATCATAGCCTGTTAGAAACTAAATAATCCCATTAAAGTTGTCTATATATTTTTTTAACTATATGCAAGTGGAAATAACAATATAAATCACAATTCTTCAATGGATATTAACATAATACCTTAAAAAGGTGTGGGAGTTTTATGACCCCCAATCACGGTTATATGTACATTCTATCACGGCTAAACATTCCCGTACGTCAGTACATCAGAATAGCCTTAAACAAATAGGCTTAAAAACTATAAGAGTAGTACATGCAATTAGATAAGATATAATACAATAAAAAACACTGAGTTAAAATAAGTAAGTAAAAATAAAAGAAGATAATTGACCAAGCTACGATAATGCAATCTCACAGAAATATTACATTGGTATATGATGGAAACATTGCGATTAAAATGCAAATCATCAAAGGAAATAATTCTATTAAGGTATCAAATTTTAATCCCAATATGTACTTTAATTGTTTGATGAGAAACATTTTAAGATATCCCGATAATATAGTTCAGTTAATATAACTACTAAGTGCGGTCTCACTAAAGTCGTTTGACGGCTAACTGCGATTAACCCATGGCGACAACCAATAGTGCAACATAATTCTCTGTTTAAACAGAAATTAATCTCAGTTATATGTTAAACGACTTTGGTGAAACCGGCCCTAATATGTTAATTGAATTAATTATGGGCAAAATCGCTGAACGGCTAACCGTTATTAACCCACGAGCTAACCAATGGGGGATGGACTCAATTCTCCATTTAAACATAGATTAATACACGTTAAACGACTTTGTTGAGGCTGGCTATAGATGTTTTATTAATTGCTGGTCTCACCAAAGTCGTTGGAGCCATGAATTAATCGCTGTAGGCCATTAAATGACTTTGGTGAGACCTGTCCATAATGATTTAACGTTTGACATTAGGGCCGGTCTAACCAAAGTCGTTTAACGGGTAACCAAGATTGATATCTGTTTAAACGAAAAATTGCGTCCCACGATTGGTCGGCGCTGTGGGTTAATCGTGGTTAGTCATTGGTTAGGTTTCTTTTTACTTGGATATGATAACAAATACTCCACTTACTTATTTTGTTTAATAAGAATGGATAAGATGTAGTTTCATCATAAAGTTTATATTTATTCAAACAATATTTACTTTTAGATACTGTAATATCTTTTATCAATTATTATAATAATTTGATGTCTAAAATGAATAAATGTCATTTCGTATAAATATAGTGTACTTCTTAATAACAACATACATTCATATTAATCGATGCTAGTTTGAACAAATCCTTGGTTTTAGATATACCGAAATTTATGCAGTTCAAGTGATAATAACATTGGAGACAACTTTGAGGATAACTCAAGATACCGTAGGTAATATTCTTTAGTTTGTTCGTTACTGGTTTCTGCTTGCCAAAAAAAAAAAACTGGTATCGTGATTTACAATTTCTATAGTCTTTTCCAACGCGATACGGGACGTTAGGATTTACGTGAGGCAAACTTTTATTTTTAGTTAAACTCAGAATATTTGATTTATTTAAACCATAAGAGATAATTTAATAGGACATCATGAAATAAAAAAATTCTTAAAAAATTAAATTGATATATTAAAGTACATAAATCATCGATAAGATTTAAAAGTAGAACCAATGGGTCATTTTGACTCAAAGTCTCCAATTTTCTCAAAACGTTGCTAGCGAATTTTAAATAAGTTTCTTCCCTTTTTCTTAATTGTATACTCATAAAACTCTATGTAAATATAATATTAAATAATCTGCGCAGTAAGCAAAAAATAGTTCATTGCTACGCTTCCATGTGTGAAAACACAGCTGTAGAAATTTATTCTAATTGTAAAATACCAAAATGTAGAAAATGTGCAATATTGATATATATCACAAAAGTTGACCGAACTGTGCATGATCCATGTAAAAAACCATGATTGGTGAAAACAAAATATTTTCATTAATACTAGGTTTAAGGGACGAGTTATTTTGACACATTTCTAAATTTATATGGAAAATTACAAAAAACTTTAGCATTTTAATTTTATCCATTGAACGAGGTAAATATATATTGAACAATGTGTATTTTTCTATGTGGTATACCTATTTCTACGTATATGCGCCAATTTGAAGCGGTAGTAATGTGGACAAATTAGAAAATTAGTTGTATTCATGCAAACATTACAACAATAAATAGGAATGTACCGACAATGCTTCGATCCGTTATCCGATATTGTTATCTGAAACGAAACAAGCAATAAGCAACAGTAGAAAGAACGAAACATGATGTCGATTGAAGTCAGAGTGCGAAGAGATTTTGAAGGTTTTAGTTGCTTGGTTTGAGTACTGAAAAATAAAATACTAGAATAATTTTTTGATTTTGTAATATTATTGTGAACCTCAATAATATCACATACTTTCATCTCTTAATTATAATGTATAATCACATTGTTTTCTTAGTGTTCTTATAATATGTATTCGTTCACGCGTCAAATTGACGAATGTTGGTAGAGATAGGTATATAAGAGACGTCTATAAACGTAGTGTTAAAGTTATCGATATATTGTGATTATACATGCTTTTCGATATTCTAAACCGTATTATTATTTTTTATCAATTATTATATAATTTATTGTTTAAAAATAAGAAAAATGTTAATGCATATAAATACGGTGTACGTTTTGAATAACAGCATAGATTCATATCAAATTTGAATCACAGATTATATGGTAAAACATCTATAAAACAATTTTATCTTTTCAAAATAAGAAGAATATTATTTTTTTCCAGGAAATAAGAATGCATCATTTTGACATTTTGTTAACATTTTGAAATAGTATTTAATACTTTAATCAACACTTCCCAAATATACATAAATATTACCATGTTTTTTAAATTTAATTGCAGATAATTACATAATAGACCACTCCGGTGATATATCGAAGGACTAAATAATAAATAATTGTTAAGATATCACTATTTCTAACGAAATTTACCTTTTAAAAGGAATAGCAATGTCAGAAAAAGTTTATAGGGATAACTATCTTATTAAATGATAAATGAAAAAATTATATATAGCATTCAAAAATTATAATTAACATAGAAATAAAATAAAATTAAATAATTTCAATAAGGTTAATAGGGTAAATTTCACTCAAATTTTGAGAGCGAATTTGAAGTATTAACTGATTTAAATAATTTTACAACACAAATTTACCTTTTTAAAGTAAATTTTAAATTAAAATCATTTCTGTCAAAAAAGTACGACGATATATTTTTTTATAGATTTATAATACATTTTATGCTCTCACATTTTTGATAATTTTAGTAGTTTATTGCGATATGGAAGGAATAATTGGATATTACTAACGTAACACATAAAATGTATTATATATAAATATATATATATATATATATATATATATATATATATATATAATATATATATATATATATATATATATATATATATATAATATATATATATATATATATATATATATATATATTATATATATATATATATATATATATATACAAATATACACATATTTACATATATGTCAATATATATATATATATATATATATATATATATATATATATATATATATAAAATATATATATATTTTAAATATATATATACATATATAAAATATACATAATAATATACTTATGTATATATATCTTATATAAAATAATTATAATATATATGTTTACGTATGTAAAAAAGAATATATAAAGTTTTATATAAATTATAAACATATATATTATACATATATATATATATCATAAATATATGTATTTTTATGAAATAAAATTAAAAATACACATAATATATTACATATATCTATTATATACATATATACATATGTATATGTATATATATGTATATATAAAAATATATAAATTTTTTATATATAAATATATTATATTATATGATATATATATATATATATTTATATATATATATATATATATTATATATTATATATATATATAGTATATAGTATATTTAAAAGAATATAGCCAAACCTTAATACATATCCCAAGTAAACAAATATAAAATTATAATTCGCAAAAAATATAAAATCATTCTTTCTTACACACACTATAATTTAAATATATAAAATGATATTGTTACTGAGTTAAATTGAGGTTTGTAATTGATACGTGTCAGCAAAATAGTATGCTCACCTTATTTAATATACTTTTCATCCACACGAGATAAATATTGAGTGTAATCATTAACACTGCGAATAATAAGCCCGTTCGAAATTGACTTATCACAAGTTTACATTCTAATTTAAAAAGCAAATTATATAGAGAAAATTTCTCATTCTCTAATATATTTATTTTTTAATTTATTTGTAATTATATATGAGAAGAAAAAAATATTTTTTATATTAAATTTGAATTTTAATAGGCCCAATACATACAATATTCACCACACTATTATATTTTTAAATAATTAAAAGAAATATCGTCTGACAATACGCATTTTATTATTTCTGATGTTCTATTTTACGTGTTCTTTTTGGAATAAATATAAATATAATTTCCTATTTCTGAGACATTTTTCAAAGCATTTCAAGAGCAAAAAGAAGAAAGAGAATAGGCTTATTTTTACTATGAAATCCTATAAAAAATTGGCACATTTAACATTCCTTTAGCACAAGAATCACTTTCATATACGTAATATCACACATAAATTTTAATATATATTAAATGTTTAACAATATTTCGAAATAATGAAAATTTTAGATAAAAATTAAAAAAGCCAACTTACTTTTACAAGGTTTAGATGCCGACAAGTCGTCTATAAATTGAAAGTGTACTAATTACGTTGAATGAAGATGTAATAAAATCTGACCTGAAAGAAAAAGTAAAGTGACATGAAATTTTTCCATATTCAATAACTTTTATTTTCAGTTCTTTAACACAATAATTTTAGAGAAATATATATATTTTATTATAAATAAAAAGTTATTAAACATTTTTAACAAGATATAATTTTATACAAGAATTTTTATAAAATAAACAATTGAAATTTGATAAACACTAAGCCTAAATGTATTGGGGTTTTTGAAATTTTCAAAAATGTTTTTACAAACATATATCTGAGTACTGTTTGGGGGTATTTAAGTGTATTACTTATAAAGTGTAATTTTCTTTATGATGAGTAAATAACTATAATACATATACATATACATACATATATATATATATATATATATATATATATATATATATATATATATTATATATATAAATATTATATATATATATATATACAAATATATATATATATATATAAATATATATATAAATATATATATATATATATATATATATATATATATATATATATTATATATATATATATTATATATATATATATATATATATATATATATATATATATAATATATAAATATATATATTATATTATTTTATTATATATATATATATATATATATATATATATATATATATATATATATATATATATATATATATATATATATATATATATATAATATATATATATATATATACCAAAATATATATATATATAAAAATATATATTATAATATATAAAATATATATAAATATATATATATATATATAAAATTTTATACATATATATAAAAATATATATAAATATATATAAAATATATATATATATATATATATATAAATATAAATCTATATATATCTATAATAAAAATATAATATATATCTATAAATATATATAATCTATAAATATATATATATATATATATATATATAATATATATATATATATATATATATCTATATATATATATATATATATATATATATATATAAATATATATAAATATATATATAAATATATATTATATATATATAATATATAAAAATATATATAATATATAATATATAATATATATATATATCTATAATATATATATATATGATTATAAATATATATTATATATATTTTATATATATATATCTATATATATAAATATATAAATATATATATAAAAATATATATATATATATATATATATATATAAAATATATATATATATATATATCTAAATAATATTAAATACAAATACAATATAATAAAAAGTGTATAAACAACAATATCATTAAGAAGTACAGTGATTATAAAAACTTAATCTTCAATTTTCATTTGAAATGCACATTTTACTAAAAAACAAGAGAATGAGGTATAAAAAATTTTTTATTTTATCAAGTAAAAGAAATAAACATATATTATCAATATATATATATATATATATATATATATATATATATATATATATATATGTGTATGTGTTTGTGTGTAAAATATATGTATACTGTATATATATATATATATATATATATATATATATATATATAATAATGAAATAAGAAGAACATTTGAATATAGTTTACTAACATAATGAAATATTACAGTACTTTAATTATATTTTATATTATTATAATTTTACATTTAAAGTTGCCTTGAAGTATTACTAGTACAATTGTTTTCGTACTAAGCAGTGTATATCTTATCTTGCAGTTTAGAGAGGATAGATCAATCATTATTATTAATAATAAATATATATATATATATATATATATAAATATATATATATATATATATATATATATAATATATATATAAATATATAGATATATAATCTCATACTATATTATATATATATATATATATATATATATATATATAAATAAATATCAATATATATATATTATATATATATATATATATATATATATTGTATATATATAAATATATATATAAATAATACAATATATAATTCGAAACGGAATACAGAAACAAAGTTAACAGTCCAAAACAAGAATTATGAGTAATAAACTGCTAAACTGGGAAAGTTGTCAGTTGCTGGAGAAAAATGTCAAGATTTGCAAGCTTGGGAAGAAGAGAAAGCTTTGTGTAAAACAAGATATGGTATAAAATGTTGTCTAAGTCCGTGTTACCGGCTGCACTAATGAAGGTCTTTTTCGTTGATCGTACGTTATTGATGAAGCTTTTTTACGATACCGCAGCAGTTTGTGAATTTCGTAGTAGAAAGAATCTATGATGTGGATCAATGTTTACTAAACGTATGTGTGCAATGATTAAGATATTTGAAGAGAGAGGGGAATTATGAGTTCAACCTGGAAGAGACCGTAAACGTGTCACACCTATACTTGTTGATGCTAATAGCTGTCAGCGCACAGTCACAGATATCATAGTTTGAGTTGCGATCTTACAGTTTTTTGACAGACAGACTCTTCTTAGAGCACCGTTCGAAAAGTTCTCAGAAACATAACACACTACTTTCCATACAATATCCGAGATATATAGGAGCTGATAGGGTGTCAAGTCACAATATCTGGTATTTTATAAGGTTTTATTGTATTTGAAATATATTAGGAATAATTGATCTGTCTAACTCCCTAACTGCAAGATCCCTACACTGCTTAGTAAGAAAAAAAATTTCAATTGTACTAGTAAGTAGTTGTACTAGTAGTCAAATTTCCAATTGTACTAGTAATACTTCAAGACAACTTTAAATATACAATTATAATTAAAGTACTTTTGTATCTCAATACGTAAGTAAACTATTATCAAATGTTCTTGTTATTTTATTATATGTGTTATCTTTTACATTGAATTTGTTCAAAATGTATTTAAAAATTATATTTATCAATATGTATTGTTATCTTGTCAGAGAGGGTATGCATTATTTCAAACAATGAGAGTGCAGTTAATATTTATAATATTTAATAAAGTATTATGTAAAATATTATGACTTGAAAAAACAGCAATATCTACAACATCTGTTCTCGCATCTTTAAGCTTTGCATTCTTTAACAAGAATAGAGAAATACAATGAACAAAATATGCATACATTTCGATCTAGTTATATTCATCCCAAACAATCACAAACACAATTATCACCCTTACCAGAGTACAAATACAGTTACATGACTTCAATATGTCATTAAAATTGCAATAAAAGAACCTTGCTTAAGATTCAGTGTTTGTGTGAGATTCAAAATAAATAGTTAGATTTTTACAACAGACACCGCATTTGAATTACACATTATAAGATCTAATCAAATGCGAAGAGATCTCTTACTGAATAGAAGCAAATCAGAGAAAAGCCACAATCTGAATATAAATTGATTATTAACTCTATGCAAAATGTACGCTTAAATTCATTTTTGTGATACACTTACATAAAAACGGAAGAATAGGTCATTAAAATTTCGATACTTGGATTTCAGTTATAGAAATTGTCTTTCCTTTACTCAAATACTTCTCTTGGTTGTGTCGCTTCAAATATCGATAATGGGAACAGAACGTGTTCGGTATTGTTGTCGAACTATTCTATTGTGAGGGCTTTAAAATTCATTATGTACGTTTAATATAATAAGAAAATACTATTGAGGCTGATTCAGTCATTTTTGCGTAAAATTTCTTTTCAGTTATTGATTTGGAATTAAAGTGCCTGTATTGGTTTAGAAATAGTTTACATTTAAACAGAAGTTGGATATAAGTTTAGAAGAATTGTGCTTTAATATCGTTTGGATAAATTAGAGTTTTTTTTCTGATGAACTTAAAATGTTTGAAATATATATAATATAATATAATTCAAATATAAAATTGCTAAAGTTTTACCTTACATCTGTGCTATTCCAAACACACGTACATGTTCTGTCTGATAAGGCCATTGAATTATAATTGTATGTTTGCATTGAAACTTTCTATAGCGATCCATCAAATATAAAAAGTGCATAATTATGAAATAACATACATACATGCTCTGCCTGATGAAGACTTTGCAATACAATTGTATTTGCAATACAATTGTGTGCCTTAAAACTTTCTATAGCAATCCATCAAATATAAAAAGCGCACAATTATTAAATAACACACGTACATTTTCTGTCGTATAAAGACTTTGCATTACAATTGTATGTTTGAATTAAAAATTTCTATAGCGATCCATCAAATATAAAAAGTTAATAATTATTAAATAACACACGTACATGTTCTGACTGATAAAGCCTTTGCATTACAATTTTATGTTTTCATGAAAATTTTTCATAGCGATCCATCAATTATAATAAGTGCATAATTATTAAATAAAAAGAAGGTATTATAAATATTAACCTATGTAAACAAATAGAAATATAAATGGTTCAGTATATTTCACAAAGTAATAATTCCAAATGCATTCCATGCTTTTTAAATGAAGAAAGATAATTTTTAAATATTGTGAAAGTCAGTGCATAATTATTAAATGAAAAGATATTATAAACGTTAACCTATGTAAACAAATAGATTTATAACCGTTTATTATATTTTACAAAGAAAAAATACCTTGCATTACAATTGTATGTTTGCATTAAAACACTTTTCATAACGATCCATCAATTATAAAAAAGTTCACAATAATTAAATAAAATGAAATTATTATAAATAGTAACCTATGTAAACAAATAGCCTTATAAATGCTTAGTAAATTTCACAAAGGGAAAATTCCAAATGCATTCCATACTTTTTATATGAAGAAAGATATTTTTTAAATATTCTTAAAATAAGAGCATAACTATTAAATAAAAAGAAGGTATTATAAACATTAACCTATGTAAACAAATAGAATTATAAACGTTTAGTATATTTCACAAAGTAAAAATACCAAATGCATTCCATATTTTTATATGAAGAAAGATATTTTTTAAATATTCTTAAAATAAGAGCATAATTATTAAATAAAAAGAAGGTATTATAAACATTAACCTATGTAAACAAATAGTACTATAAACGTTTATTATATTTTACAAAGTAAAAATACCTTGCATTACAATTGTATGTTTGCATTAAAACACTTTTCATAAAGATCTATCAATTATAAAAAAGTTCACAATTATTAAATAAAAAGAAGGTATTATAAATATTAACCTATGTAAACAAATAGTATTATAAACGTTTAGTATATTTCACAAAGTAAAAATACCAAATGCATTCCATATTTTTATATGAAGAAAGATATTTTTAAATATTCTTAAAATCAGTGCATAATTATTAAATAAAAAGAAGGTATTATAAACATTAACCTATGTAAACAAATATAATTATAAACGTTTAGTATATTTCACAAAGTAAAAATACCAAATACATTCCATACTTTTTATATGAAGAAATATATTTTTTTAATATTCTTAAATCAGACAAAAAAAAAGATTTTGTGAAGTGCTACATTTCACAGTCAATTTTTGGGAGGGACAATCAGAATATCTACACAATGTAATATGGTATTTAAAACCCCCGAAAAACCGTATAAATTACGATTATCCTATCGATAAAAGCTGCACGCTTGTTACAATTTGTTTATATGTCTCAGTCTCCTGTCGCAACTCTTCATCGATTACAGTTAAGTAAACACTACAAATAGTCAATAAATGGCGTTGTCACGGAAGATTCTATTTACACACAAAACAGTCTCACGTGACTAATGATAATTTATCATACATCAAGAGTTTTAGGTTTGAGAAATTTCTAAACGTTACCACCAGTTTTTTCATTCTAACCCTCGTTTCTTGTATCGTAAATGTAATTGTAAATACGACGATATATATATATATATATATATATATATATATATATATATATATATATAATATATATATATATATATATATATATATATATATATATATATATATATATATATATATATATATACATTATATACATATACATATACATATACATATATATATATATATATATATATATATATATAATATATATATATATATATGTATATGTATATGTATATGTATATATTATATAGTGTATATATATATATATATTATATATATATATATGTCTCAGTTTTATTTCAATATTGTAATACAGAAACCTTAACCAAGAAATGACATTGTCTCTCCAAAAGTACAATTCCTATTTGATGCAGTTCTCATGCAGCCTTTGTGATTGATTTGTAAATCAATCATATTAGAGCCACATTTTACTAACTATCTGACATTGCCATCGCTTCAAAAACTACTGAGTTAATTCCCATTTGAATGGACGCACGTGTCACTGACAGAAATTACTGGAGTGACATATCTTGTGCATGGACAGTACATAGTGTGTTGAGTTGCAAGAAAGAAAGTAATTGTTTTTGAATTTGTAGCTTTCACAAATCATATATATATATATATATATATATATATATATATATATATATATATATATATATATATATATATATATATAAATATATATATATATATATAATGCTGCTCATTTTAAAAATGTAAAATTTGGTATTAACAAATAATTCAAATAATAGAAACGACATTCGAAAAATGCATTTTAAGACGCTTTGTTTTATCCCGTCAAATATTGTATAGTACTGAAAGAAATGGATGGAAATTTTCGATTTTTCTCCGAAATAGAAATTGAATTTATTTCCTTCTCATGCAAAGTAGAACACTTCCGTTTACATACGTCTATTGATTTAAGTAAACTGTTGTACGATGAAACATATTTTATATGCTATTAAGTTACTACAGAAAATATATGCTGGTGCAATTTTGTATAAAAAGTTACAAATCTGTATCTTTAATAACATTAAGACAATATATATTCATATATATATAGAAAAAAAATCCATTCAATTTAAATGAATGATATTGGCAATTACTGATAAAAGTTGGTAGAAATACGTAACTAAAACTTAAATACTTTTAAATGAAGGTTAAAACACAGCTGAAATTGTAAATTAACTCTCGAAAACATTGTTTATTGTCACTCAGCTAAACCAACTGCAAAAATATTTTGATGTGCATGTAAAGTAGCAAATAAAACTATTCTTATCATCAAAGGTGTACCCAGCGGGGGGCTTAAAGTTACATATGTACCCCACTCCTATATTTAAAAAAAATTACAACTGCTTTTAATTTCAATCAATAAATGGCATTTTATCAATTTTCAATAATGCAGGATTCTATCCATTCTGGTAAGTAAAAATTTTTTGTTCATACTATCTCTATTATTTTTCTTAAAAGTCCATATTTTTCTAATTTTTATAACTTGATAAAAATTATATCAGTTCATGAATAGTTTTACAACGTAGAAATCACATTGATAAAAAATATTTAATTTTTACATAATGATTATACTAAATTAAAGATGCCTATTTTTCAGTGGCAATTATAGGCCCCTATATGAGAGAATTTAGGAGGGGGGTGAGATAAAAATCCATGTATGCGTGTGTTGTATTTACATATTTATGTGTTAATTTAGTCTGAAGAACTGACTTTACAAAATTGGGGGAGAGAGGGAATCTCAAGCTCTTTCTGAATTTTCGATATGGGTGCCCTTGTTGGCAATGAGAATGTGCACCCATAAATTAATTTCTGCACCACTGCTTTTCATTATCTTTTACATTGATTGACTTCTAGAAAATTGATATATTTTAACCCTCGAGGACGCGCTTCCGCGGTTACACGAGTACGCGTACAACTGTTCTCACCTAAATACCAACTGAAATTGATTTTGATGATTTATATTACCAAATTTATAATACCAAATAGACAATTTATAATACCAAAATTACTTTATTAAAAACTTAAAATGTATTTTGGATTATTTTAAATATTAATTTTTAAAAGTGTTTTGAACTCTAGATCTTTCTTTATTAGCAGTCCGAAAGCAAAAACATAAGGCAAAAAAATTAAATTTATTCACAAAACACATGAAGCCTTAGCATTAAATTTCATTATTTTAAGCAAATAAACGATATATTTTTCACAGAATTTCACCGTCGACCACAAACACTGAATAAAAATGCAAAGGTGTATGCGCGTGTTCTGGGTCTATGTAATCTGAAGAAAAAAAGTATCTCTTTCTGAGAAAAATATTCAATAATCAAAAAATATTCAGAAAATTGCTGACATGTATGTTATTGGGGGCTAGAAGACTTATCCGACATCTACTGATAATCTGGCAAGTTTATTCCTATAGAAGTAGTTCACAGGCAAAAAGGATTATATTCAAAGGTTAAAAGACTACAATTTTTTTTACAATGAACTATACAACCTCTCTCACGAGGAAAATGGAGGATCAACTGCCTCATATCGTTGTCCACTCGCTGACTTTGCTCTCCGCTGAATGAACTGTCCAGCGGACTATTTATATGCTTTCTCTGCCACGTGCCGGAGGCGGAGTTTCTGACGTGCATGCCGTCGGCAGCAAAATCTGCATATGCAAAATCTGCATACGCGGTGCTGCCACAGAGGGATTTGTCCCGGCAAGTTTCTTAGTTTATTTTTATAGAGTTATTTTGCCCCGACAAGCTTCCAAATTTATTTGTAAAGGGTGATTTTATCCCAGCAAGCTTCCTAGTTTATTCCTATAGAGTGAGTTTTTCCCGACAATCTTCCAAATTTATTTCTATAGAGTGAATTTGTACCGGCAAGCTTCCTAGTTTATTCCTATACAGTGAGTTTGTCCCGGCAAGCTTCCAAATTTATTTCTATAGAATGATTTTGTACCGGTAAGCTTTTAGTTTATTTCTATAGAGTGAGTTTGTCCCGGCAAGCTTTCTAGTTTATTCCTATAGAGTGAATTTGTCCCGGTAAGTTTCTTAGTTTATTTCTATAGACTGATTTTGCCCCGGCGAGCATTATCGCGATTTAAGGGCACGGTACTGTTAAACAAAAAAATTAAATGGTTATTATATATATATATATATATATATATATATATATATATATATATATATATATATATATATATATATATATATATTAATAAACTAACCTTAAATACTTAACAAATAAAAAAATATTTTTTAAAAATATATATTTATGACTTGCTTTTGTAGTTTGTTAAATCTGTCTACACATGCGAGCATGTTTACAAGAAATATTTTGCACACACATGTCAGATTTTAAGTTTTTAATGAATAACATACTAAAAAAATTGAATCTAACTGAAACACGTAAGTTTAAGTATTTTTTATATATTTCAAACGCGTTTATCATTTTACCCCTTTTTGTGGTTCATTTTGTCATATACTCATCTCTCTAAAACAAACAAAAATATTGCTCTCATAGCACTAATTTTAGTTCCTTTACATGAAAACATCATTATATTGATATGTTAAAAACGTTGTGTCAAAAATAATAAATAGGGAGAGAGAAATATTGCACGCAACGTTAAAAATTTTGCATTTGGAGAAAAATCACCACTGCCAAGTACAGAAATCGCAAGAGGGTATTTTATAGTTTTAATCATGACTTTTTTACTAAGAAGAATTGTTTTTATGTTTTTTTAATTCGTAGAACATTCAATTTATAACTATGTATCTTTTGAAAAATCAAAACTTTTTAAGATTTAAGGATCCTAAGGCTTCTTAAACATGTATTGCGTTTTGCAAACTTTATTAATAGCATTTTTAATCTCCTCTTTGAAATCCAACTGGGAAGATTTGAATAACAATTTCATTAAAAAATTTACTAACAATTCACTCGTCAAAATATTCTACTGTGTATACAAAAAGTTAAGATTAATTTTACGGATTTAATTTTTTATGGAAATTGTAGCTTTCGAAAATAAATCGGTAAGAAAAATAAATTGCAATGCGTTACCTCTTTTAGATTTATACATGTATGTTTAAAGAAAAATGGTTTCTCTACCACGAAGCAGTCTTGGCGTTTTCGCGTAAACATAAAATGGATCAATTCCTATAAAAATTATTTTATGCTTTTTAAACATTATTTTAATAACCGAGAGGAATAATCTGATGTAGCTGAATTCAATTTAAAGAAGGAAGGAATACTTAGCCTCATATCAGTCACTTATCTAAGTATTATTATCTCACCCTAGTATTATCTCATAATACTGGGGTCTGAAGGGCAAAAAATTAATAGGTTACTTATAGTATTTGTCATATAATTTTCATATAGTTTTATCCGTATAGAATATTTTTTTATTTAAAAGATTGTAATTTATACATGATCTGAAAAAATATACTAATAATAAATTACATGTGATGTTCAGAAATATAAATTCATGTGTAATGCATTCTATTTGCTTTATTATGTGACGTTCTACTAGAATAAAAGGAATGAAGTTTTGAGTTATGGGTTTGAAAAAAACGTCTGCTTGAGGTAAAAACAACAAATAAATATATTCCTTAATATTTGTCGAATAAGAAGCGTAATAATAGATCTCTAGATAGACATAATAGATATACTAGCCTCGATTAAAGTAAAGGGGGAGGTTATTTCATATGCTTTGGTAAGAATAATTCATTCAAGTATATATATATATATATATATATATATATATATATATATATATATATATATATATATATATATATATATATAAATATATATATATATATATATATATATATATATATACATATATATATATGTATATATATATATATATACATATATATATATATCATATATATATATATATATATATATATATATATATATATAATATATATATATATATATTGACGTATATATATGAATTTCTCTTACCAAAGCATATAAAATACCCTTCTCCTTTATTTCAGTCGGAGCTAATATATTTGGAAAAATTTGAAAGTGCGAACCGATGAACGAGGACTTCATAAATACGATGAGCTCTCCCATTATTTTCGCATACTTAATCAAAGAATTTGGCCTCGGGATATTAATAACTATCTGAAACTTTGCGAAATTATAATAAAATATTGGTTAGTCAATCTCTAAACATCTAATGATATATTGATTTATATGTTATTTGAATAAGTTATTGAAAGTATGTATTCTGGAGGCGATAAGTTAGTCAATTAATCCCACTTATTTTGCGAAAGAATGTTGCTTCACACTGTTAATACCCACTTTAAATTTCGAAAAATGGGAATTAAAAATTGTTTAGCCAAACGTAAGCTGACAGATCATGGAGTGATTCATATATAATCTGAAGAAGTTTTTGAAACCCGTATCCAGAATAAGTACGCACGATTTCTCAATAACAATCTATTTCTGTAATAAATACTAAGACGATTTTGACACTTTGTAACATCTAAGGTACCATATCAACTTTAAGTTTCTTTAATTTTACAGTACTAATCTATATTTTGGTTCGAGAGCTACGGTCTATTTTTTTCAACAAGAAAGCTAATGAGACCGGGGTCTAGTGCTGAAAGCCGATTTTTAGCAGCCATGAATATCCATATACACAGTGGAGTTCGAGTCCACGAACTCCGGTTCCGAAGAACAACGAGCTAACCACTAGGCTATCTTTTGGCTTAGTAATATATGTTAATACAAAGGATAATTTCAGATACTAATTGCAAGGATTGCAAAGGTTTGGTTTAGTTTGGAGCGCTATTGTCTACTCTTATGCACCTTTATATGAGATTTTGAAAATCTCATATAAACATCTACCATTTAGGCATTGCATCAGAATGTTACGCTTGAGTTTATGTCGCAGTTTATACAGTAGTCATCCTTGTTTGTGTGCATGTAACTCACATAATTCTATTGTCTATTGTTTGTATTTATTCAACAAGCAGTTTTATTGGTGCATAGTGGGACATTTTTAAAGTATTCATCGAACTAAATTCAGAGGCAAACCATGGTCTAAACAATTTATTGAAACCATAATTTTTTTAAATTCTATTTGTTAAATACTCGCATTTTTATTAGCCTTCTTGCGCCGATTTCAATCAATAAGAAGATGAACTTTCAATCCACCTCTCGTTGCCCTAGTGTACGGTTGTGCCTGGCTACAAAAATACTGTTTGTTTCTCTATCTCTAAACTCCCCTATCTCTACATTTTTGTGTTATGAGCTCACGAATCCACCACACTATCATTTTCTTTCATCTTTTAGTTGTCTATTTCCTCTCTTTGTCATTTTTAGGCTTACTGATAAAAATTTCTAGATAGAGGGCTAGGCCCAGTGAATCCAATTGTACCACGCCATGAAGGCCAGGAAGACCCTGATTTTATAGCACCCAGCCACTTTAGTACCTAAAAGTGCATATTTATTACTTGAGGGGCAAAAGACAGCTGAGTGATAGTTTTCTGCCTTTTGACAACGATGTCTGCAGATGGCTTTTTAATCGTTTAGAAACAGCTTTAAAATCTCACCACACCTTTAAACCTCCAAAAATGAATTTATTTTACATTTTTTTAAATCTCTATTTCAGAATCGCTTGAAACAAACTTTATTGAATTGCTTGAATTAGAACCTGCAAAACTATACAATTTTAGCATATATGAACATATCTTTTAATTAAACTATAAAATTTTTAAATGTATTTTACTACAAATTGTGTTTTTCCAACTTGCTACCAATGTAAATAAAATATTTTTGACACATTCATTTCAAGTTTTCACAGTATATAAGACGTACGAAGAAACTTTACATTTTCGTTGTTGTTTACATCATTTAGTATTTATAGCATTTGAAATGAAATTTTTAAACAATATTTTAGCTTTTAAAACAATCCCGTGATGTAACATTTCTAAAACTTTTTAAAAGTTTAAATATGTGGAGAATGATATATTATAATTATTGTATTTAAAAAAAAACCAAAATTATTATTCAAACCCATTTTGAGTTATTATAAGTCTGTGCAAAGTGTGTCAGAGAAATTTAAAATTGTTAAATTAAGTTCTTACTTTCCAGTTTAAATAAGTTCTTCTTAATTTTAGAAACAAAGAAAATTCAGCCAAACTACTTAAGTAAAAATATAGATCAATTGCTGAAAAATCGATGCATTCACCCTTTAACTGACGGTGGTTTTGAAGCGAATCCATATGTTAAAAGTTACTTTTTTTCTACTTTTTAAAGACATATGAATATTTTTTTAAAGCATTTTCTGTGTTTATGACATTTTAAACTTACAGCAGATAAAAACACTACAATTATTTCATTTTTCCATTTGAAATATGCATTTTTAAACTTGCTTTACCCAGAAAATTCAGAAATTCGATTTATCTTCCTTGTGACCCCAAATACCTATATTATTGAAATAACATTTAAAAACTGTTTAGCTATTTTTATATTCTACACTTTTAATGATAATTATTCATTGCAGTCCCACCTTAATAAAAATTTAAAAGAAGGTGTTATCTTCACACGGTACAAAGGGATGGTTTTGCATTTAAACCAGGCGTCTAACATTTCTTTCTCCCGATGAATGCAAATTTTTTTTCATATATTTTACATTTATAAGGTTCATAGGTACATTTATAAACTAATTTTATTAAATCCTAAAAAAATTATATTAGTGTTCTTCAAAAGGTTAATGTTCCCTAAAGGTGACGTATCAGCTGAAGGTCTGGTCTCATTAGCTTTTCTCTAACATAAAAGTAGATATTAGAGATAGTACCGAATCCGATAGTACCAATAGTTCGGTAGCAATAGTACCGAATCAAAATTGGTTTTACAGTGGTGGTGTCGAACCTATATAGCACATGTGTTGAAAGTAGCACATGATGCTGGGAGGACTGTTCCGATAATCCACAAAAACTCTAGATTTCCGGGTTGAAACTAGAGTTTGAATGGATAAAATAAATCACAGATATGAATCAAAGAAAAGTGCAGCATCGCTTTTACCCTCTGTTATAGTAACAAGTTCTTTGGCATTCAATGGTCAAACATTTTCTGATCCATGCCATTTCTGCATTTGCTTCCATTAATGTTAGATCAAGTACAATATTTTACTAATATATTACGTATGTAACAAAGTGATGAAAACTGCAAGCTATAGCAAACGTTAATATATCAGGGTTGCATCTAATAGAATAACTATCTCAAAATAGGACACAGGACTTATTAAACAACAATTATTGGACAAATCAAAGATAAAACTTTTTAAAGACAAATTATTACTTATTTAAACAGTTATAAGAATATTTGTAAGATCTAATAACTTTAAGAAACATAACAATAATAAGCTCTGCCAATAAAGCTGTCGTCATTAGCCGGATCAAAGTACCGGTTGATCCAAAAGTCAGGACGAACTTTAAAAAATGAATAATTCGAAAACGAATGAAGATACAAAGATACGGTTTGTTCCAAACGGATGAAAAAGATACCGGATTTTGTGTAGCAACGAAAAATATAGTTGTGTTAGTGACGAACAGATGGCGCTGTGGTGTTTCTTAGCACCAACAGAGCAATTTTTCACAACGTCACGAACTACTATAATGCCCTTCCCATTCCTTTTCAGTTTACAACAGCCAATAGACAAACAGTAATCTGCCCTTCCGTTTGAAATTAAAGCCAGATTTATCATAAGTTGAGATATGCCCTTCTGCGTGAAATCGCCTTATAGATGATTTACAAAATGAAGAAATTTTGAAAACTTACGAGTCAACTTAATTACAGTTAATTAGTACCAGAGTAAATATTCAATGGGCTGTCCATCATTCAGAACTACAGCTGTGAGACGAGTCACCACACCTGTTCACAGCATTTAGTAGCACTTCTTGAGTTATCGTAGACACATTTTGGTGGATGGCATCTTTAAGTACTGCTAGTGATGCCGGTCCTATATCTGAAATCCGACAGAGCCATCTGTTGTTCGCGAACAGAATTATTTCGGTGTTTCCTTTTTGTTCCGTTTAGTGTAAAGCGCATCTTTTTATCTTTATTATCCGAATTATTCATTTTTACAGTTTGTTCCGACTTTTGTATCACCCGGTACTTTGATCCGGCTAATGACGACAGCTTTATTGTAGAGCTTATTATTGTTACATGTTTCTTAAAGTTACTACTTACAAAAACAGATACTAGACTTATGCACAACGCCATTTTGTGTAGCTTTATTTTCGGATTCAAATAACGAGTTAGATCTGTAAATATTCTAATGAAATATGATTTTTTCATTTTAAAATTGGTCTATATCTGTAGCAAATATAAAAAGAATCAAGTCATTTATATCGCCCTATGACTATCTCGTAAACTAAGCCACTTTTTAGTAGACATTTACACTCCCAAAAGTTTCGTCATCAATGACAAAGAGTATGTAAAAGATAACATTAATCTAAGTTTTGACGCGAATTTTTAAAAGATCAGAATACATTCTTTATGAAGAATTTAAAATGCAAATCTGGCACACTGAAGTAATGGTAAAAATACATTTTCGTTCTTCAAGCTCTTGTGTCAAAATTATCGATAAACATCAAAATATCAAGAAAACATCTTTAGATTATAATAAAAACACAGTGAATATTCATGTTAAATATTTATATATAAATTCCATTCATCAATTACAATTTAATCACAGGGTAAAGTATTACATTGAGAAAGATCGTCTTAACATGAAACTTCACGAGAAATTTTTAAAAAATTAATAAAATTTTCATTTTGCAGAAGACAGAGAGCATTACTACCCACTGTTTTAAAAAATTACTTTAATGTATCATTAATCATAAAGTTTAGGGCTTTTATGATTAATGACAGGCAAAAAATATGGTTATTGATTTTCACACTACTTTAAATTTGTTTAGTCCTGTTTTGGAATACACGGTACAATTTAATTTGTTTCCGATTATCGGTTTTCCGTAATAATAGGAAACATTTTCCTAGAATTTCCAGACACGTCTCTAAAAATTAGTTTGCAATTTAATACATTGTAGAACATTAAGTAAACAATCGATAGTGATTTACAGATTTCTCTTGACAGCCTTGCTATTCACATTTTAATGCATCTTTACGACAGCGTTGTACTAAGAGTTACAAAGTTTGGAAAGAAGTTTAAAGAATGCTGTGTTGGAGATGGAAGCACAAGAAAATGCTGAAGTGACGAGATAATAACCTTTGTTTCACATTGGTTTTCAGAAATTTGCTTCGCACAATATGCTCTGAAATTCAACACTTTTAACTTTTTTTTTCATTGCTTTGTATAGTATTAAGATGTTTGAATTTAATTTTTCAGAAAGAATTTCGATATCAGCATGAATCCAACACTGAATATTAATACCTATGTGTAAAAATAATGTTACGTTGGACTAGTGTTCGAGAAAGAAAAAATTAATACTCATTAATAAACACATGGACAAATATGCCTTGATTGAATGAATTTATTCAATTAAATAAATCCTGTCATAACGTTCCATTTACTTAATTTTAATTCTGTTCCATTTAGTTTAGTTTAGTTCTATAAGCTTCCCTTAAAATTCCCTGTTTGTAACTTTCCTGAGATGCTCCCAATCATCACGTTGGTGAGTCAAAAAACCTATTTTTTTATCGTATAAGCAGCTCTGGATATTCAATCAGATGACATCACACATACCAGGCGCGTCAATTGGTGATCTCTTTGTCGAGCGCTGCTTTGAAATAGTTTTATAAAATCGCCCTTTTCATGATATGACATATCCCCACTCCACTAATTGGCATGTTTTAGTCCTGAGCTTGGCGGTTTCAACCCTGTCGCCAGGAAAAGGAATTTTGATGAGCTTTCCAGACTGGCGGTTCGCATCTGGACAGACAGGATGGAGGAGAGAGAGAGACCAGGAACCCGAAACGAGAAGAGGAGCTCGGAGTTCCGTCCTCCATAATTGTCTTATTTTTAATCCATTTTTGTTTTCTCCTTTCTTTTTATTAATTTTTATTAAATTTTATTTAAAAAAAACTCAATCAATTGGCTTTTATTAAATTTTTTTATATTTTGCATTAATATTAATAAAATTCATTAATTCAGTAACTTCTCTCTTTTTTTTAATGTGTATTGTGTTTTTACTTTAAGATTTAAACTTAAGTTGGCGAAAAGCCAAATTCAATTTATATATTAAATATTGGATTAAGGACATAGCGCGTGCTTCCCCTATACAACACCCACTCATCAAATATACTTGTTTTATTGTCTTTTCTATGGGTTTCTTTTTCAGGTAAAACCTTTTTATGTTTTGCTCGACTCCTAGTTCCCCATAGAAACCCTGCTTCCACAGAAAACTCAATTCCATAAATCCTTAAGGAATACAACTGTAATCAACTTTTCATTTGTAGATATCGAAGACTGCTCTCGAGTCGGCACCCGGCCCTAAAAAACAATATGGCGATGATTTTTCTCAAAATGTCTATCCTTCAAGCCGCGAATGCCATCAGAGTTTACCTTCTACTCTCCTCTGGTCACAACCTTGTCCTCTAAAAACATCAGACTGCCTCGTGGAGAAAAAAATTAAGGGTCCACTCCAGAACCACGGGAGGTCAGATTTCCCCAAACCGACTGAACCTTCTATTGGTTTTGAGAAGTCCGATGTTTCTTTCTAGTTCAAACCGGTTATGTTCTGGTATGTCTTTGGCGATGTCTCACTGGAAGAGGTAAAAGAAAAGCTAAACCGAATGTAACTAATTGTTACACTATGATGTGCCGCAAGTATACTGCAATACAACTACCATCCTGTTGAAGCAGAGTGAGACTTATATTTCAAGAACAATGAACTATCATTCGTTCTGTTTCTAAAATAAAGGTGAAATATTAACAATCTACAGATAACTTCTAATTCAAGGGTGACCTAACAGCGATCCAGGAGTCTTATATCAGTAAAATTTTGCAGACCATGGAATAATTGGTGAAATTTGTTATTCAAATACTGAAAATTAATATTTATGATATGCCACAAATAGCTTTCAATTTCACCATCATCCCGTTGAAATATGCAGAGACTTATATTTCAAGCATAATGAACTATCATTCATTCTTTTTCTAAAATTAAAGGTGAAATATCAACCATATACAGATAACCTCTAATTCAAGGGTGACCTAACAGCGGTCCAGGAGTCTTATATCAGTAAAAGTTTGCAGACCATGGAAGAATTCCTGAAATTTGTTATTGAAATACTGAATATTAATATCTATTATATGCCACAAATATTCTACAATTTCATTATCATTCTATTGAAGCATGCAGATACTTATATTTCAAGCACAATGAACTATCATTCATTCTCTTTATAAAAATAAAGGTGAGATATCAACCATCTACAGATAATTTTTAGATCAAGGGTGACCAAATAGCGGTCCATGAGTCTTACGTCAGTAAGATTTGGCAGTCTATAATAGAATTCCCGAAATTTGTTAATGGAATAAATATCTCATTTATCTTAGTAAATATACTGTTATTTGATCTATTTAAAGATAATTATTATAAAGATTATTTATGTAGCTTTATTTTTAACTTATGAATTTGTAGAATAAAATTGTTACATTACTCTACTATTTAATATTGTGTTTTAACTGTAGTTAAAGTATTGTCAGCAGGAGATACACTTCTAATACAGACCGCAATAAACTTTAAACTTACAAAACCTGTCTAGAAAATTCCAAATGAAATTGCACTGATTGATGACCATCTACACTAATCTATGTAAAAACAATCACTATGTCACATGAAACAAAAATTCTTGAAATTGTGAGTATCCTTAAGAATGAATAATTAGGAAAATAAAGCTATACTAAATAAGTATAATACAGTTAAAAGTAGGATATTAAATATTTGTATTTTAAAATTTTTGTATTCTCTAAATTTTCGAACTTTTTTCCATTTTATATTTTATTTCAGATAGTATTCAATATTTTGAGATATGCAGTCATACCTATTACTATTTCAAATTATATAAACTGATTTTCAGATAATTCATCAATTGATAGAAGAGTTATTCTTCGTTAGATTAGAGTAAGATTATTATCTACTCCAAGAGAACGAAAAGTTAATCCCTTCAATGTATTATTTTAACTTGAATACATTATTTAGAATTTAAACTCCATTGCCCTTTTCCTTATTATGATATTTTTACGCTGTATTAAAAAAAAGATAATTTTAGCTGATAAGTGAAGTATTTTATTTAATTTCTTATTAAATTTCTTAATTGCACTTCAAATTCTATTCATATTTTTTCCCTCCTAAAATTATGTTCAGTAGTATTCTTAAAAATATCTCCAGAGATAGATATAAAGCATATAATATCCGTAATAGTTAATCAGAGAAGAAAGCTGTTAGCCATTTGTATTTTCTTCATTATAAGGAGATGTGTTGAGGGAGATTAGATAAAT
>CM063501.1:124171190-124186190 GCA_032207245.1 Pardosa pseudoannulata | reverse complement strand
ATTTGAAGCCTTCAAGGCAGTTGGCTCTGCATAAGACCTCAAAATAAACGAGAATTTGAAAGCAGAATTGGAAGCAGACATTGTATTGAGCTGAAACTCATTTATTATTTTTCTTGAAAATTTAGAAAGTTATGGATTATATAAGTAATATGCCCGTCTAAGTTGAGTAAAGAAGTAAAAGTCTGAGAGGTCAATTGTACCTCAACTTTATTTGACAAACAGAACGATCATAATTTTTTCAGTAATGGCCTTCCATGACACTCGATCTTTTGGATTGCGTCAAACAAAGCGATTGTGGAGTGACCGAAGGAAAAATTCAATGTCAATAGTGTTTTCCCCCGTTAGTAATGCGCTAAGTGCTCAACCATGCCTTCAAGGATAAAGTTCAAAGGATGGGGGGGGGGGTATACAACACCTTACTCCGAGGTTTCCTGGTGAAGGAAGAAAAACGCTAGTGAGAGATGCTGTTGGATTTTTGAACATGAGATTCATGTTTCTTTTAGCATATTCCATTGACTGAGAAGGAATTATGGGGACTTAATTTTCTTAGTTGCCAAGATGTTTAACACACTTCTTTTCGTCTTTATCATTCTTAAAAATAAATTGTTAAGTTTATAATCTTGAAAGAAAGGTCTCATATTTTCGTCATAAGAAACGTCTATCAATTGGCTGCGTCCAACCTTCGTCACACAGCGCAGATTAAAATGTGAAAAAGATTAGATTTAACATTTCAACTACTAGGTGTGGTTTGAAGCGCTACGGTCTACTAGAGAGATTCTAAACTTTGTTTAAGCTACCGCCCCCTAACAAAGCCGAATTGTAATCAACGCCCACCTTTGTAAAATTCCAATAATTTAAAATATAGGGTAGGGGATGTATTCAATTATAAAAGGTAATATATTTAAGTATTTTTTTCAACATAGTTACAAATCAAATGTTTTCCACTGACACACGCTTTAAGCAACTTTTTAGATTTCAGAGTTCGTGGATTTGAATCCCACTGGGACATATAGATGTTCGCAGCCGTACGGAATTGGCTTTAATTAGTAGGTCCCGTTCTCAACAGCCCTCATGTTGGAAATGAGTACACCGTATCGTTTCAAAGCAAACCCACACGAATGCTGTTGATTAAATATATAATTCTGAATGTCACCCCAATTTCATGTAGACCATAATTAATAAAAATAACTAGTTCTGTTACCTCCACGTAAGTTTGTTTTATTAGTGTTACAAACCTTTCAAATTAAATAATTAATGTAATTTATTTAGCAAATTTATTTAATATTTTAAAATTAATTTTAAAAGCGAAAACCTGTTCACATTGCTATATTATGGCCTGAAAAAATTCACTGCTCACCAGCTAAGTCAAAGTATCAGTAAAAACTAGCCTAACAGAAATTGAATTTATGATATTAATATTCGTGCCTTAATAGAATATTCGCCTAATTTTCACTAGCTTTGTTTACAACTAAAACAATGATATTGTTTGCGTTTTGGAATGTCTAATTTACTTCATTTTAAATCATTAATTTCAACATGTTCAGTCCACTTAAAAGAAGAAAATTATCTCAAATATAGTTAAAATATCGAATATTTCAAACGACTGAAAATGTTGTCAAACAGTTTTGAAAATACATTCAAACTTTGAAATCTGTGTCTTTAAGATTAATGAATTTATTCAGTATTATACATAGCATTATTTTTAAGATTATATAATTTAATTTATTTTGCAAATGACTCTTTCTTTGTGATTTTTTATAGAAGACCATAAATCAAAAGCGTTAAGGTTTTTATTTTTATTTAATATAGAAGTGCTTATTTTTTATAATTTTTCTATAAACTATAGAAAATTAACTATTCATGGAAAATTGCGCAGTAGACTTCTTATTTCTCTTTTCACGTAAAATATATACTATAAACTATCAAGAATTATTGTGTTTTGTATATAGTTCAGTAAAAATGTTGTATGAAATGCAAACTTAGAGATAATTGCAAGTTAACACAAAACCATGTGTAAATTAATAATTGATCCAAAAAATAAATATCTGGAGAAGTATTAATATGGAGAAGTTTTAATGATTTTTATAATTACATATAGTTTAACAATCTAAGCTTTAATTTAAGAAACTACTTAGACAGATATTTACTTTTATGGTTAGTTCTAAATTTGATTGCAAAATGCAAAACAATTAAAATATTTACTGTAAACTTTAGAAAAAATTAAAAGGTTCCATAGTCCTTAATTAAAAAAACTTTAAAAAAATAAAAATTTCTGTTTGACACAAGCTATAACTAAAGTATATAAATAGCACTTGAAACTATTATTACTGTCTACATATCCAAAAAACATGTAATTATTACGTTACATCTTAAAAGGAAAATGAAACGATTCTGCTTATCTAATAAAATATTTTGTTAAACATATCTTTGAAACCTACGCAAAACCCTGTTATATATATTATATATATATATTGATTGTCTGCTTTATACATATTTAAAAGGAGGGTAAAAAGTATCAAACGTTTTTTTTTATTCACGAGGATTTTAGTTGACATCTGTCACAGAACACAGCAATTCTTCCAGAATGTATTCCTTTTCACTGTGACACATTTCAAAACTCTTTTAAAATACGAAATGTCATAACAGTGTTATAAAAATTTGAATTTCTTCCCTTATCTCTTCTGAAGCGAATATGCTTTTCAGTGAAATGACAAAAAAAGTCCAGATTTAAAGTGCCTCCGTTATTACATTTGTTATATGTGAATGCGATTATATTCTTAAATTGGGATGTTCTTCAAGCAACATTCTCACTCGCTTCCAAGCAAGAATCTCTATTTAAAAGGTAAAAGTTCGACACTATTTATTTTAACAATATTGCGTTAGTACCATAAATATTATTAAAACGATATTTTGAGTACATTCGACGTTGGTTTCATTTATAAATTACTATACAAGTTTTGTTATAAATAGAAAATCTCTTCACTCGATTGAATTCTATCCAGCATATACTTGCGTGATGCAGAATTAGATTTTAAATCTAAGGGGCAATCATAAAGTTTTCGTTTAACAGAGAGATATCAGCATATAATAGAAATTAAAGCCTGAACGATTAAAATATATACTCATTCATATCAATTCGTGTTATTATTGGGCATTTTATTATTCTCGAAGTGTGTGTGGAAAAATCTTCAACATTAGTGTAAAAATAATGTTACGTTTGCCTAGTGTTTGAGAAAGAAGAAATTAAAACTCATTAAAAAACACATGGACAAATATGTCTTGATTAAATAATTTTATACAGTTAAATGCCTAAGGAATACAACTGAAATGCAACTTATCATTAGTATAATTCGAAGACTCCTCTCGACTCGGCGTCGGCCCTAAAAAAATAGCGTCTCTCTTCTTTTTCCTCGTCTCGCTCCAAAAAAAAGTCTATCCCACAAGCGGTGGATGCTAGCAGCGTTCACCCTCTTCTCTCATGTGGTAACAACCTTGTCCTCTAAAAAAATCAGACTGGCCCGTGGAGAAAAAACAGTGGTCCACTCAAGAACGGAGGGGTTAGAATCTCGTCATACCAACGGGACCTTCTACTGGTTGGGAGAAATCCGAAGTTTCTTTTAAGATCAAACCGGTCATGTTCTATATGTCTTTGACGATTGCTCACGGGAAGAGGTAAAAGAAGCTGAACCGAATATAACTTATTGTTACGATTAGTAATGGTGACATTAATAATAAATGTCTTAAAATAGAACCGACGTGCTGTTATCTTTATTAGTTCTTTTGTACCTGACGCATTGTTTGTTAATTTCAAAAAAGGAGATGTTTACACCATTAGGAAACACTTCTAAAAACAGGAGAATATACGTAGAAGAGTTAAGGAGGATTGTCAGGTCTGTAACTGCCAAATGGAGGGACTAAACTTAGTAACAGAGCATGTCCTCATATCATAAATGTTGTAAAAAACCAGATATCTATACAATTGAGGAATGCTTCTAAAAACAGAATATACGTATTAAGGAGAATCGTCAGGTCTGTAACTGCGAAATGGCGGGACTATACTTAAAGATAGCGCATGTCCTCAAATCGCAAATGTTGTAAATAAAAAAGTTACACTTACTGAAATGGGATATAAACGACTTATAGTCCCTTTACAAAACAGTAACTAACCCATTATTAAACTTATTTTCAGGAATTCCACCAATAGTCACAAAAGCCAAATATTTAACAAACATTTATAAATTGAAATGCAAAGCATTTAAAGAAACTTATTAAAGAAATATATTACAAGCAAAAACAATAGAATTTAAAAATTTTAAACAAAACAATAATCCAAGAGATATCCCTATAAATATAAAATTAGGCCAAACGATGGCCAATTGGTTAGGGTGCTGGTCTTCGATACCGGAGTGCCTGGGTTCGAATCCCACAATGGCATAGATGTTCGTAGCAGTTCAGAATGGGCTTTAAGCTGTAGGTCCTGGTTTCCTTAGCCCTCATGTTGCAAAAAGTAGACCCTAGCACTGCAAACCAAACCAAATATAAAACTATATTACGATAAGATCCAAGAAAATATAATAAATGGAGCATTGAAAATATTTACAGAGGGAAGTAAAATATAGACAGAAACGGGCTATGGTTGTGTAATCATAAAAAGAAATAAGATAGTATATGTTTGCAAAACAAAAATGTGTTGTCATAATACTGTAGGCTACGGGGTCTGCAATACTTGATTCCTTTAGAAAGATATTTGAGTGAAGATAATATATATTTATATAATTCCTCTCTTTTCATAATTAAGAGCCTAGAACTATTAGTACGAAAATCAAAATTAATTACAGAGATACAAAAAGAACGATACAAAAATGAATAGCCGAGATATTAATATAATTTAGATCAAAGCTTATATGGGAAATACTGGTAACGAATATGCAGATATTCAAGCAAAGAAAACCACTAATTCAATAAATTATAAACCTATAAATTCGTTCAATTCCAGGGATTAATACTTAAAAAATATATTTAAGAAATCATAAATAAATATTGGCAACAATATTGGGATAAAAGTGAAAAGGGAAGAGAAACTTATACTATAATGTCAATAGTTGAACAAAAGTTACAATACAAAAATAGCATTTTTAACCATTTTGTAATCGTACATGGAAGTTTCCCAACCTATTTGTATAAAATCAGAAAACTAGAATCACTAAACTGTGAATGTGAAAGGGTAGGTAACCCTCAGTAATATACACAAGTACACACTTGCCAAATACTCCGAATTCTCCAGAGAAATGAGAGAATTTGATAACTCCGGAAATACCTGAGATTACTTCGGAAAATAACAGAAATTTTGAACAACTAAAAGATCACAATTCATCAATCAAATACAAAGTCTTTCAAAATATAATACCAAATATACTACTCTTTCCACATACTAATGTTGCATGTTAAACAGTGTAAAGAAAAATCAATCTGAATAGATGTCAAATTTGAGTAGACAAAATTTAGAATCCCAGGTGACAGAAAAATGTAAATATTTTAATAAGGGTCAACGTTCATTTAAGGAAAGCTTTTTCAAATATAAATTGTTAAAGCTAAAAAAGCTGCTTATACATTATTAAATGAAAAAATTTTAATTTACCCTTTATAGTTTACTAATGTTTATTTTAATTTAATTTGCTAAATTTAATTTAGAAACTAATATATAAGTAAATATTTAATTTGTTTAGGTTATTTTGTTTTGTGTATTATATATGTTAATTATATATACGTGTGCCGAATGGGTAGCATGTTGGATTTTAAATCCTAACATGATGTTGCTCCTGACAGATGAGCTTGAATGTTGACATGTGTGCAAGTAAGATGTAATCTTATTCCTATGTTTATTAAAAAATACGAAATTGAAAAACAAATGGAATACTTCAAAAAAAAACAGATAATGATCACAATCATAGTAAAAAGTTAAATCTATTACATTTTAAATTCAAACTACTGTTTTATACAAATTAAATAAAGAATAAGAGATAGATTTGATTTATTCGAAGGAAAGCTACACAATGAGTGCAAAATATTTTTGTAAATATCAATCTATTAGAAAAATGATTTATTATAATAACATTGACTTAATAATACTATAGTCAGAAAATTTATTTCAAGAATTTATAAATTTATTTCTCGTGATTTGATAAAATGGAATTGTAATTGGTTTTCATAGAAAATATTTATAAAAAAAAAGGCTCTAGGCAAGTCATATAAATTTGGAATCTTTTACTGTTAATAGAAAAAATAGAATCATTCATTAGAAATTAAAGAAGAAGATACAAATGTAAACGGGATTACATACATTGAAAAGAAAACTGTGTATTATAATAAAATATGCTTCAGCAATCATATGTATCAGCAATACACGTGCTAAATATTCTTAACGAGGCCGGATGGATTTATCCAAAATCGTAATCGAATCTTGTCCTCAGGAAGAAAACCGTAAATTGCATATCCATCGTGAGCTTACATGTATTCTTACATGTTCTTCCCAAAATTACATTTCCCGCCCAATACTTTTGCTTCCACACATACAGTCTGTTCCATAAGAGCGTGTTGATCGTAACTTCGACAATAGATAGCGTGAAGTTCCCGGCTTAAATCTACGCGTTCTTCAAACATTAGAGAAGAATTCTTTATGGTTATATTCTTCATTCGATTTGTTTTGCTGTGTTTAAATCAACCATCGCAGTCGTGTGTATTCCGAGTGGAAGCTTGAAAATGGCATTACCACAATAAATTGGCCCTCTCAGTCGCCTGACGCCAAACCAATTGAAAGCGTGTGGTCTACCATGAAGATGAAGGCCAGGGGAAAATGCGTATACAATATAAAGCAGCTAATATAAAGCTGTAAATCGCCGAATACTAGAAATTGGGAGGTCTCTACCTTTGAAATGAGCCGAAAAACTTCTCGAAAGTATTTCTCGACGTTAATTTAGAAACCAATATATATGTAACTATATTTAATTTGTTTAGGTTATTTTGTTTTGTCTATTATATATGTAAATTATATATACGTGTGCCGAATGGGTAGCATGTTGAATTTTAAATCCTAACATGATGTTGCTCTTGACAGAGGAGCCTGAATGTTGACATGTGTGCAAGTAAGATGCAATCTTATTCCTATGATTATTAAAAAATACGAAATTGAAAAACAAATGGAATACTTCAAAAGAACAGATAATGATCGCAATCATAGCAAAAAGTTCATTCTATAACATTTTAAATTCAAACTACTCTTTTATAGAAATTAAAATATTAAAAAAAAATAAATTAAGTCAATAAATCAGTATATAATTTAAAAAGAATAATGTCAAAAGATTTTCCCCTCCCGCTTAAGCTTTTCTATTCATAAACCCTTGAGTTGCATGTAGGTATGGTTTATCTAAGTTTTATAGTTCTGATCTCTCAGCATTCATTTTTCACATTTGCTGTCTCTTATAAAAATCCTTACAATTTAGACGATTTTTATCGGATGTAGAAACGCAAGAAGCAGTTTCTCCGTTTTCTAAGCAGAAAGCGTTTTAGAGGGAAATTCAACCTCGTAAAGAAATGGAATATTGCCTAAAAGTTTAAGGTACTTTTGCACAACTGCCATACCAAATCGGACCATTCAACCCCTAATGAATTAATCATGATAACCTTGGAATAATAAGTAGAGATAAGGCATGCTCAGTTAAAAATCTTCTTGATATTGTACATTATTTCTTATAATTCCGGAATACTCTATTTCTAGACAACAAATAACTCAAAAAAAATTCATCTTATAGCGATCATATATTAACCAGTCTTCCAGCTAAATTTCTAAATAAGCTATTTTCGCAAAATTAGCTAGATATTGGCTCCTTGGCGATGTTTTTAAGCCACTAACTTTTAGCTTTCATTGTCGATATATCACGAAATTTGGAGATCGTTTCTTACTAGTACCTTCAAACACATTCCAGGCTTTGGAGAACTTATATAAAGGATTCGGATGTCAGCTAAAGAATCAGCCAGGTTAAAAACGGGTTGGTGTTTACACCTGAGTCACTTGGTGGAATAGAGTTTTGTATTGTCGCCAACCTAGCCAGTTTTTCGCCATTCACTGTTGTAAACGTGTTTTATTTGCAATACGAATAAATTTTGTCAAGCTGCAGTTCTATATTGAAAGATTACTAAATCCTCGAACGCTACACTTGGGCAATTCGTAACACTATGTTACTAATAGCAGTAAGAATCCTTCGACTAAAACGGGAATTTATTATTCATTGTGTTAATGTAAGAATGATTATTGAAAGTATTGGTTTTACAAACTTTTGTAATTCTTTTCATAAAAACCTGTTATATCCAAAATTTATCAAAGTTACTATATTGTAAAATAATATGTAAAACACTATAAAATTGTTCCCAGGAACATATAGGTTATCAAGAAAACCATATATCTGTATTTTGTTTTGCTGAAGATGTACATTTAACTGTCAGATTTCATAAAAAAGGACTTTCTAATTAATTCAACAAATGTATATTTTGTAAAATATATTATATCTTAAATGCATAAAAATCAAACTATCTAAATATACAAGATCAGTAGTCAGCTGGAATAGGCGACTTATGTTAGGAATTTTAAATAAATGATATGCTACCATTAGAAACAATTACACTTCTAACTTGATCCTAAATATCCGGCGTGTCAATTTTTCTTTGTATAAAGTTTATAAGGCTTAAAAGTTTCCAAAAAGAGTAATTAAAGTATAAAATTAGAAGCTTTGGTTGTGATTTCTAGAGCTAAGGAATCTTTACAAAATTAATCAAGGAGAATCAGAGCAAAAGTTCTCTGAAACTTGCTATAAATTTCAATAGAGTGTCGTTACCTATAAACAATCCCTCGCCCTTTAAGTCACTAAATTCCAATTTCTAATAACTTAAAATATGACGGGAAAGTCTTTACTTGTGAATAAGCCAATAAAATAGAAATTTATTAAAATAGCATTGTTAGCACAAGAAAATACAGGATTATTCTTGATTGAAAAACGATAATTAAATCAGAAGAATGGTTCAAAATAATAAACTAGCTTCAAAACTACCGAAAGATAGCATTTTGCTATATATATATATATATATATATATATATATATATATATATATATATATATATATATATATATATATATATATATATATATATATATATATAAATATATATATATATATATATATATATATATATATATATATATTATATATATATATATATATATATATATATATATATATATATATATATATATATATATATGTATATATATATATATATATCACAACAAATATCAATTACCCTTTTAACACACGAACGCTGTTCAGTGTCATTTCCACAAGGAAATTATAATGAATAAATATAGAGCCACACACGCAAATGTATTATTTACTATATACTATGCATTCATATATATATATATATATATATATATATATATATATATATATATATATATATATATATATATATATATATATATATAATATATATATATATATATATATATATATATATATATATATATATATATATATATATATATATATATATATATATATATATAATATATATATATATATATTATATAGTATAATATATATATAATATATAATATATATATATATAGATATATATATATCGGGTCCGTAATGTAGACAACTAATCACAAATCTATTTTCCCTTTTAAATCATACTTTCATAAATTCAGTCCTTCCGTTAAGCTTTGGCTACGTGATTAAATATACTCCTTTTTGAGTTTATATCGTGGAGTAGCACAGAGGAAGTTGCCCAGCCCAGGTTCCAACTAAAAGTGTGCAAAAAACTTGCTTGCGTAAACCTTTTCTTCCAGATGTCCTTTTTCAATTATTCTGTCAGCATTTTTTGGTGTATTCATCCACCCAAGGGTGAGACTCTCTTCATTGTAGAGATGATTGAAATAATGACACAATAAGGCTAAACGAACAATTGGTTTCATTAGATTCGAAACAACTCTATTGAGAACAGATCAGAGGCCTGCCCCCAACTGGTGGGATATAGATTCTATATACAGCCAGAATATTCTAGAAACATCTACCTCAAATAGTAAATACGTTGGACATATACGTAAAAAATACGTTGGATATATTTTATAGTCCTCTATCATTTACAAAAGATGTAATGAGGTCAAATTTAGATATCAAGTATTTTACTTCTCGTATTAATTAATCGATTATATTACTGATCTAAATCGCCTCATCACAATATACAGTCAGAACATTCTAGAAACATCTGTTTCGAACAGTAAAGAAAGTTTTACAAAGATTTGGTATAAATAATAATTAACATTAATTTAAATTAAAATTGCAGTCTTTCGATAAAATGCACAATACTGAATACAATCGTTAAAATTTCAACACTACATTTTTTCGATTACAATATATCTTGTATTTTACCAAGTAATTAAAAGTCGCATATTAACCACCTGAAGCCAAAACTCCTTAAATTCAAATTTATCCCATTTAATTAATTTCGTAAATATGTAGAAATTATCAAATAAAAAAATAGTAGGTATCAAAAGAATAAATATAACTTATTTAACAATCATTAATTCGTTTACGTTTACGACAATGAATTTACGTACAATCAGCTCAAAAGTAAACAAAAACTAAATCTTTCTTTCATCTTTCACCATTACAGAATATGTAACTCATTTCACCATATTTACACATTTTACTAACTATCAATATTATTTCCTATCTTATAACTGATCTCCCTTAAAATAACAAATATCATTCAGCATGCCATGAGCAAATTCTCCAATTTCCACGTTTATGCCTTTATCAAGTAACATGGTTCCTCGTGGGCATAAAATCAATTATACCGTCTATTCCTTTACGCTCAGTTTAAAACCATTAGTGTCTTCAGTTCTACTTGTTGGTTGTTCGTTTGCCTTATGTTCAATATTTTCACTTTAAATGCGGTGCACCTCGGGGGAAACAGTTCATTTCTAAGTTAAACACAAAATGAAAGCTCCTTTCCATGAGACGTGAAGTATTCGCCGATTGAGACGAGTGTAATTCGCCTTTTAGGCAGATATTTCTAATAGATTCTGAAATATAAGTGACATATTATTTTTGTAATTTTCTTGGATGTAAATTATCTACAGAGAAAATATTTTGGTCATTCAATAATTTAACTGCATTTACTCAGGTAAAACCGACGTTACGAAAAGGCAATATTAACTTTGCATATTTTAGGCAGATATTTTCCGACAGGCTCAGACCCACAAATGAAACGCTTCATTTATTCTGTCTGGTATGTACAGTACGCATTGAAAAATATCAAAGAGCTCAAAAATTTAGAATCTTTTAGTCTCCTAAGACTAGCATATAACCCGTCATATTTCGGAATCAGTAATTTTTTTTTATTTTTCAGAATTTTAAAGTGCCCTATAAGACAGATAAAAAAATGGTTTTTTTTTTTTGGTGAGAATTATCTGGTACACTCTCTATAATTTGTTTATCTTCTAAAGTCTCATACTCCTCTAAAGTCTCCCGATACTATGAATGCAGTTTAGAATAACGTTGAATTCGTTTAAAAAGATAATTCAGGGTTTTCTCAGTTATGTCGAAATTATCGTTAAGTTCTTCTAAAATTTTTTGCCATAGTAATTAATGGAAGTAAAGGAATGAAGCTATCATTTCCACTACACCCTGGAGGTAGATAGAATTTTTTTCTAATTCCAATGATAAAAATTTCATTGCAACAAAATATAATCGATGATTAAATTTAAAATTATCACATACGTACCTAATCTATTATTTAAGCTAAATATAAAAGAAAATTATTTCTGTAATATCTAAGTTCAGTGATAAAACTTACGAAATATTGCAGAAAATATTTAAATTAATTTAAAATAGGAAATGATTAAATTAGATGGTTAAAAGAAAGACATAATGCTAGAAAAATGTTATTTTTATCTATTTATTATGTACAATTTTATCGCCTGCTCTTAACTGGGTAAAATAGAGCTTGAAATAAGGGCATTAAACGCTGGAAAAGGGGGGAAGAGGATGGATTTCTAGCGTTTCTAAACCTAACGCATCAAGAATCCAATATGGATGCCTCTATCCATTCCAAGGTACAATTATTCATAAATTCGAAGACAGGGGACAGCTACCTATTATATAACACACAAAAATATTCCCCCCCCCCTATATATAACCCCACCCCCCCCCCCCCCCCCCCCCCCCCCCCCCCCCCCCCCCCCCCCCCACCCCCCCCCCCCCCCCCCCCCCCCCCCCCCCCCCCCTTTTTTCCTAACTTAGGATATTATTATACAAGGGATTAATGTTACCCTAATAATAAAATAGGGATAAATTTCTTCTTTTACATTTTTAGGAAGATACTTTACTATTAGTCAGAATACCAGATAACTTATTTACTTACTAGATTTTAAAGTACCTAAAGAGTTAAGGTTGGTCTGAAACATTTACCCTCTTTTGATCATTCGACATTAACATTACTAAAACGTATCATTTAATTTACTCAATTTAGATACAATGGATGTTTAACTTCAATGGATATTTTCCGATAAATTCAGAAAAAAATATTTTATTACTTTTCAAGATGCAAAGTACCTAAAAAAAAAGTGGTGTTTAAAAACAAAACAAACAGGCAAAAAACACGATATATATTTTTACTTCTGTTATGGAAATATTTACCACAAAATCAGGAATATAAAAAAATACTCATTTTTAGTCTCTTGTATGTAAAGTAGCTATAGAAAAATTTTTGATAACTCAGATTCTGTTACTCAATGAATATCGACGTTAAGAAAACGCATTATAAATTTTACGCCTTTTAAGCAGATATTTAAAAAATATTCTGAAATATAAATTTTCTTTTTCTTTCTGAGATGCACAACACTTATAGATATCATATTATGAGGATTCAAAAATATTTTATTTTTACTTTTTCTATTCTCTTCGATTTCATGTTTATTATTTTGGATGTAAAGTACCTAAAGTGTTAATATCTATCTTAATCATTTAAGATCTTTTGCTCATTTGACACTAACATTACTAAAACGTATCATTAAATTTATGCAATTTAGATGTAATGGATATTTAAAGCAATGGATATTATCCGATAGATTCAGAAAAATCATTTTATTGCTTTATAGGATGTAAAATACCTCAAGAAAAAGTGTCTTTAAAAAGCGAAACAAAAAATATAAAATATTTTTTACTTCTAATATGGAAATATTTTTCGATATAATGAGGAATATAAAAGAATTATTCATTTTTATTCTTTTGGATATAAATTAGTTATAGAGAAAATTGTATGATAATTTAGACTCTTTTACTCCATGAAGACGGACGTTACGAAAATGCAACATAAATTTTACGCCTTTTACGCAGATATTTCCAAAATATTCTGAAATATAAATATTTTTTTTCTGAGATGTACAATAGCTATAGATATCATATTATGATGAATCAAAAACTATTTCATTTTCACTTTTTCTATTCTCTTGGATTTCATGTTTATACTCTTAAAAGTAAAGTACATAAAGAATTTAATGTCTTAAACATTTAAGCTCTTTTGCTCATTCGACACTAACATTGCTAAAACGTATCATTAAATTTGGCGCAGTTTACATGCAATGAATATTTTTCCGAAACATTCAGAAAAAACATTTTATTGCTTTATAGGATGTAAAGTAGCTCAAGAAAAAGTGTCTTTAAACAACACACACACACACAAAATAATTTTACTTTTGTTATAGAAATAGTTTTCGGTAGAATAAGGAATATAAAATAATTATTTATTTTTATGCTCTTGGATGTAAAATAGCTATAGAGAAAATTTTAAGATAACTTAGACTCTTTTACTCATTGAAGACGGACGTTACAAAAAACGCAACATAAAATTTATGACATTTATTTAGATATTTTCAAAACATTCTGAAATATAAATATTTTTTTTTTTCTACTTTCTGAGGTGTACAATACAACACTATAGCTATATTAGGATGACTCAAGCATGTTTCATTTTTACTTTTTCTGTTCTCTTGGATTTCATGTTTATACTCTTAAAAGTAAAGTACATAAAGAATTAATGTCTTAAACATTTAAGCTCTTTTGCTCATTCGACACTAACATTACTAAAACGTATGATTAAATTTACGCAGTTTTACATGCAATCAATATTTTCCGATACATTCAGAAAAAAACATTTTATTGCTTTATAGGATGTAAAATAGCTCTAGAAAAAAATGTCTTTAAACACAAAACAAAAAATTACTTTTGTTATAGAAATAGTTTTCGGTAGAATAAGGAATATAAAATAATTATTAATTTTTATGCTCTTGGATGTAAAGTACTTAAAGAGTTAATGTCTTAAACATTTAAGCTCTTTTGCTCATTCGACACTACGGACGTTACAAAAACGCAACATAAAATTTACGCCATTTATTTAGATATTTTCAAAACATTCTGAAATATAAATAATTTTTTTTCTACTTTCTGAGGTCTACAATACAACACCTATAGCTATATTATGAGGACTCAAGCATGTTTCATTTTTACTTTTTCAGTTCTCTTGGATTTCAAATTTATTCTCTTTGATGTACAATACCTATAGAGAAAATTTTAAGATAACTTAGACTCTTTTACTCATTGAAGACGGACGTTACGAAAACGCAACATAAAATTTACGGCTTTATTTAGATATTTTCTAAAACATTTTGAAATATAAATAATATTTTTTTACTTTCTGAGATGTACAATATTTATATCATATTATACTGAATCGAAAATGTTTCATTTTACTTTTTCAGTTCTCTTGGATTTCAAATGTTTATTCTTTTGGAGGTACAAGTACCTATAGAGAAAATTTTATGATAACTTAGACTCTTTTACTCACTTAAGACAGCCGTTACGAAAACGCAACATTAATGTTAA
>CM063501.1:124163690-124166190 GCA_032207245.1 Pardosa pseudoannulata | reverse complement strand
ATATATATATATATATATATATATATATATATATATATATATGTATATATATGTATATATATATATATATATATATATATATATATATATATATATATATATATATATATATATATATATATATATATATATATATATATATATATATATATATATATATATATATATATATATATATATATATATATATATATATATATATATATATATATGTATGTATGTATATAATATATATCCATTTCCATTCTCTCAACATTCCGTAGTACGTATTCAGGATTTTGTAATTTTGAGTGTCCCGTTAAGTATCCCTAAGTCAGATTTACTTTTTATCTGAGAAAGTGCATTTTGTTTTGATTGATAAAATAGAGTTTATTAATTTAATGGCAATTGTGTTTTGAAGACAAACATGCTAAAACAACAGTACAGTTTTCTTTTAGTTATTGTAAAAGAGCCTCATGCACCCAACTCACAAAGGCATAAATGTCTTGAGTTGTGAACGAAAGTCCAGACGGTTTTGAATTCCAGGCTCAAGTTGTCCAAAGCCTAGCATTGTTCATTAATGGAGGCTAGATTACGTGAAATGCTTTCGTAATCATAATGTCCTCTAAGTTTCCAAACGATACCCAGAGAAATGGAAGGCGATGCTAGGGGGTCTTGAAAATTACGAGGTCTCACTTTGATGTTGTCGCAGGGAGTAATATAGGCTGCCTACATACTGCTTCTATTATAAAATGACCAACAATTATCTACCGCTTGGTAGTTGCAAATGTATAAAAAATTTAGTGTTCTTGATTGGATCTAATAGTAGTTTTATTGTGAAGTAAAATTCAGTGCTGAAAAAGACTCGGATGCAGAGTGAATTTACGGAAAATAAAATAATGGCAATAACCATAACTAGAGCTGCAGTAGCTCAGTCGGCAAAGACAACGATCTAGTAACTGAAAGGTTGAGGGTTCGGAACCCGAGCTTGCCTAAGATCCTCCGTATTCGTTAAAGGGGATTGAGGCAAGTAAATATGTTCGTGGTCACAATGTCCTCCAAGTTCTCAATCAATACCTCATTGGGTGCCATGCCGAGTGTGTCGGTCTTCTGCTTGTTCGCTGCTTCAAAATTAAGAGGACCTATTTGAGAGAAATCTTTCTTTCACTTTAATGATGCTCATTAGAACGAAAGTATCGGCCCATTGCCTTAATACAAGAGCCTGTATGCTGAATCGTGCTTGGGTTGTCCAAGTGGCTTGAGAAATAACAACAACGTCTTTGCTGTGGTCAGAACCAGTTTATTTTTAAATTTCAGTTAATTTTAGATTGCTGAACTTCCAGAGACTTGAGATATACTATGCCGTCAGTGTTCGTTTAAGACAAAGGGATCGAAATGATTGTGGTACTCACAAATTGTAATTATAAGTATTTTTATATTGTGTTTTCATTTTATATTGATTATACAATGTGTTTCTGCAAGGAACGAAAAATTTTGCATTCGCGAACTTGCACATGGTCGTAGCTTGCCATTATATAAACCACGGCCACGTGAAAAACTGGCAGTCAAGTCAAGTGAAGGCCAGTCGAGTCCTGTCTTCTACTCAGAAATGCGCCTTGCCAGTTCCTGGTAATCTCCTACCTGAAGCAGAAGCCAACACAAGCAGTTTTCAACCGAGTACAAGCAGAGTATCAGATGTTTCTTCCACACCATTGCATTTGAGAGTCAATGACATCAAGCTCTGCAGCCAGTGAATATGCTTCATTTTGCCGACTCCAACTTAACCCGAATAACCTAATTTTATTATTTGATTGTTGAACTTATTTATGTGCACAGTGTAGGCTGTTAAGTATTCTCCTTTAGTTAAAATATTATTTAGTTACTTTAATTTTGTAAATAAATCATTTGGTCTTATAACTTTTGCATTTTTATTCCTACATATACATTTTGTACGGTGTTTAACTTTTGCATTCTACTACAACAGTGGGAACCTTTACATGAATTAGTTGTAAAGGGCTGTTTTTTAATAACACAAGGATACTTGCCTGTTAAGCATTTACCCATAGGGCCATTGAACTGATTTATCATATTATAATGACAGCAATATATAGGAAACCAACATTACTCACTAAAACAACACAAAAATAAAGTGGGTGTAATTTAGAAACAGGGACCAAGAAAATGACTCCCAAAATTGACTACACGCCTGCAGAGGAATCGTTTGAAAACAAGGAGGTTAAGAATATAGTAGCCATTACAAATTATGTTTATGAATTATTAAACTAGTGTTATTAAACTTTGTTCAGATACCCAGTACAATCTATCTTAGTTATTTCCATTCAAAAATCTTAAAAAAAAGTCATTCAAAATTTCAAATTTAAGAAACATTTGCACGTTTTTAAACTGTTTCTTACATATTTCATATTGTGACGTTGCGACAGCCCATGACCTTGATAAAGAGATTTTGTTAAAACCCTGACCAAGGCGACAATCTGTCTGGAAAATTAACACTAAACGACAA
>CM063501.1:124141190-124158690 GCA_032207245.1 Pardosa pseudoannulata | reverse complement strand
AGTTATGGATGAATTATGAATTTCAAAGAATTAATATTCTTTATGTTCTTTATGCTACACTGCTAGTTTTCATGAATAATGAATACACACACACACACACACACACACACACACACACACATATATATATATATATATATATATATATATATATATATATATATATATATATATATATATATATATATATATATATATATATATATATTAAGTATTGCACATTTCAAAATTATGCACGAATTATGCACGTGAGGTAGATTAAAAAAAAATTAAATGAAAATTCCCAGAATTCTTATTATGTTGCTATTTTTATTTAAATATTTTTAAAAAATCATCTAATATGTCAGTAAATCGAATTGGTCTTGCATGATGAACGTAAAAACTCTTACATTATATATATATATATGGAAGGCATAAGGAAAATATATATTTTCAATATATATATATAAGACATTATATATATATCCATGTGACAGTCTGTATATATATATATATATCCTTCATATTTGAATGTTTTATATATATATAAATATATATATATTTATCGATATACATATATATATATATATATATATATATATATAAAATTTATAAATATATAGTCTGAATATACATATATATATATATATATATATATATATATATATATATATATATATATATATATATATATATATATATATATATATATATATATATATATATATGTATATATATATATATATATATATATATATATATATATATATATATATATATATATATATATATATATATATATATATATATATATATATATATATATATATATATATATATATATATATATATATGTGTGTGTGTGTGTGTGTGTGTGTGTGTGTGTGTGTGTGCAGTAAGACGGATTTCAAGATGGGTAATTGCTGTCATGGCCCATAAAAATGACACCATTTTAGTCAAACACCTTTATTAGCACAATTTTGGACGACGGATTCCCTCTCCATTATAGTGACAGGATAAACTGAGGGGGTCATCTAAATCAGTTCGTAAATGGTTCGTAATAGTTAAGTAAATGGTCTTTAACTCGTAGGTCTACATCTCAGTGTGCTTCCGATAGTGTCCCTCTCTCTTTTGTTCTGAAAGTTTCTAATTTGAATTCTAGAGTATTATAAAGCTTTAACTAGTTAGACTCCCTTTCCTGAGGGTGTGAACTATGGCCACAGTGGTCTAATTAGGATAGAGTTAAAAAGAGGAAGGCAAAGGGGCGCGACGTTTTTTGCCGTTGATTTAAGTTTTGAAAACCCCTGAGAATTTTCTTGGGCCTTAATGAGAGCAGTCTTTGGGGTTACATAAATACATATGTCTCAGGGGGTCATACATACATACATACATACATATATATATATATATATATATATATATATATATATATATATATATATATATATATATATATATATATATATATATATATATATATATATATATATATACATATATATATATATATATATATATATATATATATATATATATATATATATATATATATATATAAATATATATATATATAATATATATATATATATATATATATATACATATATATACATATATATATAATATATATATATATATATATATATATATATATATATATATATATATATATATATATATATATATATATATATATATATATATATATATATATATATATATATATATATATATATATATATATATACATATATATATATATATATATATATATATATATATATATATATATATATATATATATATATATATATATATATATATATATATATATATATATATATATATATATATATATATATATATATATATATATATATATATACATATATATATATATATATATATATATATATATATATATATATATATATATATATATATATATATATATATATTATATATATATATATATATATATATATATATATATATATATATATATATATATATATATATATATATATATACATATATATATATATATATATATATATATATATATATATATATATATATATATATATATATATATATATATATATATATATATATATATATATATATATATATATATATATATATATATATATATATATATATATATATATATATATATATGCCTCAAATTTTGTCACAGGTCATGCGTTTGCTTTTGAATTGACCGCTGTTTAAATACTTCTCAGGGTATGATTATTTTATGATGTACTGCAAGAGTTGGAGATATGTAATATTTATTGAATATGATTAAGCTAAATAAACTAATATCAAAAATCATTATTGTTATTATACTCTTTAAATATACAACTTATTTTCAGTTATAAATAAATCATATGCATCTACAACAGACACATATATAATAGTATAAAAGTTCTATTATTTTCCTTCCCTTTAGACTTTTCATTTATAAAAAATGAAATAAAATTTTATGTCAACAGTTATTGGTTAAGAGATACATCTTTTTTCTTTTAAAGTTACCTATTACGTTTAAAGCAGTTTATACTTTCCTGTAAAATGTATAATATTCATCATAAAATATTCTGAATACGAGATCAACAAACCAGCCAGCGAATTTACTATTTCAAAATCTAAATGGAATCGACGTTTTTATGCCACATTTGGATGACATATTCGTCACATATTAAATACATTTGAATAAAATTGTCATAAAACTTTCAGTTGCTCTGTCTCTTAAATTTGGGTTTTGGGGTATAAAAAATTATTTTTAATAAAATCTTTCGAAAAATGTGTGGGAGATTTTATGAGTGTACTGTCCGTAAAAATATATGACTAGACATGTAATAACTTCAAAATTCTATGTCAGGTTTTAAGCTTTTATTTCTAAAAAATAGATTATATTACATAACGTCATTTTAACAGTCAGTGATAAAGTATATTTCATATTTAATGGCTGATTTTTACTTATATTTCTAATTATTTACTATAGTACACACACACACACACACACACACACACACACATATATATATATATATATATATATACACTCAAGAGCCAAAGCATTATTACTACCTGTCAATAACGAGTTGGCCCACCTTTGGCGCTCAACACAGCTTCAACCCGCCTCGGCATGGATGCCAGAAGTCCTTAGTGAATAGATGGAGACAGATTGTACCAGATGTTTAAGCAACAGTTACACAAGTCCGAGATATTGCGAATTGGTGGTCTTTGAAATCTGCGCTGCTGTCCCATGACATCCCAAATGTGTTTTAATCTAGATTGAAATCCGGTGCGTAAGGCTTCCAGGACATTAACTAGAATTCAGCATCATGTTTCTGGAACCACTCCCATATAATTTTAGATTTGTGACACGGGGCGTTGTCCCGTTGGAACATTTCATTTCCAGCTAGAAAAACCGAGGACATGTAATTGTGCAACTAGTCCGCAATGATGTTCAGATACCGTGTAGCATTCATGGTCTGTTCTACCACAAGTACGGGTCCCATAGACGCCCAAGAGAACGTCCCCCAATGCATAATACCGCCACCACCGTCCAGTGTATGATTTTCTGTACATTGAGGGAGCGACTGTTCAACTGGAAGACGGCGTATCCTGACACAGCCATTGGCGTGATGAATGAAGGTCCATGATTCATCTGACCAGGCAACTCTCTTCCACTGATCCATGGACCAGTCGCGATCTTACCGGGACCAGGTTAGGCGCAGTTTGCGATAACGCTTGGTCAGCAAAGGCCCACGATTGGGACGTTTGCTGTGTAGCCCCATATCCAACAGTGTCTGCTGAACTGTGTGCTCCGATACTATTCTACTTGACCCTGCATTGTATTGGGTTGTCAGCTGAGCCACTGTCTAGCTCCGGTTTTGCTTCACCATGCGAGACAGTCTCCTACGACTTTTTTTGAAAGCGTGTGAACGTAAAGCGGCATGTCGTCTACTGCTGGTTTCACCGTCATTCATACACTTTGCATAAGTACTACACCTGTAGATCACGAACAACCCACGAATCGTGCAATTTCGGAAAGACTTGTTCCCAGCCATTACAATCTGCCCTCTATCAAAATCGCTTAGATCCGCACCCTTTCACATCGCACACAGAAAGAAGTGAAAGAATGATTTAACAGAGTGTCCAGCAGCAGTTAAATACCACTTTCGCCTTATCACGTGCCTTCCACATCATCCAAGCGAGTTCATTGCAAAATGTAGAGGTGGTCATAATGTTTTGGCTCTTGAGTGTATATAGTCTAGTATTAAGAATAGAAAAGTAAATATCTGCCTAAAAACGTAAAATGTTGAATTTTCGTAACATTAATCTTAAAATAGTAAAAGATACCAAATTTTTGAGATATCATAATTTTTTCAATACGTACTTTACATCCCAGACAGAATAAATGAAGCGTTTCATCTATGAATCTGATCCTATCGGAAAATATCTACCTAAAATGTGCAAAGTTAATATTGCGTTGTCTTATCGTCGGTCTTAATTTAGTAAATGCTGCTAAATTATGGAATTGCCAAAATATTTTTTTATAGTTCCTTAACATCCAAGAAATTAAAAAAAAATAATATTTCATTTATATTTGTGCATCTGTTAGCAATATCTGCCTAAAAGGCGAATTACACTCGTCTCAATCAGCGAATACTGCCCGTCTCGTGGAAAGGAGCTTTCGTTTTATGTTTAACTTAGAAATGAACTGTTTCCCCCGAGGTACACCGCATTTAAAGTTAAAATATTGAACATAAGGCAAACGAACAGCCAACAAGTAGAACTGAAGATACTAATGGTTTTAAACTGAGCGTAAATGAATAGACAGTGTAATTGATTTTATGCCCACGAGGAACCGTGTTACTTGATAAAAGCATAAACGTGGAAATTGCTCGTGGCATGCTTAATGATATTTGTTATTTTAAGGGAGATGAGTTATAAGATAGGAAATAATATTGATAGTGAGTAAAATGTGTAAATATGGTGAAAGGAGTTTTATTCCCTTTACATATTATATAATGTTGAAACATGAAAGTAACATTTAGTTTTGTTTGCTTTTGAGCTGATAGTACATACATTCAATGTGGTTAAGGTAAACCAATTAATGGTAGTTAAATATGTTATATTTATTCCTTTGATAGCTACTATCTTTCTTATTTTGTAATTTCTACATTTTAACTAATTAATTAACTTAATTGGGCTAAATATGAATTTACGTAAATTGACTTTCGGGTGCTGATATGTGACTTTTACTTACTTGGGAAAATAAAAGATGCATTGTAATCGAAAAAGAATAGTGTTGAGATTTTAAATTTTGTATTCAGTGTTGTGCGTTTTATCAAAAGACTGGAATTTTAATATAAATTAATGTTATTTATTATCTGTACCAAATTTAGAGGAATCTAGAAGTTTCTTCACTGTTCGAGGTAGATGTTTCTAGAATGTTCTGATTGTATATAAAAGCTGTGTCTCACCAGTTGGGAGCTATGCGATATCCATTATAATATAACTTTCTTAGTTATTGTCTGTGAGAATAGTCTATTTTTCCACAGCTACTCAAAACACTTGAGGTATCAGAATATCTGTATAGTAAGTAGTTATTCACTGAAAGTGTATTGTAGATGGTGAAGTCAGTTTGTTATTAATAGTGTTAAGTCATGAATAAAAATACGATTGCCTCTTAATTGGAGTCTACTGGTGACATTAAATACTTAATTAAGTTCTATTTGCTATTTTCAGATAACAAAAATTTACTATTGCCAGGTTTTTTAGAATCATTAGTTAGTCTCAAATGACACTTATCCGTAAGCAGAACTTGTTCTTACTGATGTTTCGTACATATCTTTTATTCTTAGTTATACAGATTTTAATATCTTCGATTAGCAAATCTTACAGACTACATGGATTACTGTAGGAATAGAATTTAATAATAATTCTGCTTATTGTTCTCTCTGAAACCCAATACCAATCGTCCATTCAATATGTACGTATATTTATTCCTTTGACTGCTATAAGTCTAATCTGCTATAATATATGCAAGCTATCGGTACTCTGTTGCTATAATTCTTCAGTAAAATATGCAAATATATACTTAAAATTCTCCTCTACTTTGGAATGGTGTCTAAATTTTTAATATGATGATATTAACAATATGAAACTCCCGAGTAATCAAAGGTACGATTGTCACAGGTGGAATTTTTTACAATTAGGAAAATGTTAGCTCTAGTAAAACGGATGTAACAATACATTGTTAATAGGATTTTCCCTTGGATAAAGCACACAAAAACAACCCATGTTATCATCCAGAGCTATGCATTATGCAATAGATTAATATTAAAAAAAAGCTACCTATACAGCACCTAAATATTTCATAACTTATATATACATATATATATATATATATATATATATATACATATATATATATAACATATATATATATATACATATATATATATATATATATACACATATATATGTATATATGTATGTATATATATATATATATATATATATATATATATATATATATATATATATATATATATATATATATATATATATATATATATATATATATATATATATATATATATATATATATATAATATATATACATACATACATATATATATACATACATATAAAATATATATATATATATATATATAATATATAAATAAATATATATATATATTTATATATATATATATATATATATATATATATATATATATATATATATATATATATATATATATATATATATACTATATATATATATATATATATATATATATATATATATATATATATATAGTATATATATATATATATATATATTGTAATACGTTAGCTTATATGTAAAACTTTGGAATATAATATAGAGAAATATATATATTTATATTTAAATTTATCTATTACTCACATATGAGTCTCAAATATTATTTTATCGTGAATTTTAATACAAAATAAATTAGAGTTAAACTACTTTTAAATTAAAGCGATATTTTTATTTGTTAAAAGTATATTTCATTTTTATTTTTTTATTATTTTCTCCAATCTACTGTACATTGACATTTCATTTGTAATAGAAATAAATCCCCCTAAAAAATGAATAATTTAGTTTCTCTTAGCTGAATATTTCCGAGACACTAAATGCTGAATCTTTAGTTATATACTCCCATTCTACTAGTCCGTTGTCATACAAAGAGGGAGTCGAACCTTTTAAAAAAGGTTTAGTATATGCTAAAAGTGTCTCACTTGACTCATTGTAAGTGTCTGAATACTTAATATGCTTATATCAGTATGGTAAATAAAAACTTTAAAATGTTTTTCAAGTTCTAAAATAGTGAAATATAACTAAAAAAAATTATAATAATAAACAATAATTTACTACTTAGGTACAATTTCATGCTACTTCTACTTTTAAACACATTTATCAGTATTTGTTCTTGTTATATTAAAAAAAATATTATGATTTCATTATATTTAATGCAATTTTGAGACCTGTTTGAATTGTAGATTAAATCCAATGTTCTAACTAAACGTATAGGACATTACATAGTCAACTTCCTTCACTGTATGAAATGTTGTATATTTTTAATTATAATCTGTTAAGACAGATTTTTCCCCATTTTATAAAAGTTAATACAGATCTTATAAATCCTATTTTTATTGTGACATTTTTTAAAATTATATGCAGATAAATTTTTAGTATTTACGAAACCTTTAGGTGATGAATATGACTATAAAAACCTTTTGACTTGGGGTTTTAAAATCTTCTGCCTTTGCACCCTACAGATTGTCATCATTTTACAAGCACGGAATGTGATATGGAGCCAAATTAATTAGTTTCATTTATACTTTTATATCAGTACATAGATTTGAACCATCATTTTGAATAGGGCTTATGAATTAGGAACATAAAATTACTCATACCTATTTATCTTTCTTGTACCAGAAATACAGTAGGTTCCATAATAGCTTGTTGTTCATAATTTCGTCAATAAATAGCGCGCAGATACCGGCTTAATTGCCCGTGTTCTTCAAACATTAAAGAAGAAGCTTTATGGTTGTATTCTTTATTCGATTTGTTTTGATGTGTATTAATCAACAATCGAAGTCGTGCGTGTACCGAGTGGAAGCGTGAAAATGGCATCATCAGAATGAGTTGGCCCTCTCAGTCGCCTGACGCCAATCCAATTGAAAACGTGGGGTCTCCCTTAAGGACGAAGCACAGAGGAAAATGTGTATACAATATAAAGAAGTTAATATAAATCTGTAAGTTTCCGTGTAAGAGAAATTTTGAGGTCTTTACCTTTGAAATTAGACTAAAACTTGTCGAAAGCATGCCTCGAAGCTGCCAAGCAATAATCGATAATGATGGGGGCTGGACAACTTATTAGGTGAAATGCATTTCAGCTTAATATGTATACTACACGGGACAAATGTATTTTAAACTTATTCTTTTGTATTTTCAGAGAAATAGACGAAATGCTCTTATGGAGCAGACTGTAACCGTGGTATCCCAAACTCTACTTATTCAGTTTAATAGCTCACACCTCCTAATTATCTAGCTATAAGTTATAAGAAAGTGTATAAATAAATGCAAAGCTGGCAAAGTAAATCACAAATAGTAAAGGATTGAACCCAAGCCTTCACTTCTTGTTATATTAACAATACAATGATCTGAGTAACTATAAAAGCAAGCAGAGTAAGTAGACAGAAATTACTCGCCTTATATCGACTACACATTGAACCATTATCACAAACGAATGCACGAACTCCCTTTAGGGTACACAAGTTGATCTTCATAGGCTAAATAGAAGGTGAAAAAGTTAACCAATGCTAAAACACATAACAAGTTGTTAGTACATAACATTTGCGTTATATGTCTACATTTTTATAGGCTTAAATATACATTCAACTTCTGATTCTTCAATCAATTTCATTTTCACTTTTAACGCTCATTCGTAGGACAGATATGACTGTGTGGTTCTAACTATGTGATTATCTATTCTATTTTTGTCTTATGTTAGATTTGCATTAATTTCTATTATCTAACATGTGAGTTTTACCCTATAGCAAACAAATGATTTTGCATGAACTCCAAGAAATTTGTGCTTTTTATGGTTGTTCATAAAGGCCAATCCTGTTATTTTGACTTTAATATGAACACAGACATCCATTATTTAGCTCTTCAGAAATCAGACAATCAGACCTCAGAAATCAATTAAAGGCCAATTAAAAAGATATATGAATTGAATAATTCTTGGTGAATTCAACATTCTTAAGTTTTTTTTATTTCCCTTTAATTTACCATTTTTAAAGGTAAGTTTCATCGTTACATTTCTACCTTGTTTTTTATTAACTTAATATAAGAACTGTAAAAGAGTGAAAACATTTCTAATTTGTAATATTAACAAAAAATAATTAAATCATCTTTTTGTGTTTAAAAGATGTGTTTATTCATTTCTATTAACCTATATAAAAATGATTTATATCAACTACCAATTAAAGAAAACTTCTTAGTTTTAAAACAAATGGTGAATTACTGTTTGAAGTTTTACGCAAGTCTCCTTGACGACACATGAAAGCATCAGGGAGGCAAAAATGTAAAAGTTCAAGAACCACTGACTTATAATTTAGATTGCTACTGTTAAGCTAAAAATAAACTTTTCTTTACATAAATATTCCTCTTTTTTCGAGTTCATAATCCCTGCTGGAGCTTAAAATAGATAGGGAACATCTTTTTTAACGATGTTTAAGAAAGAAAACAATTCAAATTTCTTGAACAAAAAAGGGAGTTTCGATCGTATCTTTTAAGAAGTATTATCTTTTAAAATTGTATCATTAGTGTAAGTTTTATTATGTCAAAGCTTTCTAACCGGTTTAGTTTTCAATCTATGTACAGAAAGTATTGCAATTAGAAAAAAATTAGAAATTGAGTTATAAAAAAAATATACAACTATTTTAAATTTACAAAAGTTTAGTCTTAAATACTTCTTAGTTTTAAAACAAATGGAAAATTACTGTTTGAAGTATTTCGAAAGTCTCCTTGAAGATACATGAAAGCATCAGGGAGGCCAAAAATGTAAAAGTTCAAGAACTATTGACTTATAATTTAGATTGCTACTGTTAAGCTAAAAATAAACTTTTCTTTACGTAAATATTCATCTTTTTTCGAGTTCTTAATCCTTGTTGGAGCTTAAAATAGATAAGGAACATCTTTTTTTAACGATGTTTAAGAAAGAAAACAATTCAAATTTCTCGAAGAAAAAAGGGAGTTTCGATCGTATCTTTTAAGAAGTATTATCTTTTAAAATTGTATCATTAGTGTAAGTTTTATTATGTCAAAGCTTTCTATCAAGTTTATTTTTCGAGCTATGAATTACGTATGTACAGAAAGTATTGTAATCAGAAAAAAAATTAGAACTTGATATATAAATAAAAAACTTTTAAAATTACAAAATTATAATAGTAATATTAAAAAAATATATTTCATGATTTTGTCTGCTTTTGTACCTTTACTGTGTGTCTGTGAGCTTAAAAATCACTCAAAAATGCAATATTCTCTTTGCAGTTTCAAAATATAGTTACATATGTATAAACTTTTAGAGGTTGTCCTGCAGAAAAGGTTTTGATTTTGTATGATATGATGTATTGTTAGAAAAACTGGGTTTCTAACATAAAGACCTATATTTTAAAGCCTATTTTTATTGATTATGAACGTTCATGCCAAGAGTGGAATTCGAACTCATTGATACAGAGAACTTAAAGGAGAACCATGCGTATAGTAGCTTTACACAGATAAGTAAAATAAACTATTGAACATACGAAGTTACATAGGTAGACAGGGGCGAGTTAGCTAAGTCAGCAATGACGTTTATTTAATAACCGGATAGTTGGGCTTTAAGGCTCAAGAACTCACAGAATTCGTAGTGTCTATCAATTGCGGCTGGGACATGTAAAGTAGATTTATGGCGCAATAGTCGTTCAGTTCAAACAATCACGCTGGAGGAGGCAGGTTAAGCCTTGGTATCTTTATCTTGCACCATGTTTTTAAATAACGAGGACCCGGTGTGAGCAATGTTAAAGTCCGTTTCAAAAATGACCGGTATATTTGAAAAATCAATAAAAACTCAACGGACAGTAATAGAAATTCACAGTTAATTGCAATATGCTTGGGACACTAGTAAATTTTCAGACAGGCAAACTTTAAAATTAATTACAATATTCCACAACAGATGGGGCGGCAGTCTGGAAAAATCTAGACTATATTTGCCTGTGAGGACTCTTAAAAGACCAGGTGTACCGCCACTATCCAGAAAGAATTGGAATAACTGGAGCAGTCCATCTGTTCTGTGAAGCCATCCCGCCTGAGACGTTTGCACAGGTATCTGATAATTTCGTTCTGAGAATATGCCAAATTATTGCTGCATATGATGAATATCTGGAAAATATCGTAGTTTATATTTTTCCAGACTGCAGCGTAATCTGTTGTGGAACATTTTAACTAATTTTGAAAGTTTGTCTGTCAAATATTTTAATATTGTCCCAAGCATATTGCAATTAACTGTGTATTTTTATCACTGTCCGTTTAGGTTTTATTGATTTTTCAAATATACCGATCATTTTTATAAACCAAAACACCCTGTACTTGCGTCCGTTGCTTTCCATAAGCTATACGTCGTATTTGGATGGTGTTAGAAAAATTTCGCCACTGAATTCTAGATAGGGCTTTTCAACGATTGTATAAACCAAAATATATGCGTAATAGACTAGTCTGATAGAATTCGAATTGGGTTTTCGAATTTGTGTTTAATTCTATTCATTTCATCGGAATTTTATTCGAATTCATCTGGCAAATATGTGCTTAAAACCTACCATAATTCTTAATTCATTTTGTGTACTGTCAATTCATTGTGATGTGTTGCATAATTAAAGAAAGTTGTGTTCGATAATACTCTTCTCTTTTAATTCATCATTTAGCTTTTACAGATCCTTCATAACAGATCAAATGTATAAGAAGGTAAGTTATTACCTGACTTGATTATTGATTGCTGTTGAACATTTACAATTATTAATTGGCTTAAAATAATATCATATCGATTTTTACAGATCCTACATAGCAAATCAAAATGATAAGGAGAAGCTAAGCAATTACCTGGATTGATTATTGATTATTGCTGAACATTTACAATTATTAATTGGCTTAAAATAGTTCTTAAAAACCAAAGTTCATGATTATTTCATTTCGAAATTCATTAACTATTCAATCCAGACGATATTTCTTGCTAACTTAGTAACAGCTTAGTGTTTGATGTAAAGATATTTATCTACATTGCCTATATTTTTGATTCATCATCTCGGTTTTTACAGATCCTGCATAGCAAATCAAAATGATAAGGAGAAGCTAAGCAATTACCAGTATTGATTATTGATTACTGCTGAACATTTACAATTATTAATTGGCATAAAGTAATTGTAAAAATCCAAAATTCAAGATTCATGATTATTCAGATTCGAAATCCGTTAACTATTCAATCCTGATGGTATTTTTTACTAACTTAGAAAAAGCTTTGTGTTTTACGTAAATATATTTAACTATATTGCCAGCAATAGAAAAATAATATATTCATAGTGTAGAACATAGTTAAAAGGAAGATTTCAGTGACATTCTGAAATTAATCCCCTATATAATAATAGCCTAAATTACCTGTCTGCCTGTCTACGAATTTTATGAAGCGATTGTACCTGGAATGGATAGAGGCTTCCATGTAGGATGCTGGATCAGTTACGTTTAGCAACGATTGAAATCTACTCCTCCCCCCCTTTTCTCGCACTTAATGCCATTATTTCAAGGTTTACTTTTCTCCTGTTACAAACATGCGATTAAATTTATCTATTTGTCATATAATAAATATGTAAAAATAACATTTTATCTAGCATTATGATGTCATTTATTTAACCATCTCATTTAATCATTTCTTATTTTAAATTATTTAAATATCGTCTGCATTATTTTCATAAGTTTTATCACGGAACTTTGATATTACGTAAATAATTTTCTTTTATTTTTGGCATAAATAATAGATTACGTACATATGTGACAATTTTAAATTTAATCATCGATTATTTTTTGTTGCCATAAAACTTTTATCACCGGTATTAACAACAAATACCAACTGAAAGATGTCGAATCCCTCACAACCAACAATGAAAGCAGAGCTTTTTATCGGGTCATCAATGAGGGAAGAAAAGACTTTAAACCTAGGATTTCTCTCTGTAAAGATGAAAATGGAACTATTGTTAATGAAAGAAATAGAATCTTGGATAGATGGGTTGAACACTTTAACCATCTACTTAACTTTAATGAATCAATTGATTTGAATTTTATGATAGACAATTATGAAAACGATATACAAGTTGACATCCCAACTCTGGAAAAAGTTCAACTTGCTATCAACAAACTGATACGTAATAAAGCAGCAGGACCAGATAATATTCCAGCCGAACTATTAAAATGTGGTGGAAATTCTATTGCAAACAACATCTGGCAAATTATTCTATTTATCTGGGAAAAAGAGATATTGCCTACGGAATGGAGTTTGAGTATTTTATGTCCAATACACAAAAAAGGTGACGTACTGAACTGTCAAAATTATAGAGGAATAAGTCTCTTATACGTTGCCTATAAGATCTTTTCAAGCATCCTATTTGATCGTCTATCCCCGATTGTAGATTGTGTCATTGGGGATTATCAGTGTGGATTCCGAAGAGGAAGGTCAACAGTTGACCAAATCTTTGCCTTGAGACAAACTCTGGAGAAATGCAAAGAATTTGGAATAGAGACCCATCATCTGTTTGTAGATTTCAGGGCAGCATATGATAGTATTAATAGGACTGAGCTTTTAAAGGCCCTTTCTGATTTTAATGTTCCATCAAAACTAATCAAACTTGTAAATCTCACCCTTACTGAAACTATTTCAATGGTGCGAATTCAAGGGGAACTATCTACCTCTTTTAAAATTTCTAATGGAGTTAGACAAGGGGATGCTTTGGCATGACTTCTGTTTAACATAGCTCTGGAAAAGTAATTAGAGATGCTAACTTAGATACTTCAGGAATTATATTTAGTAAATCAGTACATATTTTGGCATATACCGATGACGTGGACATTGTGGCAAGATCTAACACAGCACTGGGTGAAAGTTTCTTGACACTGGAGAGATCAGCTAGAAAAATGAATCTTAGAGTGAATGTGGAGAAAACAAAATATATGTATTGTGGTAAGATAGAAACCATCCCCAAATTCTTTGAAATAGATTCTTTTAAATTTGAATCTGTAAAAAATTTTACCTACCTAGGATCAGAAATAAACTGCAAAAATGACATAAATCCTGAAATTAGAAAAAGAATTACTGCAGCCAATCGCTGTTTTTTTTTTTGGTTTAAGATCACTACTGAAATCCTACTTGATAAAAAGAAACACAAAGATATTACTGTATAAGGTACTGATCAAGTCAGTTTTGATTTATGATTCGGAGACTTGGATCCTAACAAGAAAAGAAGAGAGGATGTTGCCAACCTTCGAAAGGAAGATCCTTTTTGGTGCTGTCTTTGAAAATAACAACTGGAGAAAAAAAATATAATTTTGAATTATATAAGATCTTTAACAGTGATGATGTTATCAAATCTATAAAGCTGAATAGAATGAGATGGGCAGGACATGTAATGAGAATGAGCCCAGAACGAACAACTTTGATAGTTTCTAATGCACTCCCTTCCAATATAAGACCAAAAAGAAGGCCTAAGAAACGTTGAAAAGACTGTGTGGATGAAGATTTTGCCATCTTAAAGATAAAGAAATGGAGATCAATTGCTGGGAGAAGGGCAGATAGGGAAAAGCTTCTAAGGAAGGCCCAGGCCCACAAAGGGCTGTCGTGCCAATGCTGATGATGATTAACAACAAATTCTATCTACCTCAAGGGTGTGTTGGAAATTATAGTTTCATTATTTTACTTCCATTAATTACTTTGGAAAAAATTGGGAAGAACTTAGCGATAATTTCGATTTAAGCTAAGAAAACCTTGAATTGTATTTCTAAATGAATTTAACGTGATTCTAAACTGCAAAAACAGTATCGGAAGACTTTAAAGAAGTACGGAGATAAAGAAATTATTCAGCATGTACCAGATAAATCTCAGCCAAAAAACAAATCATTTTTGCAACAGCCTCATAGGGTACTTTGCAATTCTGGAAAATTAAAAATTTTAATTATCCCGTCATATGACGGGCTGTATGCTAGTCCAAAAATAATATTTCATGTACCATTTAATTAGAAATCATTTACTTAACATAAATGCATACCATAAAACCACTGTAAAATGCATGTGTACACATAACTAATATTCCAAAACACGTATTCAGTTTTAGAGATGAATACCGGATTAAAAACATCCCTACATTCATGTCGAAACTTTAGATAATATTAATTTATTATGTATATATACATAAGAGAATTATTATACACCAAGAGTCGAAAAATATTTGTATGTATACAGCAACGGTAAATATATGCATATGGTAAATTTGCATTCGTTGAATGAGTAAAGGATTCCCAATTAGAAATATTAACTTTAAAATGTTAAACCTAATTTAAACACATATTTGAAAAGTCTTTCATGTATGAAAAATACAAAGTAGTAAAATTGTGTTACATTGTAACCTGATTGAAAGAGTCTCTCATAAAAATATTATGCTATGAAAGTAGGATTGCATTTGAAATTATTACATTGTTTTACTCTAAAATCTGAGAAATCGTTTTCTTCGTAATTAATATTTAAAAGTATTGACTTTTTAAAGCTATATGTTGCTGGTTTCATAGGATTCAATTTATAGTAAAATAAAGCAAATATGGAATGCGATATTTGTATAATTTTTAATTTCCATTACATAGAAATATTGATAAAACTATTATCTCCATGTAAGGATACATCAGTATTTTAATATCACAGAGAACCGATGTGGATTTTAATTTCGTATCATGCAAGCATTGAATTTTTGTAATTATTATCAATTTTAAATGATTCGCATGTGGAATCACTGTTATTTAAAGTGATCTAAGAGGAAAAACTAAAAAAATATGAAAAGAAAAATCTATTAAAGATTAGGAAATAAAATTTGCCAGTGAATATTTAAATTACAAATGAATTTTAGTTTGTAGTTCATGGAAAGTAATTTAGAATTTGATAAAAAAAACCAAACAAAAAACATAGAATTAATAGGTTTTTCATTAATGGAAGAAAATGCTGATATGTTTTTTATATTTTTCCAGTATAAATTTTATAAAATCCCAGTATAATAAATTATCTAATTCAAGAAGTTTAACAAGTTTCTAATAAATTTAGTGGTTCACAAAAACTACGAAGCATATTTTACAAGTACCCTTTTAGGAATTATAAACAAACAAAGTGTAATTATTTTATAATTTTATTTTTAAGCTAGCTTGTAGCCCGTCATATGATGGGATCAGTAAAATTTTTAATTTTCTAGAATTGTAAAGTACCCTATCAGACCAGTAAAAAATGGTTCATTTTTGGCTCAGAATTATCTGGTACACGCTCAGTAATTTGCTTATCTTTACTGATAGTACGTTAGTTGCCAACTTTAATTTATCTTGTCATATACGTGATAAGATGGACAGCAGAGATTTTAATATTGGCAGTAATTATTTGGAGGTATATATGAATAATGTCCAAAATTTAGCGACTTGATTGCAAACTATGTGGTTACGTATAAAAAACAAACCCACAAATGAGCAAATTTCTTAATTTTCAAAGATAACTTAAACGCTTGATATATATTAGCCCGTAAAATAGACTCCTAGACTTTTATGAAAAGAATTTGTTGTTAATACCGGTGATAAAATTTTCATAGCAACAAAAAATAATCCAGGATTAAATATAAAATTATTACATATGTACCTAATCTATTATTTAAGCGAAATATAAAATAAAATTATTTACGTAATATCTCAGTGACATAAGTTCAGTGAAAAAACCTATAATAACATTGCAGACGATATTTAAATAAAAAAAAATGAATAAATAAGGTGGATAAAGGAATGACGTCATAATGCTAGAAAAATTTTATTTTTACCTATTTATCATGTGATAAATTTAATCTCCTTCTCTTAACTAAAGACAATATTACTTGAAATAATTGCATTAAACGATCGAAATGGAGGAAAGGAGTGGATTTCTAAAATTTTCAAATTCACTTTGAATTTGGCTAACCTTAACTCATCCAAAATCCTATATGGATACCTCTATCCATTCCAGGTCCAACCGCTTCATAAATTCGAGAATAGACGGACAGATAACTTAGTCTATTATTATATAGGGTATAAAATCATGTACTTTTACTTAATTCTTAATTCACTTTCTACTTGTATCAAGGCACTTGTCATACCCAAAATTAAGTTTTCAGT
>CM063501.1:124123690-124136190 GCA_032207245.1 Pardosa pseudoannulata | reverse complement strand
ATTTTCTTTTTTTTTTTACTTCTTTTCTTTTTATTGACCATTATATGAGCGTTCATTGAATTTCCGAAGACATCCACTCTTTCTTTGTTGTCTAAGAGAAATGATGAGGTCTAGGAAAAGGTGCTTATTTTGAGAATTTTGTGAAGTTGTGAAAGGACTCTGTTACACTAAGTAAACGTGTGTATGACTATGAACAATTTTTGTGAATACAGTTTAAGGTGATTACCATTTTTATAGTGTGAAACAATTAAAAGATAATTAACAATGGTGTATATTTTTCTTTAATTTTATAATTCTATAAACTCTACCACTATGTTGACTGCATATTAAGAATTTTGGGTTTATTAAATTTGCATATAAATATTTAGAATTTTTATACGTTAAATTGCAACTGTTTCTGAAAATTTAAAAATAAGTATTTTTCCCGTGACAATAATTGGACAACATTTAAGTTGTGTTAAATTATTTACATGTTTTAAAGTTGGCATATAATATATATTTCGACTTTTTTAATTTCTAAAATATATACTTGTGTTCAGTTTGTTCTTTATATAAAGTGATTTTATTCATATTTTTGAAATTTTGTGGTCTAATGTAAGATACTATAATTTATTATGAACCTAAAATGCTGGCACCATTTTTTATAGATTAATATTGTCAGTTATTCCTTTGTCGTTGCAATGGAAGTTGACAGGTGGTGTCCAACCCTCTGATAAATATGCACTGAGTGATGAACGAGTATTTGGGGTTTTTACACTAAAGTACTCATGACTTAAAAAGTAAGATTCTGGTTAAAATAGCTTAAAAATCGTGTATAGGGGATTTTATGTAAAAATGTTACAAAAGTTAATGACAAATGCAACATTTAATCGCAGTGTTAATTTTTATTCTTTATATTCACTTAAGACGTATTCTATATGACACCTTATGGCTGTAGAGAAGTTTGTTCTTAGAATGCGTATCTGAGAATGACAATCGTATTGTATGTAGTCGAATTCTTGAATGAAAAATGACAATTGTGATTAATTCTTACCAGTTACTGGAATTTACTATCTGTTGGTATTATTTCATTTTTTCTTGTATAACCATCTGTGCATTGTATAGCACCATATACCTCTATATGAATGAAAATTTGTGTCATCATCAATGTCCATTTCAAGCTTGGTACCTTTTCGGTTATTACATCAAGAAACAAATGGCTTTGAATAATTCTAGTTTAAAAAATGACCCATTAAAAACTGTTGTAATTAAGTCCCAATGAGAGATATAATATACAAGTAAAATATGTCGGACTTACAAGAGGTTATTCTTTTCAAATATTCCTATGATTCACACGATTCATTTTTTCCTGAAATAGCGGTTTCAAATATATTTTCTAAAACACATATATGTCTTCTTAACACCTTTAATAACAAAGTCATTATTATAACACATATAATAATGACTTTCTCATGTAGTTACTTTACTAGTCTATTTAATTCATATTACTATGATTCACACGATTCATTTTCTCCTGAAATAGTGGTTTCAAATATATTTTCTAAAACACATATATGTCTTCTTAACACCTTTAATAACAAAGTCATTATTATAACACATATAATAATGACTTTCTCATCTAGTTACTTTACTAGTCTATTTAATTCATATTACTATGATTCACACGATTCATTTTCTCCTGAAATAGTGGTTTCAAATATATTTTCTAAAACACATATATGTCTTCTTAACACCTTTAATAACAAAGTCATTATTATAACACATATAAAAATGACTTTCTCATCTAGTTACTTTACTAGTCTATTTAATTCATATTACTATGATTCACACAATTCATTTTCTCCTGAAATAGTGGTTTCAAATATATTTTCTAAAACACATATATGTCTTCTTATCACCTTTAATAACAAAGTCATTATTATAACACATATAATAATGACTTTCTCATCTAGTTACTTTACTAGTCTATTTACTTCATATTACAATGATTCGCACGATTCATTTTCTCCTGAAATAGTGGTTTCAAATATATTTTCTAAAACACATATATGTTTTCTTAACACCTTTAATAACAAAGTCATTATTATAACACATATAATAATGACTTTCTCATCTAGTTACTTTACTAGTCTATTTAATTCATATTACTATGATTCACACGATTCATTTTCTCCTGAAATAGTGGTTTCAAATATATTTTCTAAAACACATATATGTCTTCTTAACACCTTTAATAACAAAGTCATTATTATAACACATATAAAAATGACTTTCTCATCTAGTTACTTTACTAGTCTATTTAATTCATATTACTATGATTCACACAATTCATTTCTCCTGAAATAGTGGTTTCAAATATATTTTCTAAAACACATATATGTCTTCTTATCACCTTTAATAACAAAGTCATTATTATAACACATATAAAAATGACTTTCTCATCTAGTTACTTTACTAGTCTATTTAATTCATATTACTATGATTCACACGATTCATTTTTTCCTGAAATAGAGGTTTCAAATATATTTTCTAAAACACATATATGTCTTCTTAACACCTTTAATAACAAAGTCATTATTATAACACATATAAAAAGGACTTTCTCATCTAGTTACTTTACTAGTCTATTTAATTTATATTACTATGATTCACACGATTCATTTTCTCCTGAAATAGTGGTTTCAAATATATTTTCTAAAACACATATATGTCTTCTTAACACATATAATAACAAAGTCATTTTTATAACACATATATTAATCATCTAGACTTTCTCATCTAGTTACTTTAAGAATATAAATTATCATTTAGGATCAAAGAGAGATACTTCATTCGGTAATGAAGTTAAAAATTACTCTTTTATCATGAATGTTCTTTTGCGTATAGTTTTCTTTCTTATATGTAAAATTGAATTACCATGAGCAACTATATCTAGGCTGTGTGCATCCAGTAAAATAATATTTAAGTTTTGTTTGGTTTTAGAAAATAAGGAAATTTAGAAGGTTGCGTGCCTTCTAACATCCGCCGTATTTGTTAAATTTGACTGAGGCTCGTAAATTATATTCGTGGTCACAATGTCCTCAATTAATACCTCTGGGGGTAGCAGTCCATGGGGGTAGCAGTCTATGGGTCTTCTGCTTGGGCCCTGATTCACAATTACGAGGAACTACTTCAGCGAAGTCGTTCTTTCACCTTAATGGTGTTCATTAAAAACGAAACGGGCACTTGGTCTTAATACGAGATCCTGTGGGCTCAATCGTGCTTGGTTTGTCCAAGCGGCACGAGAAATAACAGCAAAAGGATGTTCAGAAGTGAAGATACAATGAACTAAAATCTATCGCTATAGCATAGTTTCCTATACTTATACTTACAGTATAGATTTCTACACTTACAATTATAATTGGGATACAAATCCCCGGTCTAGAGTCAAGCATCTTCATATAGTGGACGTCTGATCAAGAAAAAATAGAAATAAACAAAATAAAATCAATAATATTACAGGTACGATAGAATAATCTGTTTTCAAGTAAGGTTTTGCAGACATAATTCATTTTCTTCCGTAACAATGGTTTCAAATTCCTTTATCTAACACACAGTCCCTGTTCTTTACACAGAATTTACCCTGCCAACCATTCAAATAAAATGAATGATCATTCACGCAGAAATGAAGATATTTCAGTTGTCAATGATATAATAGATGGCCCTTAAAACGATCTCTTTATTTTTCGTCCTTTTACATTGGGAATTATTTGGACACTATCTGAACCTTCTAACGCATCGATTCTTCCTTTGTTGTGTTAAATTTAGCAATGTTTCTAAGCAGGACAACAGAGTTTAGTTAATTAAAAGTATATTCTTAACCCCGTTTGTACTTATTCTGGTACTATACATTTCAAAATTTTCATATTTCTAAAGAGTAAAGTAATTGACAAGTGTAGTAACAGAATCTAAGTACTGATAAATTTAAAACATTTAAAGGTTACTTTAAGGGATTCTGGAATTAAAAGATGATATTTAAATTAAATGTAAATAATTTTGTATACACGACATATCTAAAAAACTTTAGTCAAATATTACTTCATACATTCTTTTAATACATAATATTTAAAATATATTCCGTTTAAATTTATAATACTTAATATGTGCAAATATTCTACAAACTATCTCCAGAATAAAAAGTTAATATACTAATCAAAGTATTTATAAATATATATATATATATATATATATATATATATATATATATATATATATACACTCATGTCCATAAATTAAGGATAATGAAGTTCAGGCAATGAAAGAGACAAAAGCAAAACAAATTTGACTTATTTGTAAAGTCTATTTATTAAACAAAAGGTAAAGAGCAAAAAAGATGCTATATGTTTGACATAATTAATACAAATTGCGATTTTTACTCCCTGGAGCAAATTTCAAAAAAGAACCTATTTACAGAAAACAGTATAACATGGTTAGTATGAGGGTTAATACGGAGTATGTCTCCCGGACGATGCAATACAAGCGTTACAACGCCTACGCATGCTGAGTATCAGATTATCAATCTGATCTTGGGGAAAATTACACCACTCATCAAGCAATGCCCTCCGAGGTTCCGATAGACAGTTGGGAGGGGGTTGACGGGCTGCAATTCGTCGGCCAAGCATGCCCCACACATGCTCTATTGGATTCAAGTCCGGTGAGTATGGTGGCCAATCCATACGGGTGATATCCTCCGATTGAAGGCATTCATCTACAATGTTTGCACGGTGAGGTCGGCGATGTCATCCCTATTCAGAAATTCAGGACCAATAGCCCCCGAAACAAACGTACATGTTGTTCCAGAATGATATCCCGATAGATGTGGCCTGTCATCGTTAAACTCTGAACATGCAGGTCAGTTCTGGAACCAAGAATAATTCCTCCCCAAACGACCATCCTGCACCACCGTAACGGTGTAGTTCAATGGTGTTCTCTTGGTGGTAACGGGTACCTGGCGCTCTCCATATGAAAGTCCGGCGAGAATCAGAATGTAAACTAAACCTGGACTCGTCGGAAAACATCACACAACACCACTGTTGCGTTGTCCACAATGCATGCTCTCTAGCCCAGCATAATCGCAGGCGACAGTGAGTTGCGGTAAGGGGAACACATTTGACAGGCCTACGAGCATATAGACCAATGTTCCCTAAGCGTCTGTACACGGTCTGCCTTGAAACTGCCGTACCGGTAGCTGAAGAGAGCTGACGAGACAGGTCTGATGCTGTGCTCCGTCTGTTTCTTTTGATTAAATTTAAAACTATCACATATGTACGTAATCTATTATTTCAGCCAAATATAGAAGAAAATTATTTATGTAATATCTACTTCCAGTGATAAAACGTATGAAAACAATACACACGATATTTAAATAATTTTAAGTAATAAATAAATAATGAGATGGTTAAAGGAATGACGTCATAATGCTGGAAAAAATGTTATTTTCATCCTATTATAATGTTATAAATTGATGAATTTAATCACCTGCTCTTAATCATGGAACATAGGGCTTGAAATAATATAATTATACATTCGAAAATGGGGGAAGGGTTGGATTTCGGACGTTTTAAAGACGACAGTATTTTTTTCTGTGATATGAAGCATATATATACCAATTTATTCTAGAATCGTATTGATAGTTTATTAGAAGATAAACTTTACTCTCTATGAATTTTGCCCTAACTCATCAACTACAGTATGAATGCCTCCACCCATTCTAGGTCCAATCGCTTCATATATTCGAGAACATACGGACAGATAACTTAGGCTATTATTACATAGGAGATGTGTCTTTCCGTTTCAAAATGCGTATCATTTTTTAAGCTTGATGTTACATATCTTCATTAAAAACAAAAAGAAAAAGTATTTAACAAACCTTTTTAAAAAATGTGGTATTTTAATATTTAACAAAAACTGATTTGATTTGATTAGGTAGAATCATAAGAATAATTTATATATTAATAAAATTGAAACATGTTTAAAGTATTTATAAAAAAAATCAATTTTAACTTTAAAATTCTATTTACAATTTTTTCTTCTAACTAGTTTTTAAAAACTACACTTTTTTAGAATTTTCGAATTTAACAAAATTAAGTAACTATTTTAACATTAGTTTATTTAAATTTATATTATTTTTTGTTTATAGTAAAAAATGTTTTATTATTTAAAATAAATTCGCAGTTAAGCATACCTTTACGTTGTAATGCATAAAAACACTATCCATACATATTACATATATATAAATTACTTATTGTTTTATTGTTTTATTAATTTAAATACTGCAACCATCAAAACATTTTATTTAAATGATAAATGTAATAACATTTCCTTAATTAGCTTTAACCACATTTAATTATAAAAAACATTACTATTTCTAAATATAAAATATTCTTGGTTATATTTCGAATAAATATCAAATGACTAAGAACGTAAAAAATATTAAAAAATTAATTTAGAAGATTCCTTAAACTGATTAAAAGGTATATAAATTATTATACGTTTTAATCAAAATTTTATGAAAATATATGTTATTTTTTTTTTCAAACTCTGTTATAATATTAAGGTATATAATGGTTTAGTCACATTTGTATAATCCATATACAAAGTATAAAAATTTTATAAAGTCGATTTCTAATCTAAAAAATATACATTTCATGTTAGTTTTCAAGTACTTTTTCTATCATTGCAATAAATTTAAAATTTGATTTAAAAAGAATAATTTTTATATTAATTATAAATGAATAATGTTAATATCTTTGGTGTAAAATATATACTTTACTTTTCGCTCAGATTTAAATGTTCAATATTTTTTTAATTTTAGTTTCTTCTGAAGAGTATTCTATTATTTAAATTTTACATTAAATTAGCGTTGTCAAATAAAATATACGCAACCACGCACATAATATATATATATATATATATATATATATATATATATATATATATATATATATATATATATATATATATATATATATATGTGTGTGTGTGTGTGTGTGAGTGTGTAATTAAAAAATTACATTTTCATTAAATTGCATTTAAAATTATTAGACGTATTGATTGCATTTTATGTTGGTAATATAATATGTTGCTAACGGCAATGGATACTACTTTGATATTTCTCATTTTTAGTTACACTTCAACAAAATAATGTTAGATATTTTGAATTTTCAATCAAATTACACTCGCTTAAAATTATCTGTTATCGTAAAAAACAAGCACTTCTAGTAGAGTAATTCACATTTGCATTGGAAAATATTTACGAGAAAAATACATTTAATATAACAATTACTCTATAGTTGTAAACAACTTTTAAATTTATCATTACGAAACATGTGTATATAATAAATTTCTAGCCAAAAGATTTTCATTGTAATATTCAAATTTCGATATAAAATATAAAAAAAAATTTGCTATTAGAGCATTTCTCTTATTTCAAAATAAAGTTTTAACTTTACAAAAGTTATTTATTTTTGTTATATGAATTATTACATTTAAAAAAATAAAAATGAGAGGAACAAAATAAAAAATATCTTATGAGAAAACAAGGCTTCTTAACAAGTATATTACATTATATATCTCTTTTTCATATTGATGGATGTGGCATCAGAATAATTATTTGCACACTCTCTTTAACCCCATACCCTTGTAGTTCAAACTTTGTTCAAGCAACGCAAATTGGCACATTTTGAAATGTCCGAGTTAAAACAAGATCAACAGTATTTCAATTCTGTGAAACCCTGAAATCAGTTCGTCCAATGCAAGAAATTTAATTTGCCATTTTGTCAATTGTTGGAGACACTTTCATTCAAAAAATTCGCTAGTTTTGTTCCATTTGACTCTATTTCTTAGATAAAATTTAAAGGATGTAATTTAAAGGAATCTAAGGGATATGGAATTAATGGCAGTTGATATAAATAATATTGTTGTATTAGATTATTTTATTTATCCAGAAAATAATGTTATTTGATTTATTTTTCTGTAATTTAAGCAAATATTAGTGTAATTCATTACCATTCCCTATATATATGAAATAATTGCTATTTCCCTTAAAATGTTTTTGTCAAATTGAATCTATTTCTAATATTTTTATGATAATAACGAAAAAAATGAAAGAGAAAAAAATCGTTTTTGTCACGTTTTTTTTTTTTTCAAATATATTCCAGAGGCAATGGATTAAAGATTCAACGTATGTTTAGTTTCGCAAGGTACCCAATTTCTATGAGTAAATCGTACTTATTACCATCGAATTCAGACCACTGCGTTAATTATCGTTACGTTTTTACACAAATGTTTTGTTCGAATTGGAAATATTTTAGGATTGCAATACTTCCTTCACTCCATATCATGAAGTACATATTTAGTATACATTCAAAACTGTTCTCTTCAAAAATAGATTTTAATTTTATTTTCTAAAAATGGACTTTCTAAAAACAAACACCAGTATTTTAATTTTTTCCGTTAGTATTGTTACGCCTGCGATGAACACGTCGGTATTTCTGAGTTAAAATGTGTATATCTATAGTATTAATTGACATTATACTGAGATTTTCGTTATATAGTATGGATTGGAATATAAAGTTGCGTAAATGGCCATTACAACGGCTCCAAATTCAAAATTTCTACATTTTACGTATAATCGTTTTTGCACTATGCTCAATAATGGTTTTTAGTTAGAGCGTAAAAATCTTGTAAAGTACATTCTAAAATGAGAAGAATATTTCATTTTATGATTAATAGAAACTGGTGAATTCTAGAAAAGTAGTGTATCTCCTGAAAGCACATCTGTCAAAACTCGTTTAATATTATAGAAGAATAAAGAGTTTATCTCAAGTATTATTACACACTACTATCTAGATTTTCGTTATATAGTATGGATTGGAATATAAAGTTGCGTAAATGGCCATTACAACGACTCCAAATTCAAAATTTCTACATTTTACGTATAATCGTTTTTGTAGTATGCCCAATATTGTTTTTAGTTAGGGTGTACAAATCTTGTAAAGTACATTCTAAAATCAGCAGATTATTTTATTTTATGATTAATTAAAACAGTCAAAATCTAGAAACGTAGCATATCTTCTGAAGGCGCATCTATCGCTCAAAACTCGTTTAATATTATAGAAGAATAAAGAGTTCATCCCATATATTATTACACAATACTATCTTTTACGAATTGCTCTATCAAGCATTAAATGTTTATAGTGTTATCTGTAACAGACTCTGAAATACGTAAAAAAACATAAATTTAATAGATCTCAAATACTTTCCAATCCCCTAAAGGCCTTCAAAAAATCTCTTGTAGATTTATGCATGTTGACATCACACTGGTTTATTCAAAAACTTTATTTTAACAAAATAAACATTCATAGCATTTCTTAAGGGTATGGAACTATTTGAAATTGAGATATTTTTTTGAAAGAGCCAAACTTGTTTTATAGTACAAAAGAATAAATGGCATTTGCATAGTCTCACACGCCACTCTTTTGTCTACAATGAATATAATGCAAATTGAAGAGATCTTTAGCCTAGAACTCTGCAGAACATGTTTTTTGGTCTTTCTTAAGTTTGTTATTAAAATATGTGATATACTAGATATAGAATCGAGAAACGAAAAGGGATAAATGAAAGGAAATAATAAGCTGTTTCATTTATTGTCTTATATGAATATTGATTTGCTGAATTTAAACAAGCGGGGCACTAAAATTTTAAAAAAATGTTATAAATAATTCAATAAAAATAATGTTTTGTTTAATTTAGACCAGTGGCCCTCAACAGGATTGATATCGGCCCCCAAGAGTGGTGGTACGACGTTGGTGGCAGTAAACTTGTTTCGGCCGGCAGGACGGCGATGTAAGCAGGTTTTGGTTTTTAAACTTAATTTTTAAAATATTAAATAAATTATTAAAATAATTATCAATTTACACGATTTTATGAGTAATAAAACAAATTAACACTGTGGTATCAAAACCAGTTATTTCCTTTCCCTATATTTTGCGAGAAGTTGCTCCGACATTCAGAAAAATATATTTATTAACAACATTGCTTTGGTTTGATTTAGATCGCTGTGGTGAACTGTTTTTAACCCATATTGTACCACTCGAACTAAATATTTCTGTAAGTTATTAACCCTCTAAGCGGTTCGCACGTACAATTCCGCCAAACCGATGATCAGTCCAAAAACGTTCCAAAAATAGATGTAATGTACATCTCTCCCAGTGTTTGAGGTAGGATGATCACGTCGATTGTTTGGAAACAGTATCCCTCTTTGACTGATATTTATTGAGGGATGCACCCCTATTTCCTGAGGCACAAAGATGCTGATAGCTTTTCATGGCTTTGTCAATCTCTATTTCGAAGTATTTCGTTTGCGGTAACAGATGTATCTCTAATTGCACCAATTAAATATCTTGGATAACTTTCGTAAAAAAAATATAAATAATTCTCTTAAAGAATATTTTTATTTGTACTTTTAGAATCCATTATTTCTTATGGGATGATCTTTGAGACTTGACGAGCTTTATGTGTATTAAAAATTAACAATCTATAATAACTATTTATATATCTATTTATAACCGGAAGTAAGGGGACATTAACGAGGGTGGGTTTCCCGTATTCCATTCTAGTCGACAAAGGGTGAAGTAAAAAAAAATAAAGAACGCTTTGGCTATTGACGCAATAAACCTTTAGCGTGTTTTTTGGAGACTTTTTTTAATCGGTGTATTCCACTCGGAAGGTTAAAACTTAATCCATGCCATAAGTATATAAAACCAAAACTTTGAAATTTTTTTAAAATTTTTTATGTAATTGGCTGTCCTATAAATAGGACAACGGTCCATTACACTACTAAAACTTAACAAATATCACTTACATTGCATTAGGCTGATTCATAGATGAAATTTGGGGAAACAGTTAAAATAAAGTCCAACATTACATTTTAAGCATACTGTTGTAGGTTTTCTCTTGCAGTTATTGAACTGGCAGTAAGAGAGTAACTGGCAGAAAACTGGAGATCTTGCAAAAAATCTCCAGTTTTCTGAATAGAATAGACATCTATTTACCCCTTCTTGTGTCCAGGTGTGTGAACAGGTGTTTGAACTGGTTTTCATTGAAAGATAAGAAAAGAATGTGCACTATCAATGCAACATCGAATTCATAGAAAAATAATCAGAATTGGACCGTCGTCTTAATTTTAGGGCACCTTTTTTATACTTACAAAATACACATGTAAAATATATTTTTCAACAAAAACTTTCAGCTACATTATTAGTTTTGTTTTTAAACTAAAAGTAACCTCCACAAAGCTTAAATAACAATAATAATAAATATAAAATTAAAGATTAAAAAATGACAAATTTTAAGATGTTGCTGAAAATAAATTTTACAATACAATATAATTTGATTTGTCAGTTTTTTTAGTTACTATGCTAAAGTGTGTCTATTTTAAAGGTGTTAAAATAAAACCCACTCAGAATATATTTATAACTTTATTTTTAAATGGAATTTTATTTGCTGTCCTGTTTATAAGACAACTGTCCAATATGGGTTAAACGCGAGGTTATTGAGATTGGGACCTTTTACTTAAAGCCGATTATGAACGGCTACGTACGTGTATGTCCCAGTGGGATTCGTACCCATAAACTCCAGAATTGATGTTCAGCTTCCTAAACATTCATCTGAGCGTTCCTACAGAGTGTCTCTAAAATTTGTTTCTAATCACATTGAAGAAAATTGCTTAAACATTTTGTCTCTCATAATTGAGTACTCCTTCTACTCAACAAGCCAAAAGCTGGTCGGTTGGTTAAGGCTCTCATCGTCGGTACCGGCGTTCGTGGGTTCGAATCCCACTATGGCATGGATGTTCGTAGCCGTTCGGAATAGGCCATCACAACTGTCCTACGCAGTTATTGTTTCCCTCACGAACACGTACTCTTATGTCAGAAAGTTCCATGAAGTGCACCGGGTCAACGGGAATTTTCACCTTGGCAGAAATACGAAGTATCTCCCGCAATTCCGAAAACTGCATTGGTTATACTTATTTGTCTAGATTGACTATATCTTTGTTAATTTAAATTTTATAAGTAGAATGCTAACTTGGACCCTGCGAAACGCATTGTTACCGGACTGTCAGACCAAGCCAGCAATTCAACACCCTACACCCGACTTCAGGTGGGTGGCTGGTTACAGGTAGTACACGGCTTTAAGCAGTAGGTCCCGGTCTCATTAGCCCTCGTATGGAAGTAGACCGTAGCGCTTCTAACAAAAACCAACCCAACACTGTATATTAGAATTTTACAAAAGGGGCGTTGAACGCATTTCGGCTCCAAAGGGGAGCGGAAGCTTAAAAATTTTGAGAATCACCGGTTAAGACCGATATTTTGCGTATAAGCATATTGCTTTTTTGTATTCTTCATAAAGGAAAGTTATATAGAACAAAATATATTACTAAATTTATACCTTGAACGACT
>CM063501.1:124118690-124121190 GCA_032207245.1 Pardosa pseudoannulata | reverse complement strand
TTTATTATTTAGTGTATTGTATTAAACTATTACATCATTTGTTGACGGTATGTTATACTTGGAAAAATATAATAGTTTAACCTTATTACTGACATTTTATTAATATTAAAGTTAAACTATAAAATGATTTCACGCAGCAGGGCACAGCTCAAATTATGACAAATCTGGCTTTAGTTTCAAAGGTGATTATAGATTATTGTTTGCCTATTGGCTGTTGTAAACATAAAAATGAATGGGAAGGGCATTATAGTAGTTTGTGATGTTGTGCGGAATTGCTCTATTATATTTTTACAAGTATGATGTAACGTCAACACATGACGTAAAATAATGACAAATAGTAGTTAAGTAGCATTTTCTCGTGGAAAATATTCTACAAACTAAATTTGTATTACTATAACATAAAATATCAACATTTTTCCAATGTTCATTTCTAAATAATGTTAGCTACAGTACAATATTACTGCAATGAATAGTTTGTAAAAGGCCGCTGTCTATGTGAGCCTGTTTACACACTTCTAAGTACATAATCAAGAGAGAGTAACCACTCCATCAGTAGACATATAATCAATACAGAGATATATACAGGGTTCATTTATGTGTAAATACCAATCTGCAAATTTAGGCTCATTTAGGTAAGAAAAAATGCGCAACGGAAATGCGTAATGAAAGAGTGTGCGGCAACGCATACTCCATTGCTTTTTCATACCGCTGGCAGTGAACGTAGTACATAGGCAGTAACCGCCAGAGAGAGGCACTAAAAGCAGAGAAACGTCAGACTCCAGTGAGTGTCCGACAGTCTATTGTTTCTCTGCTTTTGGTGCATCTCTTTGGCGGTTACAGTCTATGAACTATGTTCACTGCCAGAGGTCTCAGAAGGCCATGGAGTATGCTCTCTGGAATCGAGCACATGTAAAGTAGATCCAACACAAGTTCAGATAAATTATGAAAGCTAGGAATATTCACGATATACATTTAATAAACATTAAAATTGTAGAAATACATCGAGCTGTGTTAGCTCACAACCACAGCATCAGACTCCAGTGAGTGTCTGATAGTTTATTATTTGTCTGCTTTTGGCACCACTCTCTGGCTGTGACAGTCTATGTACTATGTCCACTGCCAACGATCTGAGAAGACCATGGAGTATTGCGAAAGTTTCTGTAAGTGTACCACGTATACTGGAAATATATAAAAATGTCTCCAATTCTCTGATTATGTGCTAAATTTTGCTTCCTCTCGGTGAAATAAATCTAACTTAAAACACATAAAATATACATCCTCATATACATGCAAACACATTTTAAGAAAGCTTATTTTGTGTGTACATAATCTGTATGCAAATGCAGATATATAATCATATTTGTATTTCATATCTAAACTTTTTTAATCGTGCATATCATATTTTACATCTCTCCCACTCCTAAAAAAGAAAAGTCATATGTCATCCGAAGACGGTTTTCTAATGTCATTCAAAGAAGACTTTTTCTCTATTTGAAATGCAAAATTTTGGGAGTTTCTATGTGATAGTCGTGCCGATGCTAGCTGTTTTCTTCCGTCAGCAAACTCCAGAGGGAAAGCGAAGTACTTCGTACTGTTAAATATTTGAAACTATGTGCGATATCTTATTCAAAGGCTTTAACATTGCATATACCTAAAAGTCGATGGATGCAGAAGACTCGGCGAAAATTCTTTTACGAAACCTATTGCTTTGAAAAGAAGAAATGTTTAAATATGCTCTTACTTAGCATACGAGGGAAACACATAACTTAGTAAGCAAACATTCAACTAGATTTTTCGATATGCTCTTTTCCGCCTATACATTTGACTGAGTTTCATTTATATAATAAAAGGTATACATTTTACCACAAACATAATTATCAGAATCCCAAACCTCATACGTATCAATGCTCTTTCCACCAACAGAGAATGTTTTCTATACCCCGTACAGAGAGGAAAGTATTTTAAGAATTTATGTTTTTCAAACAAAGGTTATACTACAAAATAGAATATTATATATATATATATATATATATATATATATATATATATATATATATATATATATATATATATATATATATATATATATATATATATATATATATATATATATATTATATATATATATAATATATATATATATATATATATATATATATATATATATATATATATATATATATATATATATATATATATATATATATATATATATGTGTGTGTGTATATATATATATATATATATATATATGTGTGTGTGCGTGTGTGTATTTTTGTTCATAGTTATCATTCGTAAAAGCTTATTAAGAGGAATTGGTAGAATGAATTAATTTTAATTCTTAATTATAGATTTTACTGTTCTAAATCAGAATATTTTCGTCTAGCTTTATACGATTTGAAATGAAACCACTTAATGTCGAGAGCAAAATACAATATTTTCAAAATATAGTTTTAAATCCATCTTATGAAACTATATAACATTTTGTAATATTATGTATTA
>CM063501.1:124098690-124111190 GCA_032207245.1 Pardosa pseudoannulata | reverse complement strand
ATACTTTGACGTTTCTGCACGCAGCAGATTATCATGACGTTCATTTGTATACCACTATTCATTTATGTATCGAATATTTTTTCTATTTAACTATACAGAACTAAAACACTAATAAGTATGGATGCGTATGAAAGCAAAAATATATAAATGAAGTATTATTTCAAAATTATTTATTTGTCTAATAATGTAAATAGATTCTCCTTAGTTAAAACTATAATAAACGCCACAATAAATAAATTGAGAAAAATTCACACGTAATAGACTGTGTTGTTTTATGTATGCTACAAACTACGAACAATTGTTCACCACTTCCTGGTAGTGTCCTGGGACATTGTATACGTTTGCATCCATCCTGGGCCACTAAATGAACTGAGAACGTAGATTCGCCCATAGGTTATACTGCACACTTTAGTTGCTCTTCTGGTTGCCTTTGATCTTTGGAGAAAAACAGCTTTCGAAGCCATACTCCGCCAAGGCAATTTTATCGTCTTCCATCGTTGATCTCGATAAGCCATATCCCCTACAGACTGTGGTAATGGCTTGCAGTGGACCATAGTGTGGAGGGGCCTTTAAATACTTATATTCTATTACTGTGTACAGTTGCTTTAAAGAACTCTTTGGGGCTAAGTTACTTGTCAAATTGTTAAATTAAAGGAATACCTTTCGGTCTAAATTCATAAATTCATGAATACACGTGCCTTGTTTGATTTTCAGACCTTTTTCTTTGACTTGATGCTAATACACCCGCAATTAAAGTTTAAATACGGAGATTTCTTTTAACTGAACTTAATTTATCTTCCCATTCAATTACAAATAATTTCTACACTTACAGCCCTTTTTTAATTCATAAATAAGCTTCTTCAACTGTGCCGTAAATAGTTATGTTTGTCAATTTCTTCCCCAATTTCTATTTTCTGTAGAAGTCATTTTTTAATCCTTTTTTTAACACATTGTGTGTGGGTACATTTCGCAGAGGAATTGTACCGGGAGAGGGCGATTTGCAAATAAATTTACTTATTCAGTTAAGTTTCAATAGATCGAAAATTATTTAATATTTTAACCAACTTTTCGTATTTTATATTGAAATATATAAACAATTATATAAATATATAAATAAACATATAAATAGATAAATACTAATATATATATATATATATATATATATATATATATATATATATATATATATATATATACATATAAGTACACACACACATACACACACACACACACACACACACACACATATATATATATATATATATATATATATATATATATATATATATATATATATATATATATATATATATATATATATAATATATATATATATATATATATCATTTTCGCAATGTTAAATAAAAAGTAAATTTTAAACCTAAATTGATTTTTGTAAATCAACCTTCCCGTTCTGTGGCTCCTCATCGACTGACGTAAAAACTAGTTTTTATTTATCTAAATTTTTCCAGATTCTATATAATAGACAAGAACGTCCGGCTTCGTTTTCCTGTATATACCGTTATTTTTGTACCAACAAACAAACCATGTTGTTACACTAACCCGTTCTAGTACGTTACCCGCGATCAAGTATCATTCTTCAGAAAACGTACTAGTACGTGTCCCGCATACAAAGTGTTAATATGTGCATAGATTACTTTATTTTAATAACTCCAGAGAAAAATAACTGAAGATAAAAATGAAAATGTTTCTTCATTTCTGATTTCGGATAATTGTTACCGATGGGAAATAGGCTGCTACGCAAGTACTACTGTTCTTCAAATAGACTCGACTAGAATTGTGTTAAAAAAGGAATAATTTAGTTGTTAGTTTGCAAATTAATCCTCTATAAAATAGAGAGATAGTCCGTGATGCATCCGTGGTTCTTATAAGGCGAGTAATCCTTGCAGCTACTTTAAGCATTCCGTGAAAGGAATTAAATACATATTTAAAATCTACTGTAAATTTAAAAAAGTCTTAAATAGGATTGCATTAAACAAACTACAATGACAGTTTAAGCATTATTTTTTCTTTTGAAAGCAATGTCTTTATTTATTTTTTATTGAACCCTTAATTTGAAAATGCTTTCCCTACTCCCCTAAAGCTCATTATGTAATAAAGAATTTAAAGCCAATAAAAGTTCATCATTCCCCGATTTCAAAGGGATACAAAACTAAGTACAAACCATTATAGTGTTTTTGGTATACTAAAAGTTTTCTAGCTTACTATTATGTAACCACCAAATCATTTCTCCATATGAATTAGCTGCTGAGATGTAATTAGAAAATATTCCAGACTTTAACTTATTAACTTACACATTGGGAAAAAAATAATTTCAGAACAGTATTCCATGAACAGTATTTCTTCTATTAATAATCCGTGTTGTTCATTGAACTTGTAAGGGAAGAAAACCAAGATGTTGACAAGCAAGATACATTTTGGTTGAAATAATATTTTTCATTGAGTGTGGATAACGATAATTTTGGTAGTTCACAAAATCACTGCGACATTATTAAGTAACTTATAATGAGTACAGTCATAATATAAAATATTTGTTTAGCTTTTCATAGCTTTTTTAACGAACACTATCAGGATTTTTTTTATCATGATGAGATATTTTATGCGGATAATAAAAGGATCTACAATATAATTAGTGACATATATTTCGTTTTCATAATGTACGAACTATAGATAATGGTAAGATTAGTTTAGTGAGCATTTTAACGAATGTTGTTAAGTAAACTAGATATTTTACTACTGAAAACTCATGAATTACATTAGTTTCAATAATGGTATAATTGGTTTGATTTCGTTTGGAACACTACGGTTTACTCTTTTGATACACGAGGATTATTGAGACCTATGACTTAAAGACGATTCTGAATAACTACGAATATTAAGGCAAGCAGCAAGATTCGAACTGACGAACTTCGATACCGAAGTACAGTGAGGTACGGTTTGCCCTTTGTTCCTCTAGTAGCACCCAAAATGTTTTTGTGATTTATAATGTATATACCATTGAGAATTAGAAGACTGATTTAGAGATTTATGGGCTAAAAAGCTACCATATCTAGTTACTCTAGTACTGAGCTGTAATAACATCAATGATTTCAGTATCAGCAATGAATAGTGCGTGATTTAGTAGTTTCACTATGGATATAGATACTAATGAAGGTATGTGTTAATGAAGGCATGTGTCAGTATTAGTAGTAACACAGGTCTAGGATTAGAAACATGAAGTTTCAAATTAGAAAACTGATTGCTAACACATGACTCTCTGGGTGATATGTTTCATCTGAACAAACTAAGCATTATTTTTCTTGTAAGATGCTCATCTGTGTTTATTTTAGAAAACTACTTCTGGTTTCAAAGTTAAATTCGTATAGAAATATATTATTGGGTTACTATTGAGTTAACTACTATTAAGTTACTATTGTACAATGATAAAATAAGAAACTGTTGGATACACGTTTTAAGGAACACATTTTAAGAAATAAATTTAAATATCGTACATATAATTTAAAACATCAAAACTTTTTTTCCTAATATAGTTTCAAGGTTTCCTATCTCATGAATGGATTCAGAATGTAGCCCTGCTTTTATACATGTGAAATTACATTTAGAATCAACTTTTTTACACTAAATACGCATCATTCATCACATACTACGTGTTTTGAACTTAAATAAGAATGTGTACCAATATTTGTAAATACAAATTCGTTTTTATTAAATATGATTGACTATATATTAAAGATTTCTTTCACAGGAAATTAAACACTGTATAGAAACATTTAAAGTTTAAGAATTCTTAAATATATAGAATAAAGTATAGAAGTATATTATTAAAGTTACTATTGTATAAATGGCAAAATAAGAAACAGGTGGATACTTATGGTCACATTTTAGGAAATACATTTTAATATTGTACATATAATTTAATACTTAAAAACTTTTTTTCCTAACATAGTGTATTACAGAATTATATTCAAGGTGTCTTGGCTCATGAACAAAATAAATATGATGTCTTGTTTTTAGACATCTGAAATTACTTTTAGAATCAACTTTTTACACTAAATATGTATCATTCATGCCATACTACCTGTTTTGAACTTAAATAAGAAAACGTAACAAATTTTTAAATAAAATTCGTTTTCATGAAATACGATTTACTATATAATAAACATTTTTTCACAGGAAATTAAACACTTTATAGAAACCTTTACAGTTTATAAAAATAATAAATATATAAAATAACGTTTAGAAATATATTATTAAAGTTACTATTGTACAAATGGCTAAATAAGAAACTGGTGGATACTTATGGTCACATTTTAAGAAATAAATTTAAATATCATACATATAATTTAATACGTCAAAACTTAAATTTTTATCCCCTAAAATAGTTTATTACAGAATTATATTTAAGGTTTCCTATCTCATGAATAAATTAAGAATATAGCCCTGCTTTTAGACATGTGAAATTACTCTAAGAATAAAAGTTTTACACTAAATACGTACCATTCATAACTTACTACGTGTTTTGAAATTAAATAAGAAAATGTAGAAAGTTTTTAAATAAAATTCGTTTTTATGAAATACGATTGACTATATATTTAACATTTCTTTCACAGAAAGTTAAACACTTCATAGAAACCTTTACTGTTTAAAAAATCATAAATATATAGAATAACGTATAGAAATATATTATTAAAGTTATTATTGTACAAATGGCAAAATAAGAAACTGGTGGATACTTATGGTCACATTTTAATACTGTACATATAATTTAATACCTCAAAACTTTTTTCCTAACATAGTTTATTACAGAATTATATTCAAGGTTTCTTAACCAATGAACAGATTAAATATGTAGTCCTGCTTTTAGACATATGAAATTACTTTTAGAATCATCTTTTTTCACTAAATACGTACCATTCATTACATACTACCTGTTTTGAACTTAAATAAGAAAATGAAGACATTTTTAAATAAAATTCGTTTTTATGAAATAGGATTGACAATTTATTAAACATTTTTTCAAAAGAAATTAAACATATAGAAACCTTTAAGGTTAAAAAATCATAAATATATAGAATAATGTATAGATATATATTATTAAAGTTACTATTGTACAAATGGCAAAAGAAGAAACTGGTGGATACTTATGGTCACATTTTAAGAAATACATTTTAATATCATACATATAATTTAATACATCAAAACTTAAATTTTTATCCCTTGAAATAGTGTATTACAGAGTTATAGTCAAGGGTTTATATCTCATGAATAGATTAAAAATATAGCCCTGCTTTTAGACATGTGAAATTACTCTTAGAATAAAAGTTTTACACTAAATACGTACCATTCATAACATACTACGTGTTTTGAAATTAAATAGGAAAATGTAGTAATTTTTAAATACAAATTCTTTTTTACGAAATACGATTGACTATATATTAAACATTTCTTTCACAGGAAATTAAACACTTTATAGAAACATTTACGGTTTAAAAAATCATAAATATATAGAATAACGTATAAAAATATATTATTAAAGTTACTGTTGTAATAATGGCAAAATAAGAAACTGGTGGATACTTATGGTCACATTTTAAGATATACATTTTAATACCATGCATATAATTTAATACCTCAATACTTTTTTCCTAACATAGTTTATTACAGAATTATATTCAAGTTTTTATACTTATGAACAGATTAAATATAATGTCCTGCTTTTAGACGTATGAAATTACTTTTAGAATCAACTTTTTACAATAAATACGTATCATTCATCACATACTACGTGTTTTGAACTTAAAATGTAATAAAAAAATGTAGCAAATTTTTTAATTACAAATTTGTTTTTATGAAATACTAATGACTATATATTAAAAATTTCTTTCAGGGGAAATTAAACACTTTATAAAAATCTTTATATTTAAAAAAACCCATAAATTTATTCTTTAAAATATAACAGAAGTCGTATATTAAGAAATGTAAGTAGTAAAAAAGTAAGTAAAAAATGTTGCAAATATGTTTCACTGTAACATAATTTCAAATATTAAACCTATATTTCCACATTTAATACCAGAAATCAGCTTGACATTTATTATTAAAATTGTTCATATAGAAGAGATTAAATGGAAGCATTAGATTTTTTGTCTATTAGCCTTTTTATTTCTGTAAATTACAAAATTAAATGGTAATGCAATATGAGATTTATCATCCTCTCAATATGAATTTATTTCTTTTAAAAATTATAACTATACATAACATTTTACTATCTTCTATCAGAAAAGATTTCAAATGAAAAATGATCCATTGCTGCCTCAAAAGATCTTTGAAACCGAATATATGCATTGTGTATTGGCTTTATAAACATACTTAGCATTTAATTCACGTATGTAAATTTTTTAGCCGTAAAATTAAATTGAAATGAAAAATTATATTCTAACACATTATGAAAATTAAGTACCATTGCATTTATGGATAATTAAGCATTTATTTAAAGATTTCACCGTATAAGTTGTAGATGTAATAACTAAATGAAACTGTAATTTATATTAAAGGAAAATATTTGCATAACACAAGTTGAACAAAAGACGTTATTTAAAACAAGGAATTTTATCTAAACTTTATTACATAAAGTTGTATTTAATTTGAAAAAAATTTATACAGAAATAACTAAAAGAAGACATTACCTATTCAGAAAACGGTTTAAGGTAAAAATATTTTTCATAAAATATAAGTCTCATTCACCATTCTGCTTAAATGTCTTTGTTGACAACAAAGGGATTTATATCTCAAATTATATATTACGTTAATAATATTTTAATTTAACAATACACAAAGCAATCAAAGAAAATAAAGGCCGTAAACTTTACAGGGATTGTTTTAAAGTAAATATATTTAAATAAAAAAATAAGTTGTGTTACAGCATTCTAATTAAATAGTGTCTTCTTTTTAAATAATGTAGAAATATAACTGACTTGTAAAACTGACTTGTAACTGAGTTGTAAAATTGTACGCATCTTAAATAAAACTTTCGTAATACTTTTTCATTTAGTAGAATGCTTTAATAGTTCGTTTAGTGTTTAACAGTTTACATGGCTGTGGAACTCCGGAAAAAATTTAATATTTTAAAAAAGAATTTCGTTGTGAAGTTTAATCAGTCCTACATTTACAAACACTAAACTTTTTGTTTCACAATCGAATTGTATAAGTTGTAAATGTTATAACTAAATGAATCTAAAATTTAAATAAAATAGAAATACTACAAAGCATGAATTTTCATTTGTTATGATGACGTCATTTTTAGGGATGAGTAACTAAAACTTGACTTTTATAATGGTGAACATTTAATATTACTTTTATATGAAAACATACAATGGCTATGTATAAAATATTAAAAACCTAACATATAAGGAAATAACTTTTGTAAAACATGAATCGTCTTTTTTAAAAATGAGTAAAATAACTATGGCAATATCCTCTCATGAAATATGTAAAAATTATTTTTCATAAAATATAAGTCTCATGTAGTCTCTTTTTAAATGTCTCTCTTCACAATAAAGGGCTTTATATCTCAAATTATATATCGCGTTAATAATATTTTAATTTAATAATACACAAAGCAATCAAAGAAAATAAAGGCCATAATCTTTACTAGTTTGTTTTAAATTAAAAATGTTCCAATAAAATAAAGTCGTGATACAACATTCTTTTTAAATATTTATGTAAAAATATAACTGACTTTAATATTCTACGCATATTAAATAAAACTCTCGTAATACTTTTTTTTATTTATTAGAATGCTTTAATAGAACGTTTATTGTTTAACAGTTTACATGGTTGTGGAACTCCAGAAAATATTTAATGTTTCGAAAAAGAATATCTTTGTGAAGTTTAATCAGTCCCACATTTACAAACACTAAAATGTTTGTTTAAAAACTGGATTGTTTAAGTTGTAAATGTTATAACTAAATGAATCTGAAATTTCAATAAAATAGAATTACTACAAAGTATGTGTTTTCATTAGTCAAGATGACGTCATATTTAGGGATGAGTAACTAAAACTTGACTTTTATAACGGCGAACATTTAATATTACTTTTATTCTAGAATATACAATGGCTATGTATTAAATATTAAAAACTTAACCTATAAGAAGATAATTTTCTTTAAGAACAAATGTTTTTTGTAAAACGTGAATCGTCTTCATTAAGAATGAGTAAAATAACTATGGCAATAAACTATCATAAAATATATCATGAAAATTGAAGCTTTCGTTCTAAATGTTCTTAGAGCAATGTATATTAACTAATTTAAATAATTTTTATTTTCTGTTAATTATTATATATAAATATTACGATATTCACATTCACTAACCTGAAATACAACTTATATTAAAAGTTTTATTTAAATTCTTACAATCATTTAAAAAAGATTTTCCGTTCTTTATTCTATTTTAATATGTAGCTCTGCAAACTAGTTATAAAGAAGTTATAAAGAAGGATATGAAATTTCTTGACCATTGACTGGAATTTGAAAAGTAATATACCTGCAATAACTTTAATAAGTCAATTAAAATATTAATAGAATCTAATGGAAGTATATATTTCACTTTTAAAATTCGGATTAATTATAGCAGCTTAACAATTAACTATACAGTAACAATTAACATAATAAGAAAGTAAATATTGAATTAATGGAGATTTTAATAAAGTAAATAATTACTTAAGTATGATACGTTGACTTTATCGAGAGTATGTAAGCTTTACGTTTCCGTTCGAAAAGTCTTTGGTCCATTTCTATCCATTAGAAAAACCTCAAGCTTATTAATACTGTAAAATAAAATTATATATTAAATTTTTAGAGATTTCTATTATGAAATTTATTTCCTAAGCTGTAACTAAAACAATTTAGATAAGAAATCTGAGAGTACTGAAATATTAAATATAAACATCTCTGCATATTTTAATAAGGTAAATGTATATCAATGTATATGAATAAATAATTCCCTGTCCTATATTTTAAATTTAATTACATAGTAGTCATCAGTATTAAATGTGTAACACTTTTAAAATATAGTTAACAAGTTAACTATATTTTAAAAGACATATCAACATAATAAGAAAATAAATAAGTAATTAATGGAGATTTTAATAAAGTAAATAATTACTTAAGTATGAAATGTTGACTTTTTCGAGAGTATGTAAGTCAAGCTTAACGTTTAGGTTCGAAAAGCCTTTGGTTCATTTCTGTCCAATAGAAGAACTCAAGCTTTTAAATACAGTAAAATAAAATTATATATTAAATTTTTAGAGAATTTTATTATGAAATTTATTTCCTAAGCTGTAACTAAAACAATTTAGACAGAAAATCTTAGCGTACTGAAATATTAAGTATATATATCTCGGTATATTTTTAATAAGGTAAATGTATATCAATGTATATGAATAAATAATTCCCTGTCATATTTTTTAACTTTTATTATATAGTAGGCATTAGCATTAAATGCGTAAAACTTTTAAAATATAGTTAACAAGTTAACTACATTTTATGAGACATATTAACTTAAGATGGTAAATGATTAATTAATGGAGATTTTAATAAAATAAATAATTACTTATGTATGAAATGTCGACTTTATCGAGAGTATGTAAGTCAAGCTTAACGTTTAGGTTCGAAAAGCCTTTGGTTCATTTCTGTCTATTAGAGAACCTCAAGCTTGTTAGTATGGTAAAATAAAATTATCCGTTAAATTTTTAGAGATTTTTTTTATGAAATTTCTCTCTAATTAAAACAATTTAGACAAGAAATCTTAGAGTACTGAAATATTAAGTATAAATATCGCTGCATATTTTTAATTATGTAACTACATATCAATGTATATGAATAAATGTATCCTTGTCATATTTTTAAACTTTTATTATATAGTATTCATTAAGATTAAGTGCGTAACACTTTTAAAATATAGTTTACAAGTAACTATATTTTAAAAGACACATTAACATAATAAGGAAGTAAATGGTTAATTAATGGAGATTTTAATAAAGTAAATAATTACTGACTAAGTGTGAAATGTTGACTTGATCGAGATTATGTAAGTCAAGCTTAACATTTAAGTTCGAAAAGCCTTTGGTCCATTTCTGTCCATTAGAACTCAAGATTATTAATACGGTAAAATGAAATTATACATTAAATTGAGATTTTCATTATGAAATTTGTCTTGTAAGCTGTAACTAAAACAATTTACACAAGAAATCTTAGCGTATTGAAATATTAAGTATAAATACCTTTGCATATTTTTAATTAGGTAAATGCATATCATTGTATATGAATTTATAATTCCCTGTCATGTTTTTTAACTTTTATTATATAGTATTCCTTAAGATTAAATGCGCAACACTTTTAAAATATAGTTTACAAGTTAAGTATATTTTAAAAGACATATTAATATAAAACGAAAATACATAATGGAAATAATGGAAATTTTAATAAAGAAAATAATTAATTAAGTATGAAATGTTGACTTTAACGAGAGTATGTAAGTCAAACTTAAAGTTTAGTTTCGAAAAGTCTTTGGTCCTTTTCTGTCCATTAGAAGAACCTCAAGCTCATTAATACGGTAAAATAAAATTATACAGTAAGTTTTTAGAGATTTTCATTATAAAATTTGTCTTCTAAGCTCTAACTAAAACAATTTAGATAAGAAATCTTAGCGTACTGAAATATTAAGTACAGATATCTCTGCATACTTTTAATTAGGCAAATGCATATCAATGCATACAAATAAATAATTCCCTGTCATATTTTTGAACTTTTATTATATAGTATTCACTAAGAATAAATGCTCACACTTTTAAAATATAGTTAACAAGTTAACTAACACAGTAGCCCAATCTACAACCGTACTACAAAATAATTAAACAAAATAAATTGAGAAGTTTCATAAAACCAATAAAACTACGAATTAATTGATGCAACAGAAATCTGGTTTGAACACGCTTCAAGAAAGTGTTAATGATTTTAATTAAGTATCTAAAGACGCTAAGTTTAGAAGAGAGTACCGGCTAACGAGTCGGTTATTCAAAATTAAATCGATACTTTAAAGAAAATAAAAGTGTCTTTTTATAATGAAATATCCTTTAAATTCATGAATTTCCAATTAAATGTAAACAAGTCTGTTAACTTACCATGAAAAATATAAATAACTGAATTACTTTTTAAATAAGAGTTCTCAGTTTATCTAACGTACAAACTTTTTAACAGCTGCCAAATCTTGCATAAAAAGTAAACTTTATTTAACATAAAACGTATTTTAATAATATATTATAAGAATAGGTATAAATTTAAATTTAGTATCGTAAATTTAAATTGACTAAGTAATATTTTCTCCTATATGCCGATGGCAGTTAAACTTTTATAAAGTAATGAAACTTTCGGGAATTCAAATATTTATTGCTATAAAGTACTTTATATTTCTTTTTTAAATGTTTCCTTTCAAAGGAAACTTTTCTTTTCATCCTTGCGAAAGTTTACTTTAAAAATAAAAAGTTTATCGACACAGTTATCCTCTCAATTTAACTTTTACGATAACGATGTTCAAAATATTTACTTTATTTTTCTTTGCTGTTATCAAAAACTTTTTCACAAATAAAAAATAAATAAAAACAATCTACTTACCAGTTCATAAAAACGGAACTATTCACTCCATTGTTTCACGGCAGGTAATATTTTATTTTTTTGTGTGTGTCCACAGTGTGCTTAGAGGCAACCTTACTTGCCGGACTATTCCTTACTTTCTGAGATTCTGTTGAGTTGTGTGAGAAGAGTCGAGCGCAACAGTGTCCATGCTGCCGGATATATCGGGCAGGATTGCAGAGCCATCTCGCGGATTCCAAGTTTTTTCCTCTTGCCCGGGGTTTTCGGTTGAACGAGGAATTTGGTATGTGACTGAATGTTCGAACTTTTCTTGCGATACTGTGGGAATCGGTTTTGTGTTTTTCTGCATTTTAGGGAGATGTTTCTTGAGAAAGTTATAAGTGATAACGGTATAGGAAATATATGAATTATAAAGTTACCGAATACTAGTTATAATGTTTTTTTACTCTCTGTTACCTTTTCATGAATGAATGCTAACTTTTATGATTGCTATCTTTCCTAGATATAAGTGTCTAGAAATGAATTTTTTAAATATTTTTAACGGATTTGATGGTCGTATAGAAAATAGTAAAGCTATCAAATATAATAATATTTATTTACAATTATATTTTGGTGTATAGGCGTTGAGTATACTGAAAACTTTGTCAAGAGAAACTGTATTGAGTAAACATGTATGTCTATAGGGAATAGTGAGAGAGTTAATAACATTTTTTCCTTTTTAACTATGTCAGTGGTATACCAGGAGTAGGTTTTCAGTTTTGATAACAATGAAGGAAGTGGTAAATAAAGAAATACTCTATAAAAAACTGGCATTTGATTAGATTACACTGT
>CM063501.1:124078690-124096190 GCA_032207245.1 Pardosa pseudoannulata | reverse complement strand
AACAAAAAATACATAGAATCTGTGTTTATAAAGATTTAATATTCATAGGATTAATACCATTTTGTTTTTATGCTGTTTCTATTAAAGTCATATTTTTAACAGTGTTTTAGTTTTTGCAATTTAAAAATTAGTAGGTCAGAAGTGTTTTTTTTTCAAAAACAATTTTAGATAGTTATTTATGTGTGTAGATGATAGCTGCTATTTATATTGTGATAGGATTTTTTTATCAGTTTCTATACCTTAAAAGCGATTCGATAATAAGAAGTTGATAAAAATTGTGTATAGTAGTATTTATTATTGATTTTAAGCAACAATTTGTGTGTTGTCTATGATGTGTTATGTTTGATAACCATCTCGTAGGTTAAGGATTTCTTGTTTGAAAACATTTAATTTTTGACTGAAAATTCATAATTCTTTTGCAGAATTGCGTATATCAGTAAAGATTTCTTATAATTTTCTGGAAGGACTCTTTTAGAATGCCTTAACCCATTAACTTGTAAGACTAACAACTCTTTGGGGCTTAATGGAATTTGTTTTTAAATGATAGCTACGAGGGTTGGAATTTTAATAACTCAACTATTTATTTACTTGGAATACAAAAGTGATTCATATCACCATGTTTTACAGCCCTTCAATATAATCTCACGGATTGTGTATAATTCTTTTATGTATTGTTTTATGTATTCTTTTATGTAATTTGTGTATAGTTCGAATGCACCGGTCTATGGACACAATAATCCCTGGAACAGTTCTGAAGTGAATGCCACGAAGTGGTTTTTTCATCTTAGGAATTCAGACAAAGTCTCAACGGACCTTGTAGTAAGGGGGATGGTATAGCCCTAGATGACACTCTCCTGTTGTACGACCTCTGATACATTTGAATTTTTATCCTTGTTCTGAAAACATCCTGACAACCCGTTAGACCGCAAGCTAATACAAGGATCAGTTCTTCGTGTCACTCCGCATGCGCATGACGTAGAAAGAACGAGTCTTTTTGTTGAAAGGTAAGGTAATGTTCCGTCCAGCAGCCATGATGCGACAATATTTTTGTAAACTGTGTTTATTTTGTAACCGTGAAGCGTAGCGCCATCTGTAAATATATGTAATACAACAGTGTTCGCTGAAAGCGAGGGGATTAAATTGCCCATATATTCTGTTTTTTCTTGGTTTAAGTGGATGTTTGGATGAAAGTTGGGAGTGAGAATAGTCAAAGCCATTTTAAGTAAATGCTATATTCCTTTTAATTATAAATCTTATTAGGTTGTCATTTTCCCAACGCTCATTCAATTCTATTTCATTGTGTTTAAATATTTTTATATTCTGCTCATTCACATTATTCTTATTTATTATACATTTCACTAAATCTTAACATCTCACAGGTAAGTATGTAGCTCAAGTGTGGTATACGCGATATTCTTTGATTTTGTTACGTAGCGTTTTACAACATTGTTGCCACTATTAAAGTTCCAACCCTTCTATTAAGTCCATGAAATATAAATAATAATTTCTAACTTCTAACATGACTATGTTTATTTAATAAAACACAATACTTTCGCCCTTATAAATTGTTATTATAAAAGACCTTATTTGATTCATCTTTATATCAGAAGCCCTTTTAGTTTAATAATAGCATGTTTGCAATTACTTTAATAGGACTTTGACTTTAACGTGTTTAGTTTGATCATTTCCTACAATACATTGAAAAGTTTTTTTTTAATATGTAGACTAAATAAAGAAAATTGAGCTCACTCAAGTCAAGCAAACTTTTAAATCCTGTATATTGAAATTTAATTCTTATATAAAATAGAATTTCTGCTCTAAATCTGAATTATATTAAAGAGAAGATTTTTTTTATTTGAGAGAGTAATAAATATTTTATATTTTAAAAATTTTATTTCTTATTAAATTTGTACTATAAATCATAAAAACATAATGGTTTAAATTTACAAAACAAAAAATATTTATCTTTAATATAATATAATATTTTATTTCCTAATATATGTCTCTAAATATTATTTTGTACATCAAATATTTTTTATTTGTTTGTTGCAAATACTTTATGTTTGTTTAAAAAAAATTACTTCTTGAAAAAATAATCATTCTTAAAAAGTACCTGCCTAACTAACGATGTTCTAAAAAATTTATTCTGAAACAAACAATAAAAATTATTTTGTGATTTATTGAATAGACTAAAGTGTGATTTATTGAATATACTAAAATGTAATTTATTGAATGTACTACAGTTATATTAAAGTTTCATTGGCTAATAATGTCGTCTTTAACCTATACATACCTTATTATACGCAAATAAAAAAGGAAAATATCATTTTTTGTTTAAAGTTCTAAAATTTATGTGTTTGCTACATATGGTAAATAAATGTAAGACTTAAATCCTTAAAACCGAATCTGAAGGGAACATACATGCCAGCAGTGGGATACGAATGTACAAAATCTGGTGTCTGAAGTAAACGCGTGTCACGTTCTGCTACAGTTTAAGTGCTTTCGATAGCATTACAGATTATGTAGCAAAAATAATGTGTTTAGCGAGATCTTCTTAGGTAAATATTAAGCAGGCTCTAACGAGGCTTAAGTTGTTACCAATTCATGTTAACTTTTTTTTTTTAATGTGCGACTGCCCCTAGGGGGCTAAGGCTTACGGTACCAATCTCCGTTTGCAGGCTCTGGGGTGCGAAGTTCCGGTTAGGTGGTCAATCTTACGCAAAACCCCCACTATTTATTCCCAAGCATGCTTTGTCCTCAATTTCTCTACCCACTGAAGGGATGAAATGTTGAGTCAACCTTGCTCAGCCCGGGGATCGAACCTCGGACCTGTGTAGTGGGAGTGCGAAGCGCTACCTCAACGCCACTGGGCTTCCTCATGTTCACTTACAACCCTTAAAAATGAATGAGAAATTAAATGAACAATCTTATAATAACATATTTTGTAATTACTGTCCTTAAAGTATGAATTGTTATGAAAGAAACAAAAGGGAAAAAAAAACCTAACGTTTCTCTTCTGTATTTACATCTTTGGTAGGAAAAACGATGTTTCAGAATGTTCACAAGTATAAAAGTTGAAAAAAGTAGAGAATAGTTTAATTTCAATTAAATGATTTAAACTTAAAGTTTAAATTAGGGAGAGGTAAGGACTAGCATAACTTTTCAGAGGTTACTCATGATCATGGCCAATATTTTGAGTGAACATATTTTATTCTTTTTATATTAGGTTATTTGTATTACTTTTTCACAAAAGCAAGAGGTATATATATATATATATATATATATATATATATATATATATATATATATATAATATATATATATATATATATATATATATATATATATATATATATATATATAATATATATATATATATATATATATATATATATATATATATATATATATATATATATATATATATATATATAATATATATATATATATATATATATATATATATATATATATATATATATATATATATATATATATATATATATATATATATATATATATATATATATATATATATATATATATATATATATATATATATATATATATATATATATATATATATATATATATATATATATATATATATATATATATATATATATATATATATATATATATATATATATATATATATATATATATATATATATATATATATATATATATATATATTATATATATATATATATATATATATATATATATATATATATATATATATATATATATATATATATATATATATATATATATATATATATATATATATATATATATATATATATATATATATATATATATATATATATATATATATATATATATATATATATATATATATATATATATATATATATATATATATACATATATATATATATATATATATATATATATATATATATATATATATATATATATATATATATATATATATATATATATACTAAACTACCCGCTAGATGTTGTCTTTTTTTTTAATCCACAAAATGTAAAATGTATTACAATAAATTTTAAATTAAATCGTTTTGATGGAGAAGCAAGGAAAAAAAATTTAAAACATTCTTAGCTCTCCAGTCATCACAAACGTAATTATAATAAAACTCCCATGTCACCTGTACGGGGATTCGAACTTGGGACATCTCGTACTGAAGCCCGTTGCCTGACCACTGCTCCACAGTTACGTTGGTGGTGAAGGGTTTTAAGCTTCATTATAATAATACCAATAATCTGAATTTTTAATACAAAAACCATTTTTTTTTCGGATGAAATTGTAAATCTAAACCACTTTTGAATCAATTTTATTGCATGCACAAAATTTCATCACAATCAGTCTAGCCGTTTAGGAGCAGTTCTATTATATGCACACGAACAGAAGAATTTTATGTATAAATGTATATATATCTATATACATTACTGCAGACTTTAGAACATTTAATGATATTACAGAGCTGGTGGAAGTGTATAGTAATCATTATACTATTAGTAACAGAGATCAGTATTACGATATAATTCCATTCAGGATCATAGTATTCCAAAACACAGTGTTTAAGCAGCATAGGAAGAAGAGAAATTTCATATGTGTAAAGAAGAGATTGTAACATATTTCTTTCTAGTGCATATTATAAAAAATATTAAAATAAATGATTTTCGCAAATTTTAACATTTCTTCCTTTGAATCTCATTTAGATTTCTATTCCACAATCATGAATAAACATGTTTAAATACTTAAACTTCTGCATTAAATTTGGAGATTTATGACCCATGAGAAACATACTTATCTTTTACCTTCTCTTCGTCGTGACTTGTACCATTAGCTTTGTCTACTGTATTTAAAGTAGAATTATATTACCGTTTTTCTTGATGTTAAGTGCTAAGTACAAATTGAAGTTTAAAATCTCATTTTACCTTTTCGGTTATATCTCCATTCATTGTCGCTCGTATACCTGCAGGTAAATCGTTAAGCAAAAATCACGAAAATATCTAGACACAGGTAGACCTATATATATATATATATATATATATATATATATATATATATATATATATATATATATATATATATATATATATATATATATATATATATATATATATATATATATATATATATATATATATATATATATATATATATATATATATATATATGTATATATATATATATGTATGTATGTATGTATGTATATATGCGTGTGTGTGGGCTGTATTAAGATCCTGGTTTTTTAAATCATGAATAATTTTGAAATAATGTATGAACATTTTAAGCAAATTTTATGACTATTGAATAACAAACATTAATCGGATTATAGATATCTTGGCTAAGAATATTAAATAGGCTTTCGCTGTAATTTCAAACAAAATTCATCTTTAAAATTAAATTTCTGAAAGGATAATTGTGTTCTAAATAAACAGTTTGCTGATTTTCAGTACAGGAATCTCGTATTTTTATTCTTCATTTTCGCAAATATTTTGGAAGCCACTTCACTTTGGTTTCTGCAGAGGCTTTCGGTGTAATGTAATCCTATGCATAACTGTTATTTTGCTGTAAAAAGTATATATATATATATATATATATATATATATATATATATTATATATATAATATATATATATATATATATATATATATATTTATATATATATATATATATATATATATATTATATATATATATATATATATATATATATATATATATATATTATATATATATATATTATATATATATATATATATATATATATATATATATATATATATATATATATATATATATATATATATATATATATATATGTACCGGGTGATCCAAAAGTCAGGACGAACTTTAAAATTCCAAAACGAATGAAGATAAAAAGATACAGTTTGCATCAGACGGATGGATAAGAAACCGGATTTTGTGTGCCGACAAAAAAATAGTTCTGTTGGTCTAATTCCTTAAGTAGGATTATGCAAAGCAACATACGATATAAAAAGGAGAAAAAAATTGCAGCAGGTAATGGCAGTCGAAGCTTGTATGCTTCGAAAGGCTGTCCATAGTTGAGAAAGCTCTCTTAGTTAAACTGTATTATTAGATTTCTGAAAGTAACATTGCGCCATTGCTTCGCATATCGGTACATAAAGGGTATGACAGTGTAGTGACACGTCTGACAGATATACTACTGAATGATGGACATCACAATAACTGTAGTTCTAATTAACTGTAATTAAGTTAACTTGTAAGCTGTCCACATTCTTTCATTTGTAAATCATACCTTGGTGCAACAATACACTATAGAGCCATCTGTTAGTAACCAACAGAACTTTTTTTTTACACACACAAAATATTTTTATCCGTTTGGTGCAAACAGTATTTTTGTATCTTCATTCGTTTTCGAATTATTCATTTTTTAAAGTTGGTCCTGACATTTAGATCACACGATATATATATGTGTGTGTGTGTGTGTGTATGTGTTTGTATTATATATTGTTTTGCTAACCATAAAACCAATGAAGTATGAAAATCCAAATCATTGTAAAACTCCAAAGCAATACTATTATTTTGCACTTAGTTTTTTTATTAAACATTTGTTTTCATACATTTAATTCACTATAATCCCATCCAAAAGATAATGATTTAAAAGTTTTATCCCATTTATCATTATAGGCATTTCTTTTATACCTCTTCTTGTTATGTTTCAGTAATTTTTTTACATTAAAACCACTTCAAGATACCATGACACCATGAAACCAAGATACCAAGAAACATGAGTAAGAGAATGTTACTAAAACCAGTTTTAGAAACATTCTCTTACTCATGTTTGTAAAATTCCGCACTATCATTTTTATATTATGGTATTCGTCAAATTCAGTCCCATTGATTGATTTGAATCCGAAACGTTGTTACGAGGGTTCAAGTGTCAGTTTTCAATTTTTTGTTTTGTTTTTGTTAGAAAAGTAAATAAACATATGTGAATATTTACATTTTTTGATTCTTATAATTTAAAGTTTCTTTTTACCAGAACTTTTGCTTGAATTATTAGTCATTTGCCTGGCTTACTAAATATATAATATCATGCATTCATTGAGGAATAGTTATCGGTAGCTATGCACGCGAGATACTATATGTCAGGTTGGATGGACTGAAGAGACTTTGCTAGGATTCAGAGTGCAACACTTGATATATAAGGGTAAGTTGGTGGATGTTACAGAACATATGGGATGATATAACATTCCAGCGTTAATAATGGTATGCAGGAATGGCAGTAGTTTCAGCCATGCCAACTGAGACTGTCACAGTTAGCACGTACTGATAACTCACTGGAATACATGAACGGTTCATGAACATATTTCGTTGGACACATAACTTTATTATTCAGCAGTTAGAACACTATAGTTAAATTTCAATGTCTATAAAAATATAAAATGTTAAATTTCACAAGCTATCAATATAGTTTCAAAAATGATAAGCTGCAGTTATCACAAGGAAAAAGAAAACGAGGCTGAGAACTTTATCGTTTGAATGCAATACTATTGAAAAATTTCAAAAATCTTGCCAAATATGTCAAGGGAATGTTTGCAAATTATAATCCCCTAATAGAAATTCTACTTTGTATACCGATATCCTTCTGGAAAAGAGTTGTGACAAAGAATGAATTTGTTTTGAACGAGCGTAAAGAATAAATATAGAAAATTTAACTTAATAATTATAGTTAAACACCGATAATTTATTTAGTAAAACTTTTATCACTTAATTAAATAATTATAACAAAGAGATATGAAACAAAAAATTAACTCATGAACTATTATATCTTTATTCTTAAAAAAGACATATATGTAGAAGATCATCTTTAAAGGCCTATAGCATGTAAATATAGAATGTAAAATAAAATAGCAAATATAGCATGTAAAAAGAATAAATATAGAAAATTTAACATATATACGTAAACACAGATAATTCATTTAATAAAGCTTTTAAATACTAATTAGATAATTATAAGAAAGAGACATTCGACAAAAAATTAAAGCATGAACTATTACTTCTTTATTCTGTAAAAAGACATTAATATAGAAGATCATCTTTAAAGGCCTATAGCATGTGAATTTTTTAACCAGTTTTAATTATTGTATAATCTCTTCATATTTTGTTAATTTAAGCAATTTATTAGCTAAAGTGTATCACACTTTATTCATGACTATATATAAATAAAAAAAGAAATATTATATATAATAAAATCTATTTACACACAAAATATTTTTCAAACATAATTTTAACAAGAATAAACTCTGAGCACATTCTTATCAAAAGAATTACACATAAACACTTAAATTAATAGCATATGTATTTTTAAGCAACTACTGTTCTTTGTTACTCTTTCAATATTTTATTAATTTAAGCATTTTTTACAAGATAAGTTATGCTAAATTTCATTAAACATTATGCGTGAATTAAAAAGAGAGTAACATTTTTTTATTTACAAATTAATATATATTGTTTTTCAAACTGTTAATTATATGTAAATGAATTGTATGCACATTGAAAAAACAACTACCGCGAATACACATTTAAAAATTAAAATACACATTCATAAAATATTACACTATAAACTGCCCTTAAAATTTTTATACAATTTGCATAACTATATTTTATTTCAATTTTCATTGTTTTTGATTATTGTTCATTATAATTCATTATTTTTTAACAATATTTTTTTTATATTATATTTTATTGTATTGAAGAAAGAAAAGAACTGGAATAAATATTAAAAACAAAAATTAATTTTAAAAATATTAAAAGTGCATGACATTTGAAAATCAATTCATTTTAACTAACGTATATTTTATACCATATCTTACGCTTCCGTAGCTTACCTTCATCTACACGTGCTCCTCGGCTAGTGTTCAATGAGTAACAAGTTCACAGCCTTGTTAAGGCGTTAGGATAATGTCTGTATCGCCTGCCGCGTAGGAAAAATATGTTGCACCTCACAAGTAAGATTCAAAAGTTATAAACCGGTTTGAAATGCACCAGGAGTTGTCAGATATTTAATAATTCAAAATTATATTCTATTGAAAAGAGTTTAAAGTAATTATTAGAAAGAAATGAATTTTTTTTTCTCCCAAGGTTTTGACTTTTGAAAATCGATTTATTTTAACTAACTTATATACTTTATACCTCGGCGGTAATATTACTAGATTCCGTAGCATACCTTAAGCTACACGCGCTCCTTGGCTGGTGATAAATAAGTAACAGGTTCAGAGCCTTGTTGAGGCGTTAGGATAATGCCTGTATCGTCTGCTGCATTGTAAAAAAACCTTTTATACCTCACAAGTCAGATTCAAAAGTTATAAACCGGTTAGAAATGCACCAGGAGTTTTCAAATATTTAATAATTCAAAATCCTTTTCTATTGAAAAGAGTTTAAAGTAATTATTAGAAAGAACTGAATTTTTTTTCTTCCCACGGTTTTGACATTTGAAAATCGATTTATTTTAACTAACACATATTTTTTATACCTTGGCGGTAAGGTTACACTTTTCCGTAGCTTAACTTAAGCTACATTTACTACATTAAGCTACAATTGTTAAGGTGTTAGGATAATGTCTGTATCACCTGCTGCATCAGAAACCAATATTTCATGCCTTACAAGTCGATTCAACTGTTATAAACCGGTGAAAAATGCACCAGGACTGTTTCAAATATTTAATAATAATTCAAAATTATTTTCTATTAAAAAGAGTTTAAAGTAATTATTTGAAATAACTACATTGTATTCTGTTGCCAAGGTTGTATTAATTACAAGGTGATAGATATTTTACCTCCTTTTTGAATCTTTATATTTCTTTTATTTTGCAATTCAATGAAACAGAAATATGAAATTATAAGACACATTTTGATAAGCTGAACTCAATTATATCGGTAAAATCCTGAATGATATATTTATCCATATTGTATCTTAACACTAATGACAAATATCTTTGCTTCCAGACGCTACTCCTTTATTGAAAATATCATTAATTTACGCAGAATGTGAACACAATTTTATCTGTCACACGTGTTTAGAGCATGAACATTAGGGAGGAGAAAACAAAATGATTTGAGAGGCATGAAAATAATTGTTCAAAGTATCTATTTAAAAAATTAGGAAAAAGTAAATGACGATAAGCATCTTATAGCTTTACAAAATTATTTTTAATTGATAACTTTACTTTAAAGGTTTCAGACTTGCCACATTGCCATGATTAATTTGAATGAAAATTTGAATTCTTAGATTCTACTCAGATTCTACTTAGATGTATTCGTTAATTATTTCTTTAGAACTAAAATTTGATTTATTTAAAAATATATTTCATTAATCTACTATACTTCTAACAAAAAACTTACTTCGAAAGTTTTTAGCAATTTTTATGTTTAATTACCTTTGGTGTTATTTAATGCTATACTTTATCTTGAAAAATGACTTAACACTATAAAAGTATATGGCTTTGTTTGGAGTGCTAAGGTCTACACTTTGCAACGTGAGGGCTGATGAGAACAAAACCTACAGCTTAAAGTTCATTCCAAATAGCTACGAACATCCATGCTACTGTGGGATTCGAACTCCAGTACCGAAGGACAGCACCCCTAAGAATCGGCCACCTTTCGGCACAAAGGTGTATGATTTCCATAACATAAAAATCTATGATTTCCGTTATAGAAAGATTTCTTTGTATATATGTATGTATGTATGTATGTATGTATATATATATATATATATATATATATATATATATATATATATATATATATATATATATATATATATATATATATATATATATATATATATATATATATATATATATATATATATATATATATATATATATATATATATATACATATATATACATATATATGCATATATACACATATATATGCATATATATATATATATAATACATATATATACACATATACATACATATATATATATATATATATATATATATGAGCCGGTCTCACCAAAATCGTTTAACGGCTAATAGCGACACCCCTTAATACCATGACATGATACCATGACCCATGACACCAACCAATGGTGGGACGCAATTCTCCGTTTAAACATAGATTAATCACGGTTAACCCTTAAACGTCTTTGGTAAGACCTAAATTTATAAATTTTTCATGTAATAAATAGGTAAAAATTACATTTTTTCTAGAATTATGACATCATTCCTTTAACCATCTCATTTAATCAATTCCTAAAATTGGGTAAATATTTTCTGCATTATTTTTATACGTTTTGTCACTGACCTTAGATATTACTTAAATAATTCTCTTTTATATTTGGTTTAAATAATAAATTAGGTACATATGAGATAATTTTACATTTAATCATCGGTGGTTTTTTGTTGTTATGAAAAAATTATCACCAGTATTAACAACAAATTCTTTCCATAAAAGTCTAGGATTCTATTTAACGGATTAATATATATCTAGTGTTCAAGTTATATATCTTTAAAAATTAAAAATTTGATCTTTTGTGAGTATATTTTTTATGCATAATCACACGGTTTGCAAAGGATTTGCTAAATTCTGGAGTCATTGATATATACCGCCAAATAATCACTGTCAATATTAAAGCCTCTGCTGTCCATCCATTCGCGTAATATGGCAAGATAAATTAAAGGTGGCAACTAACATACGGTCAGTAAAGATTTTTTAATCTTAAATCTATATTTTACCATGACTAAAACTTTTCGAGATAATTCTAATTTTTTAAGATAAAATCCAAGAAGATAAGGTCACGGACAAATGAGCATGTATCTTATTACTTATCCAGTCATATGACGGGCTATATGGAAGTAATAGAATACTCAAATTTATATATATATATATATAATATAACATAAAATGAAATAATGAAATTTTGTTTATTTTATTACTGAACAAGTAGTAAGATACAAGGAAAATATTTACTGATTGGCAAATGTACATCGGAATATTTTTTAAATTTATTTCATATTTGAATGAAAATTTATTAATTAAAAACTTAAATAATTAATTTTATGGCTATTGTTCACCTTATTTAAACTTTTTGATGCGTTGCTCCATTTTTAATTGTTAAAAAAAACGTTCAATAAAAAGCATAAATTAATATTTCTTTGTGTGATTTTCTTTGTTCCCCAGTGTATATATACATATAGAAATATCTTTATTTATTGGTCTTTATATAATCTAAAGTTGAGTTCTCTCATTTTAAAAGCTACAGAACTATATTAAAAATTTTAAATACAAATGTCACTTCGTGCTGTTGACAAATTACTTCGCTTTTAATCATTGAAACTTTATTGAAAATGTCATTAATTTATGGCAGAATACAAGTGTAATTAACTATTTACCTGTCACAAAACTCTGCTTCATTAAATTTATGAAAATTTTAAACAAAATGTTTTTGCTTGATTTCATTAGTTTAGTAAAATGAATCGATTGATGAAGCATAAATAAATCTTTCCCCCATAAATAAGATTTTCAAAAGCACCTTCTTTTTCCTGCAAGTTCAGTTATAATGCCTACTTGATTTAATTTTATGTTCGATTATTTGTAAATATATATAAATATATCTATACACACATACACATATACATACATTTATGTTTATGAGAGAGAGACAAAATCAATACATAAATATGCATAGGTGTACATGCATTAACATACATATGCGTGTGACATATAGACTTATAGATGTCAAGAATTTAAATGACGTATAGATGTCATTTAAATTCTTGACAGTGATTGTTTATATCTTTTTCTTAAAAATTAGCTGTGATACATCCAGAAATTTGTCAAATTGTTTCAGTATTACTCATTTTCTGTAACTCACTTTTAACTGTGCTCCTAAGCACTGTTAAAATTCGTAAAACATCTTTCAAAAATTTAGGCTATCTTAACTGAACATTTTTTTAAATGTCCATTTCAGGTATTTAATTCATTACTATATTTTTAGATTATGACTTAAAAAGTTAAAATTCAAATAAAATTCAGTAATTGTATCTAAAATATAAATAATTCATATGCATTAATTTTGTTTTATTTTTAAAGTTATCACTTTAAAACATAATAAATTTGATCGGTTTTATTAATAATGTATTCTGTTAATTAATATAAAACAATTTAAAACATATCTGAACATACTAAATAATAAAAGATATACATGCAATTCTAGTAAACTAAATATTTCTTTGAAATTTAACTGGGAAATTGTACCTAAATAATTTACTAATTAAAATATAAATATATCATAATCATAGATTTTACTTCTTTTCACTAAATACAGACCGTGTCGTGAATTAAGTCTGGTTTCTATGTGACGTCCCATCGTAGTCCAAATGTATCTATTTATGTATTGAGAGTGTAACAAATGATTGTGGGAATTAACATGCATGGGGGAGTACGCGTCATGCAATACATAACTGTTTAGTACCTGAAAAATAAACCATTGGAATGACAAAAAATTAAAGCATTTGATGAGGTGGTGATGTTTAGTGAAGTACATGTTATGATCATAACCTCTTTCTTAATATTTAAATTAAATTTGGCTTTTCGCCAACTTAAATTTAAGTTTTAAATTTAAAAAAAACAATAGACATTAAACAAGGAAACGAGAAGTTATTATTGAATTAAAGAAATTTGAGATATTAAGATGAAATTTAAAAAATTAATTAATAGAAAGCAATTGACTGAACATTTAACATGATAAACATTTAAAAAATAAAAGAAGAAAACAATAAAAAAGTCACTTATAGTGACTGCAAACGAAAACTATGGAGGATGCAGCTCCGGGTTCCTCTTCTTTCCGTGGGTAGTAGGTCTCTGTTCTGCATCCATCCTGGCTGCTGGGCATTAAGTCTGCAAGTCTGTGGCTACTGGGATGACAACGGAAACTGTGGAAAATCCATCAAAAATCCTTTCGTCTGGCGGCACGGTTGAACATCGCCAAGCGCAGCACTACAATCACGTCAATATGTGGAGTGGGGATATTTCATATTATAAAAACTGTGAATTTATAAAACTATTTCCCAGCAGCACTCGCCAAGTAGAAAGCCAAGTGACGCTCTTGGTATGAGCGATGTCATCTTGGACACGTGTGACTGAAAATCCTGAGCGGGTTATGCGTTAAAAAAAGTTACTTTTCGTGTCACCAACTTAACAATTGGGAGCTTGGCAGGGAAGAAACGAACAGGGTATCTTTGATTAAGGCAAGCTTCATAGAATTAAAGGAACGTAAATGGTACGTTGTGACAACATCTTTAAATCATAAATTAGTTCTATAATCTAAATAGCTTAAAAAGGTATTTTCTACTGGTAAAAGGACAAATTATAATATTAAAATTTTATTTCTTAGTATATTCCTCGATTTCTTAGAATAACAACTAAATTTTAATATAAGGACTAAGATTTATCTTATAAATGCATGTTTTTCCAATTTTAATTTTATTTATTAGTATTTCTCTTGAATATTTAAGATTAAACTATGGTATTTGCTAAGTATTAAAAAGTATCTTATATATAAATAATATTCGCTTATTTTACAATAGAATTGCGTATAGAGCATTTTCAGTAGTTGCGGTTGTGTAACAAATTATAATTATTAACGGCTTAAATAATTGGCATTTCATTTAAGTGTTAACATCTTCTGTGTAATATATCCAAAATGATATAAACATTTAAAAAAACCTTACTAATACAAAATAAACTTTTTTCCTTAGACAACTGTGCTTTTAAACTTATAATCTATATATTTATACTGTGTATATAACTGTGTATACAACACAGTTATAACTCTGTATATTACTGTGTATATATGTATATAACTGTATAACTGTGTATATATGTATATAACTGTATAACTGTGTATATATGTATATAACTGTATAACTGTGTATATATGTATATAACTGTATAACTGTGTATATATGTATATAACTGTAAGTTTAAATATATAACCTATAAATTTTAATTTGATATAAACAATACAATCTACTATTTTATAATAAGGTTCATCAGACCAGGACCTATTGCTGAAAATTGTTTCCGAATATCCATGCTAGCAACGGGATTTGAAACCCTGAATTACGTTCCCCATTCGGTTAAATATGCAGATAGAAAATGAATATGAGGTAATTAGTTTTTGCTTTTTCTTCATACATGTTAAAGCCCAATTTTACCAAACTCTATACCTTTCCAGTACAGATATTAATTCTAAAGAGAAAATCACGCTTTATGGGATAATTTAATATTTTAGAGCCTACATAAATATTCGAAATTCTCCGTCCTTTAATTTTGGAATCTTCTTTATCATTGGGATCTTTTAAAAAGGCTTATAAAACATTCACGCTTCCTTTAACGCCAGTTTAAGTTTTATTTTTATGCTCTTATATTACTACGTACTATAGAATGTAGGAGAACAATTTAATGTTGAGTTGTGCACAGGTGGTTATGAGCTAAATGATGAAAGAAAAACTGGTGTTAATGACCTGGAATGCTCTTTTCATCGATTTTCAACACCCATCTGTGCATCATATTTCACTTTTATTGGAAAACATTATTTACGAAAAAGTTAATTCATGACCTTTTTCCAACTTTATTGGAAAATACTGCTTAAACTTACATTATTTTTTTTTCTTTTTTCTGTTGTTTATGGATTTAGAAGTTACTAACTATATAGCTTTGTTTCATATGTCAAGTTTTTATATAATTTCAACAAAGGATGGATTCCTTTTGTAGTCAGACGGTACTGACACAAATTATTATGGCAATATATATTTTAAATATTTTTACTTACGTGATAAATACGCCATTGCATGCATAATAACACAGAAAATCACAAAAGAAATAATGTTAGATATTTCATATATATTTTGTAATTGGACAAACATGTCACTAAAACGAACTAGTATATTTCTTAGTTTCTTATTTTTTTTTTTAATTTTAAATAATGCTACAGTAATTGAATATGACTTTAACTTAATGGAAGAGAATTGCATGGCACATTGTTCAAACTTGATAGATGATTTACTTTACAATTAAGGATTAACACGAATATCCAGCATGATCTCCAGACATAAAAGCAGTATTGCACATTTGGTATATGGTAGTAAGTCGAGTTGTTGACCCCCTACCACTCCCACAATCACTAAGAACTAGAAAGATCTCTTCTGTAGTAGTGTGGTGGAATATTTTAGTTCCCTATTAATAACATCGTAAACGCTTTGTCTTGGAGGTGTACAGTATTGCTTGCAATCCTAGAAAACTGTAAGCTTTACTAAAAAAGATTTTTTTCAACGAAACAACTATTTTTATTTGTTTTTTTTCTATTATACACAATATATGTTTCTTTCTCTTGAACCCTAATGCTCAATAATATGTTTTTCACTCTGCCAAACATATATAATTCTTTTCTCATATGTCCTACCACGTCTGTCGATTATGTATCAGTCATCTAAGATCTCCTCACATATTCAATATCCTTCAGTTACTTTGAGTAGTGTAGTTATGTTTATTCATTTAATATCTTCACTCTCCAGAAACATATTTTAATCAGTTTATAAGAATTTACCTGTCAGCAGTGTCAAAAGCCTTGTTTATATAAAATATTTTTTTGCTTCTGTTTATGATGGCGTTACCTAGATGACTCATGGCAGTTTCACAAGATTGAACTTCTCGGATACCATGTTGATTTAGACTAATGAGCTTGTTTGTTTCCAAGAAAAAATTCCCGAGTTTTTTCGTCATTTTTTCCAACATTTAGCTGAGAGTGAAGGGAAGGTTATGGATCAATATGAAGAAACTTTTTATTTACTTTTTGAATATGGACTATCTGACCATGACGGAGGGGCTGCGGGAATTGGTCAAGAAAAATAGAGCTATACCTATAATATAAGGAAGAAATTAGGATTTGTTTTGGAGACTTATTGTAGAATTCTGACTGTATAACATTGGGACGTGTAGTTTTGATGATATTTAAAGAAAAGAATGCATCATTTATATCGTCTATATTTAGGAGTCTCTTACTTGACAGATTTGGTCTGTATTGGGAAATTTAAACATCTTGATGTTTAACTATGCATAAATCGATGAAGAACATAAAATAACGAGGAATTATTAAATAATGAAATGTTTAAAGGGTTACTAAAAATACTTGCTATTTCTTCTCCTTCTTCTGTCTCCTAATACCAAGTGGCGCATGAAGCCACCAGTGTTGCGTTTCATCCCTTACAGTTCAATGTCACCTCTCTGGAGCTCCCCCAGCCAGGCCAGCTGAAGGCATTTCATTCCTGAATTGTCAACTGATACCAGGTTAGTTTTGGACATCCTTTCTTTCTTTCCCGTCAGGGGACACTTGAGGGCTAGATTAGCTCTTACTTGGTTATACTTGTCAATATGTGGCTTGAAATGGACAGCTGTTTTAATATTATGAATACGCCTGAGGGTACATATAGGGAAAATCAAT
>CM063501.1:124031190-124051190 GCA_032207245.1 Pardosa pseudoannulata | reverse complement strand
AATATGACCAGCATTTGATGTTTACTACTGAAATTAAATTAAAGTTTAAAAAAGAAAGTCTTTCGAAAAGCGCCACTAATTTATAACCATAAATTTTCGTAACATAATAAAAACTCGCAAGATAAAAGAAATTATGTTTTCATGTTATCATAGTAAATATAGATATAACGGAAAAACTTCCTTTGGATTTATTTATCATTAGGAGAAAAAACCGTCCCATTTTCAAATAGCGTTATTAAAAAACAAATGTTGGTGACATAGTTTTAATTTCTTATGGGGTGTGCAGATTCAAAGTAAATTTGAAGGTTATTTATTTTTGTTTAAATAAAATTTTTAACTGAAGAATTTTTAGTTAAAAGAGCATTGCACCTTTTATATCATTCATCTTATATATATTTTTAAAGCCTAACTTCTAAATTTGTATGTAATGATTTTACATTATTCATGTCCTAAATATTTGGAACTAGCATATAGCCCGTCATATGACTTGATCAATAAAATATTTAATTTTCCAAAATTGTAAAATACCCTATAAGGCAGGTAAAAAATGGTTTGTTTTTTGGCTGAGAATTATCTAGTACAAGCTCAATTATTTGTTTAACTTTACTGACCGCATGTTAATTGCCAACTTTAATTTATCTTTTCATATCACGTGATAGGATGGACAGCAAAGGTTTTAATATTCATAGTGATTTTTTGGCGATATATTTGAATGATGGCCAAAATTTATCGAATGAATTGTAAACCGTGGGTTTATGTATATAAACTAAAAACACAAATGAAGGTAATTATTAATTTTCAAAGATATATAATTTAAACGCTCGATTATATATATATTTCGATAGACTTTATATATTTTATTAGATATTTCTTTAGATTTGATTTAGATAAACGATAGACTTTATTAAATTTTAAAATATCACATATGTACCTAATCTATTATTTATCCAAACATAAAAGAAAATTATTTACGTAATATCAAAGTTCAGTGACTCCTACCTGATTCCGTACTCCTATGGAAGGATTTCTTAACCTATAGTTCATGGACCCCTTGGGCGTCCATGAACTACAGGTTGGGAAATCAAAATATGAAACATGGGTCATATTTTGGGGGTTCACCGACTACTCCTAATTTTTAAAATGTTTGCATCAGTATTAAAAAAAAACTTTTTTTGTCACTGGCAACCTCTGTAAGCCATCTGTCTGCCATTTCCTAATACAGACCTCTACAATACGAGGGAAAGAACATTCGCAAACCATATAAAATTTGAAATGTTTAGAAACACAAAGTAGTATTTGAATTTTACTTCACTTGGAAATAAAGTGGCGTTATCAGTTCCGCAAAGTTCTTGCAAATTTTTAAAACAGTTTTAGTCTTCTTTAGGAGAAGCCTACCCATTGCTTGTATAACGAACTATGGCAGCCATTATTCCGTTTGCTACAGTATATCTTTGCGAAGCGGGATTTTCCACACTTGTCACAATAAAAACAAAACATCGAAATCGACTGAATATCGAACATGATATGCACGTTGCTTTGTCGAAAATCATCCTTCAATTCAATCTGTTAATCAAGGAAAAGCAGCAACAGCCTTCACATTAAAAATTTTATTATATCTTCAAATTCTTTTACACCATTGAAATGAAAATATTAAAATAATTAAATAATAAAACATAATTTTTTTTGTAATAAATAATGTTTAAGCAATTTTTTTCCACAATGGGGTCCGTGACATATTTAAAATTTTTAAAGTGGTCCATTGTGCCAGAAACGGTTAAGAAACACTGCCCTAGATGTATAATTTGTTACGGGAACTTTGAGGACTTTGCAGTCACGACATATTTAACGTGTCCCCAACTGCCATTAGCAACATGGCGGTCTTTGGTCGAGACGAGGACAGAACTCGCCACCTTTCGGTTACGAGACTGACGCTCTACCAAACAGGCTACCGTGTGACAGGAAATTTTCGTAAAATCCTGAAATGATTTTTCAAAACACAAACGTAAAAACCCTGGTTTGCTCAATGCATTGTCTTTGGTTCGCAGCGTTACTGGCTACTTTTTTGCAACACGAGGGCGGATGAAACCGGGACAGACTACTTGAAGAAAATTCCGAAAATCCGTTCCACAGAAGGGATTCGAACCCACGAACTCCGACCGAGGGTCAGAAGATCGCACAAAATTACCTGTACCCAGATAAGAAAGATTGAATATTTTACTCCAAAACAATTATTACAAAAATCAGACTTACAAGTCACATGTAAAGTGTGCGTGAAAAATTTTTTAAATATAAAATCTTATAACACTATATTGACAAGGTTTTAAATAAACTTCACATATTTTTAAAAAATAGTTTCCTAAATTAAATATGAATTTTAGAGTAAAAGGCAGCTTCATATTTTCTTTAATCTAAGTAAATAAACATTCATACTCTACAATCTTACAGAAAATTAATTAAAATGTTGTACTTTCGGTATTTTCCTTATGAAATATGACCGAAAGTTGATGTTTGCTGCCAAAACTCAATTAAAGCTTTGAAAAAAAATGTCTTGCATATTAAAAACGCCTCTGGCTTATTTCCATAAATTTTCATTATATCTTGGAAACTCTTAAGAAACAAGAATTCTTGTTTTTATATTGTTCTAGTCATAATAAATGTAAAGAGAAAAAATATATTTCTATTTTTTTATTGTAAGGATTATAAAATGTTAAATTTTGTTAAGAGTGATATCAAAAAGCATATTTGGTTAGCTTAATTTTATTTCCTCATGTAATGTACATGAAGAATGAAGGGCCGTCGGAAAATATTTCTTTTCACAAAATGTTGTTTTTCCTTCATTTTAAAATAAGAAACCTTCAAGACATTTTTTTATTTTAATTTTAATAGATTTTTATTTTAATTTTAAATTACAATACGCATAGTAATATATATGTGGAAATATATAATCGCATTCATACTTAACGACTTAGCTGATTATTGCTGTATTTAAGTAATAGCTTTCTTGGACGTTCGATGATCCTGTTGTGTTTTGATTGGCTGTGTTTAATTAGCTTTGTTTGTGCCAGAAATTTGATTGGCTGGTCGCAGGATCTTCTCAAAACTATAAAAGCACAATGTACCTCGTATTTCTTGATTATATTTTGGTGTTTTCAATAAAATGTGTTTGCGATCTGCGGCTTTTTATTATGCTTCAACAATATATATTCCACACATTTGAAAAACTTTAGATATAAAAATAAGCTATTTGAAAACAAAGAAATTGATTAGAGAAAAATTGTGTAATGGAAAAATATTTACGAACTGTGGCTTCACATTTTATACAGAATTAATATTTTATTTATATAAAGTTAAGTACTGACATTAAATAGGCCTTTTGAGGCAAAAATTTGGATAACTGTACTATTGATCTATAAGAGCAAACTTTTATGATACTTTTATTTCTACAGTGTGATAAAAGTGCGCTCTTTCTACAGTAAGAACAGAAGATAGTGCACTAATATAATATAAGAGTGACATTTGAAAAGCTTAAGACTTTATTTTAAATCCACAGAATCTTTTTTTCTTTAATTTCAGTTAAAATTTGTTTTTTATTCTTATAAACTTATCTCTATATGGTAAAATATAATAACATAATTTAGTCATGAGATTCGTTACTCTGTGAATTGCTTTTCCAATACATTCTTCTTCTTTATAAATTCACTTAAATAATATTTGTTTAAAATATTCCGTATTTTTTGTTCATTATATTCTATTCTATAGTAATCAAGTAGAATATTTTTGTTGCTAATTAAATTGCACACTAAAATAGGTAATTTGTCTTGTGTAATCTCAAACATGTAGAATATATATCGAAGGTATAAGAAATTCCTTGATCTATCACATTCAATAATATAAATTACAAATGTACTATTAATTTGTAATACTCGATTATATTTTCTAATATTTAGAGATTTAACGATAAATGCAGTCGGTGCGATGGAGATATTTGTTTCAAAACAAAGATTCCGGCTCAGTATAAATATTACGATTTATTGCTTAATTCGGGAAAATTAGGATTGTCATTTCTATTTAAAATCTTATGATAACCAATAGAGCAAAAATAATTTAATAAATATGCTGTTAATGGAATGTGTGTGAAAATTTCTAAAATTCACTTCTTCATGCAAATAAAATTATTTACTAAATGAAAGAAACCTCACTAAAAATTAAATATAGATGATTTCCAAGTCCAAAAAGGCTTTACTTATCAGTTATTAGAACATCAAATGCAAAATTTAAAAAATTCTTATCTTCTTTTCCGAATCAAACTAAAAAAACAATTACGTATTCAAAGAACCTAATTTTTAGTACCTGCAGTTCATGGGAAACCTAATTTCGGAGAATGTATTACATGATACTTTACATAATACTGCACTTAAAGGTTAATGAACTTTTTAGTACATATTTGGCTATGCTTTGAAAATTTTAAATATATTATTAGCAATACAATTAACGATATGAAGGATACTATTTTTCGGTACTGGATTCAATCATTAGAATCCTACTTATATTCATAAGGTCATTCTGAAGTTTTCGATATCTGCTTGAAACAATAAGCCTAGATATTTTGATCCCTTTTGTCGAAAAATATACCATTAACCAATCAAGTATACTCTTAAATGGTGAATATTCTTTTCTCCATACACTGAAATATTCTCCATACCTGGTGAATATTCCTTTCAGGTCTCCATACACTAACTTAGTTAGAAATTTTTGTCGTACAGGGTCCAAATTCTTAATTCAAATTACAGTAAACTTTCACTCTCATAAAAAATTCATTATAAGAACACAAACTACATACATACATACTTAGTTTTGCTTGTATTCATTAAATACGTCAAGAAACAGATAACAGAACGTAATTTTATCTTGGAAAACATATTTGAAACCCCATTGTCTTAATTGAGGCTCCAAATTTTTACAAGTTTGCATTTGACTGGTAAATAATGGAGCATATTTAATTTAGGCTCCAGTTTTTACTAGACGAATTTAAACTAAGTTAATTTTATAAACAAAAGTAAAACATATTTAGAAAGAAACTATGCCATATTTTTTATATTTCTTATACAAAATTACATAGTTTCATATAAGAGTAGCATTTGAAATCTGATTGTTTTAATAAGTAATTCATAAACTACCAGTTGATAGTAGTAAATTATTATTTTATCCTTTAAGGACACCTTAATCTGCATTTATAATACCTTTATACATTTACAAGATTGCTAAATTTTCAAATTCTTGTGGAGAATTCTGTTACGAAGAAATAATTTTATCATTTTCACAGTTCCATCTTTTTTTTGCCATTTTCATAGTATCTTCGAACATCTCCAGTAAAAACTACTACCATACACAAAACTTAATACATTTTTTTTAAAAAATCTGCAATGTATACATTCAAAGTATTTTAAGTAGATTCCGGACGCCATTAACTCACCGATTAATACATTATTGAATCTCACAATTACTATGTAAATTACTATATTGATACTAAAATAACATCCGCCACTCATTTGGGGATTCAATAATTAAATATCTGGTAAACCTAAATAAAGTTTTTTGTAGTTTAAATATTCCTTCAATTCTTTTTGTAATTTAATTTCACCCACTCATAAAAAACTGCAATCTCAGCATATAACATAGTGAGAATTTTTTTAAAAATTTACACTTAAACAGGTAAAACACTTTTTGCATCGTCATCAATTTACTGTAAAGTGAATATTTAACTCTGTTAAGAGACCACATCCCCCTCTTTATTTACTTTCGCACTCTCCGTTTGATTTACGTATTTATTCATTAAAAATGTTTCCTTTCATTATTTTCTTTCTGTGAAATTTGGCGAGCCGAATAAATATGTAGGAATGCCTCGGGCAAGTATAATTCTCATCCTCCTAACCACATTCCCATTTACGTTTAATCATTTTAAACTTGCATAATTACGAATGTTTACCTTGCATTTCTCAATCACAAGTTATTTGCAGAAATGCAGACAGAGCGGTTGCCAACTTTTGCTTTTCAATAAAAATGGGAATTCTCTCGAATATTAAGTAAAGAATAAAACGGTAATTGAAGGAAATGCTGTGGCAAGCAGAAAGCAATGAATACATTCATATATATCATCTTTTTTTTACAAAGACGGTTTGTGGGTGTATTTCTCTGTTGGTAAAATTTGGAAACGTGTTTATTTAAATTTAGCTTTGAAGTCCCGAAACACTGGGTTAAAATTAAAGTGATGTGAGAGGACTTTTTCTTGTATATTGTAGTCGTAGTATACCTGAAGATAAAATCTATTACAGGAAGAATATACTTATTGGTTCATCTGAATCATTAGAGCAACCTAAGCACGCATAAATTTTATATCTCTTTACTAAACCCGTGAAGAATATTTTTTCTCTTAGTTCTTTTGGTTAAATTTTTCAGGGTATTCATTTTTTTGAATTCAATTTAAATATATGGTTTAAGAAACATTGTGTAACAAAAGAGCTAACTTTTGTTTAAAGAGCTAAGCAAAAAAATACTAAGCTATATTATGAAATACTCTTTCTGAAAGTAAGTTTTTAAAATTTTTATAAAACATGAATAAAAATATTTCTTTTTTATTTTTAAATTATTTAAAAGAATTTCATCTTTTAACACTAAGTTCCCTAAACACTGGGTTAAAATCAAAGTGATGTGAGTTGACTTTTTTCGTATAATGTAGTCTCAGTATGGCTGTAGCTAAAATCTGTTACAAAAATTAAATATTTATTGGTTCATTTGAATAATTACAGCAAGCTACGCACGCATAAATTTTATATCTCTTTATTAAACTTGTGAACATTTTTTTTCTCTTTTTATTCAATTTTTCAGGGTATTCATTGTATTGAATTCCTTTTAAATATGAGACTTATAGAAATCTTATGTAATAAAAGAGCTAAACAAAAAAAATGCTAAGAGATATTATAAATACTCTTTATGAAATTAACATTTTAAATTTTTCATAAAACATAAATGCTAATATTTCTTGTTAATTTTTCAGTTATTTGGAAGAATTTCATCTTTTATAACAATAAATTCCTAAATACTGTGTTAAAATCAAAGTGAAGCTAGAGGACATTTTTTTTGTATATTGTAGTCGTAGTATAGCTGAAGATAAAAATCATTTACATTAAGGAATTATTTATTGGTTCATCTGAATAATTACAGCAAGCTACGCACGCAAAAATATTATATTTGTTTATTAGACCAGTGAAGAATTTTTCTTTTTTGGTTAATTTTTTCACGGTATTCATTTTCTTGAATTCACTTTAAATATACGGCTTAAGAAATCTTATGTAATAAAAGAGATAACTTTTTTAAAAAGAACTAAGCAAAAAATACTAAGAGATATAAAAACTCTTTATATAAGTAACTTTTTAAATTTTTCATAAAACATGAATAAAATTATTCTTTTTAATTTTTAAATTATTAGAAAGAATTTCATCTTTTATAACACTAAATTCCCTAAACACTGGTTTAAAATCAAAGTGATGTGAGAGGACTTTTTTTGTATAATGTAATCGTAGTATAGCTGTAGCCAAAATCTGTTACAAAAAGGAAATATTTATTGGTTCAACTGAATAATTACAGCAAGCTACGCACGCAAAAATATTATATTTATTTATTACACCAGTGAAGAATTTTTCTCTTTTAGTTAAATTTTTCACGGTATTCATTTTATTAAATTCACTTTAAATAGACGGCTTAAGAAATCTTATGTAATAAAAGAGCTAACGTTTTTAAAAAGAATTAAGCAAACAAATAATAAGAGATATAAAAACTCTTTATATAAGTAACTTTTTTAATTTTTCAGAAAACATGAATACTTTTTTTTAATATTTAAGTTATTATAAAGAGTTTCATTTTAATAACACCTATTATTACAATTGATTTGTAGGTTTTCTTCAAAGGCTAGTGGACATTGCTAGTAAAAAACCAGCTATCCATTGCTAATAGATGTTCATTGGAGCATAGAAATAAATTTATATCAAAATATAAGACCTAAAATAAGTTTATAGTAAGTCCCATTGTATTTTATAGGAGTAAATTTTGGACGCTAAATAAGTCAGAATACCTATAACGGATATTTTAGATAAATTTCATGTGGAGGATTTTATACAATCATGAAGTTTATAAAACTGGTATAAGGATTCCGACACACATTAGAGAATTATTTCGTATTAGAGGGTTGGATCACATATAGAGATATTGTGATGCATATACAACTAAAATGACAGCCTTTATAAGAAATGTGGATAAAATAAGAATAGCAAAGCACGCCTCAAATGGCTAAATGATGTAGAATAAAGATCTAAAAGAGATATAATAGAGGACTATTGCTCCATATTCGGTCAGGACACTTTGAGAGACTACTGTTTGCGTGTAATGATCTGTAGTTCGAAGAAAAAATAAAGAAAGAAATTGCAAAATTTTTGTTTATTATTGATATACACTCTTAGAATTTGCTGCAAATATGCATCATAGGATAAATTAATCAATCATATGACATTTACAAAATTATCATTGTTAACTGACTGTTTTTGATTTTATGTTTAGGGTACACAGAACGTTTCTATAGTTAAAATACTCAGTATATAAAAAAAATTTTTTTTCACATAAAAAATCAAGACCTTTACCTTCTTACAAGTTATTTAATGAAACATTATAAAATTTTTATTTTATTATTTCAAATGGTATATGTTTTTAAAAAACACAAAACTTATACACCGAATAAAAAACGTTCACTGATTTTCAACATAATTTTTGAAAAAAAGTGTATTAGAAATTTTTTTTATCTATTTCTATATAAGTATCTTTTACAATCTAAGAATCCATATCCTTTAAAATATCTAAAATATTTGAAAACTTCAAGAAAATTTAATTTTTTTAAATTAAAAAAAACACTATGCTATAAAATAAAATACATCAATTGTATTAACTTCAATGAGTTTTACAGGAATATAATTAGCTTGACTTTAAAAAAAATTGGTTTCTAATTTACAAATTCAAAAGCTATTTTACAGGTAAGTGGATTTAATTTTTTTTGTAACCTTGTTTTATATATTTATAATTAAATGTTGGAGATTAAATAATCCAGAAATTAAATCTTTCGAATTCTCATCTAACTGAACTCAATATATCCCTACATGATTTCACTCTGTGCGAGATAAGTTTTCTTAGTTATTATGTACAAATATCTCTTTCAAAATGTTTCTTATCCAGGTTTATAATGTGTTTTTACGGCGTAAACCGTGGAACTCCAGTAGATTTTACAGCCGCTAAAACTTAATGGATATTTTTATGTATGTGACGTTTGCTTAGTTTATTTAAACTGAACATTGTTGTTGAGGTATTCAGAAACCATCTACAATAAAGAGTACTCTGTTTTAGAACGATAAGAAATTTACTAAGTTTCTACAGAATTACTTTTTGAAATATTCAGTATTATTGAGTTATAAAAATATTTACGTTTTACGTGTGGTTTGCATTTTACATTAGATTATATACTTATTGTACTTGCGCTCCTAGGTTTAATTCCAAATTATACAGTCTTTAAAATATTTATGACATCTAATGCATGTATTTAAAAGGTATTTTGTGGCTTTTTCATGGGATATGGGGAAAATGAATCTGTAAAAAGAAGTACGATTAAATGCAATTTTTAATATGGTTTAATGGGTAACATCGTTAAAGTGCAAATGTAATTATGTACCTGTTGTACTATTTGCTATACCGATTCTGTTCTTATGTTCTGCTCATAGAACATAGAAAAGTCATACGTCATGAAAACTCAAACAATTTGTGTGAACCGGATATGTATCTAATATATACATGATTTTGAGCACGGTTTTGCAATAATTTAACTTGTAAAGCAGCACTTGTAATAAATGTTTTAAAACTGTTTTTAAATTTTATATAAAAGACTTTTATTATTATTATTATTATTATTTCTATTGTAAGGTCACTTGATATTATATCATACGCCACTACCTACCGAAGATACTTTATGGCCATTGTGGTTTGACATCGGAAAAAGGTAACCCCGCCAACTTGACGATAAAACTCTAACTATGGTCGAGTAAGATTATTCTGATGAACTCACCTTGTTTCAATAATTCATGTTTACATTTTAATTTACATTATTTTGGTATCTGACCTTCCTTGTAAAACCGTTTTATTACAATTTTAATGTGCTTACCTCTTATTTATTTATAATTTTGTGATATTAAGTTGACTGGTTTCGGTGTAAAATGGCGATTTCCTTCAAACTGTCACTCTATTGCACTCGTATTCTATAATTTCCGTTTGGGTGACGTTTATTACCAATTTTCGGTTCTATTACCGGATAGTTCACTATTGCTATTTTATAAATAGTATAGAACTATCGATTTTGTATTAGCTGTTGAGTAATTAATTGCCCAGTTATTTCTGTACTTTGTTTGGCATTCAAAACTAAAAGTGGAATTATTTATTGTATTTAAGTTTTGTAAACATCGCCAATGATTTTACCAAATTAACCAAAGAGGAGGGGGTATTCTGAAGTAACACAGCCATTTTATTATGAGAACAACTTATAGGACGCCATTATTACTCAAACAAACAAGGTTCAAACTCGTAATTTATAAATACGGAGAAAGTAGAAAACGCTTGCTCTGACGCCTACCTCAATAGGTATTTTATATAAAAAAGATTAAGATATTAAGACTATGTATTCGGACAATTCTTGCAAATGTTGAGGTATCTCTGTGTCTGGAAAGAAGAAAAAAGTGACGTCTGCATTAGATTTTGTCTTATAATGGGTTCTTTCGAATATTTTTATTAAAACTAGCAGAATATGCTGTATTTGATTATTTACTAATAATTTTTTTAATGAAACCATGGAATAGAAATCTAGCATAAGTGTAAATTTCAATAACTCATTCCTTAGTAAACTGATTTTCTGTACGTAATTGAAACTTGAGCTACAAATAAAAAATTAATCTTAGAAACCATAATCAACCAATTGTGATATACAATTAACCTATGGGATATTTTGAAGAAGAAAGGTAGCAGTATATCTTTAGAAATCCATGGATATATATATATATATATATATATATATATATATATATATATATATATATATATATATATATATATATATATATATATATATTTATATGTATGTATGTATGTATATATAATTATACAGATATATGTGTGTTCATATTTTTTAGTCTATTTCCCGTTTTTTATTTTCTTTTAATATGACATAATATCTATCTACTATAATCTCTACATACTTCATAATGTCATATTTATAGAAAAATTACTTATACTGTTACCATGGGGAACCTACATGGAACTTTGCATGTACCTACATCTTCTCGCTTTCTGTCGGATTGTGGAAATTTTTCAAGCCTAAATTCATTCAGAATTTATTCCTCTCTGGTTTTCCAAATATTCCGACGAAATCGTGGATGTCTTTTCTGTCATCGGAAATCGATATGGAAGAATAAAACGAAAAGTTTTATTGGAATCTACATCCATATTCCGACGAAATCGTGGATGTCTTTTCTGTCATCGGAAATCGATATGGAAGAATAAAACGAAAAGTTTTATTGGAATCTACATCCCACCCTTTAAACGAAGGATCTTATTTTTCAGCAAATTGTTTATTATTTACTGAAAATTGTACAGAAAACGATGTTATACTAATAATTTCTTCCATTTTTTACTTATAGGTATTGACATTTTAATTCTTCTTCTACCAAGTGTAGAAAAGTGTCATAATTGTTGGAAAATTGAACCTCCTTCTTTTAATAAGTGTGTATATTTCAATTGGTTATATATTCATTTAAGTTATATTACAGGTTTCTAATTACCATCATGTTTATATGTCTTTTAGAAATCTAACAGATAGTTTTTGAGAGCAAAATCTAAATTATTTCTGTTAAATACTTCTATTTGAATTGGGATTATTAATCTTATACTGAATACATAGTATGTATCCAATATTTATCTTACAGATTCATACAGATTTGTACTATAAAACAGAGATTTACAAACTTTTAAACTTTTTGGTACCATTCTTTAGAATATAATGGAATAACATTCCATTCAAATGGCAAGTATCATTGATTTTTTTCATTGATACTTGATAAGTAGGCAAAAAGTGTTTCAACAAGAAAATGATTTTTTATATCATTTTACCCTAAAAGTATAAACGTTTACTTGTGAAAGGGGTAAACAGTTGTAAAAAGTACGACTATACTAAACTCACTTCGTTTTTGATTGAATGGACAATATAAATCTCAGATTTGTGAATTATAGTGTTTTATAGTCCACCGAATCAAACGTATTTTATTGGGTAGCTAACCACTTTATTGTATGCTGCTGTTTATTTTATATTTTTTTTCAGGTTTTGGCTTAGAACCTTGCGAATCTCTGTAAAAACTATCTTAAACTGATTACTTTTCTTCATACTTTTGTTTCGAAATCAGATAGCTTCTTTTTAATTATACTTTTTTTGCAATATATTACGTTGTCTATATCAGAAAATTGAATTTTACACGTTTTAACAAGGCCCTATAAAGAAGTTATAAAAGAAATATACCAGTATAAGGTCACGTGGGGTAAAATGGATAATTTTTATAATTTACTTAAAAGACACATCGTAACTTTTAACAATTATATTTTACCTATGTAATATATTTTTAGACATTTGTTTGTAATATTTATTTTTCTTAAGGAGTTTCATATTTTGTATCTGTCAACATAAATTGCCTTGTTTGCAAGTCAGGAATAAATCCTTTTTCAGTAAGGTCTTAAAAACTTTCAAAAAGTAATATTTTGTTTTTTTTTTATCATCATAATTTTTTCAATAATCAATTGCAAGGGATTCTGAACAACAGTTTTTGGAAACCAGGCAAGAAATGTTTTTAAATATTTTATGTTTAATGATTATTTTTATATGATGGTGGAAAATCGGTATTGGCTAGGCTTAATAATTTATTAAAATCTTCAAAATTTTAGATGTAATGATTAAAACCAGACCTTCAATTTTAGTGTAAATTATTTTACTTAGTATTTTTTAAAATTTAATTTCTGTCTTATAGAGTACATTAATACAATAATAGTAAAATTGTGCTTCTAAGCCTAAGCATTGTTGTAAAGACATGTATTTTTTGGATGTTTTGCATATTTTTCCATATATTGATGTGTACAAAGTGTATTTACACGAAATCTGGACTAACAATGGATCACCTGGTGGATTATATGGCTGCACAAAGTCATTGTGGATGCATGATATAATGTGTGAATCCTGGGGCATTTTCTCAAACAAATGGAACACCTGGAAAATCCATTCTTTTGATATTCGATGGTCTCTTGAGATGGTCACAACAGAATCACCATTCAGTACCTTCCATAAAATTCAAGCCAAGCCCTGCAGCCTTTGGATGTCGAAATATTTTGCCCCATGAAATATGCCTGGAGAAAAATACTGACGATAAGGTATACGGAGAGCTGTGTCTAAAATGTCATCAAAGCGGCATTCCCTAACATGCTGAAACAGCTATTTGACACTGTTAAGGAAAAAGGCTGTTAAACACAAAATAGTATTAACTGAAAAAGATGGAGAAATAATATTAAACAGTGTTGCACAGACTTCAACAACAACTACTATGGAAGCTCTTTCTAAGCAAACTTCCATTTCAACTACTTCGAATTTTACCATTTCTTCTCCATATAATAATTTAAAAATGGTCTTCCTTACAACAATTTCACCACTGCAGTTTTAAGGGGAAAAAGCCTTAGAAAATGAGAGACGGAAAAGAAAGTGGGTACAAACTAAGTCTGGAGAAATCATGACTGTTTCTGATGTAGTAGAAGGTAACTCAACTTAATAACCGTGGCCATTACAGTTTTTCAATATAAATTTTAATTGTTGTAATGTACTTACAACCTTAAAACCACTGTTCGTTTATAAAGGGGAAACACAGTAAAAATATGTTAATTTATATTAAGATTAAGACATTTATTCTGTACATTATTTACAAATTTATCTTTGATTATCATATAACATAACCAGCAAATATTTATGTCTTATATTCATATTTACACCATAATTATTATAATTCTCTTTTGTTGTGCGTTATTACTTAATAACAATGTTAAATTACTAACAGAGGCCTAAATGACCGTTGTGAATATTTTTTACCTCCAGTACAGTCACAGGGGAGCAGGCAGGGGCTTTCCTCAAGCGATATGTCGGTCCTTCAGTCGGTACAGGAGAGCAAGAAGGGGCTTTCCTCATGTGGTGTGTCAGTCTGGGCGTACAGGCACACGGGATGAGTCGGTGCTGGCGAGCCGGGCTTGGGATTTCGATGTCCAGCTACTCTTGAATACCGACTTCAACTCCTTTTCTTAACTCTGTTTCCCAACTCCTCACCTCGGTTTAAACGCCCCTTTTTCTTCTTTGCCAGTCGCTTGTTTGGTGAAATTTTCCCACATTTACACCCTCTTCCGGAGTACAGGTGGGCTCATTAAAATAACCCCTTTTGTGCAAGTTGACATTATTTTTAGCCCCTGCCTCCATAACTCACGGTTACATCTCTGTGCGAGCTTGACCGTTACGCTGCCATTCCGTGATCTATACCTTCTCTGCAGGGGTCCCTAAACTCGACGTGAACAATCGAAGTCCTAAATTCCTCTAGGAAATTTCTCCCACGGCTGTGCATGCACTTGCAGATCATCGTTGGAAAGTACCTCGGTACAGTAATCATATCACATATGAATGTGTTTGTAGCTAAAAAATAGAGTTTTAATTAAATTTTGCATTATTAATAGCATTTTTTAATCAATACCCATTTTACCCCACCTTTGGGGTAAAGTAGGCGTAAAAAAATAAGTAAAATATTATAAATTTTCATTTTAAGAAAATGTTTAAAACTACTTTAACATTAATAGTAATGAACTCATTGCATGAATACATGAAAAGAAATTGCTTGTTTATAGTTTATTTTCAGTAAATAAGAGTCTTAAGTGAGAAGTCACACCTTTTTCTACCCATTTTACCCAACCAGACCCTACATTTTTGCATTTGTACGCTTTAACCTTGAGTTGAATTTTGAAAAGCAACGTTCGTCGTTGTTAAATATTGAATTCAAGTTGAGTGCATAATGCATATTCAAAATAGTAGACGAGTTTAAAACATGAAAAAAAATAAGAAAATAAACTTTCATTTCTTCCAAATAGTATTAGACACAAAAGGAGAGTGACGTTGTCAATGCGCTCAAAATGTCTCCAAAGAGCTTTATTTTTCCATCAACTGCATAGTTAACGTCCAGTAAAGGACTTGCACGATGGCATTGTGTCATACGTAAGCACCTCCTGAGCATAATATTCTGGTGAACTGTCAGTTTCCGTGTCACATTGGCTTTTCGTATGTTCGGTTATGTTGTCGGGAAGTAATATTCGCTCCCTTTAGTGCTCCTTCCTAAGCTGGGGAAATGGCTATGTTTTTAGAATAAAGTTCAGAAGTAAAAACTGAACAAGATAAAGAAATGTATCAGAGCTGCTAAAATAGTTTTGAAGTCAAAATATATATGGTTCACTACTCTATATATATTTTCTGCCTTTCAAGGGGTTTAAGGAGAAAACCTAAATAGATGAAGACTAAGCTATTTCACATAGTTATAAAACATTCGTAAAGAAATCAATAATTTAAGATACTTTGACATTTGGATGACAGACAAATATCTTTCCAGATTACTGTGATGTATTAGTTTGTGAAATATTCAGAAAACAATATTAAGAATATTATTCAAAAACAGGAAATTAAAAAAATTATTTGGGAGAAAAATAAAACATATGTACACCAAAATATGCTATCAATATCATAAAACCATTCCTGTAAAATGCTGTGTTCAGCATAGTGATGAGGGCTGAATATCTAATTTAACTATGATTTCGAGTTCTACAGGATTCCGCAAGATATGCTTTCAGAGTTCTATATCAACATTAAGCAGTAAATGAAAAGCTTCCTGTCGCAACGAAATATGAAACACAGTGTTCAAATACAAGACTTCAATTATATTAAAGCTTCGATTTTAGAGGTAAATATGTCCACATATAGTGGTATAATCCACATATAGTGGATAAGTAGAAAAACATCCTGAATGCAAAATATCAAATATATAACACCACAATAAGTATAGGCGAAATTCTCATTAGATTTATTTTCTATACAGTGTAAAGAACTACTGCTTCCCTTAGATTAACTGCTACTTCTAACGAGACTGAAAAAAGAACTACGACTTCTACTCTAGGTTCGAAATGATGAGTGTTGTGAAAAACATGTCATTGCTCCTCTGTATCTTGAGCCTATGTGAATTTATAAATTTGTGTTTAATTACAGTGTTTTAAAATATGAATTTTAGTACATTGCAATTAGTATAGGTGAAAAGCTCATTAGATTTATTTTCTATACACTGTAAGGAATTATTGCTTCCCTTAGACTAACTGCTATTTCTAACAAGGCTAAAAAAAGAGCTACGACTTCTACTACTCTCGTAGAATAGGTTCTAAATGATGAGTGTTGTGAAAAAAAGTCATTGTTACTCTTTAGCCGATGTGAAGTTATAAATTTTTTCTTAATTAAAATATTTTGAATTATGAATTGTGGAATGTAATATTCGACTGGCGCGTGTTTTTTCTGGGCAATGCATCAACAGTGAAAAGGAAGACCAGTTGATTCATGAAAACAGCAGTGAAAATATCACTGGAACTTTTTCATTTAAGTGGGTTTTTGATTTATTTTATTAATCCTCTATTTTTGCATAACAAGTCCAAGGTCTGCTCTCTGATGTGCATATGGGATCAAATACCTCGGTTGAGAACTGGGTAATGCAATGGGAAATTTGCCCCACTCGCCTAGTTCCTCTCTGTGGTACAGTGGACTCCGCTTAATGTAATCAGTTTGGGACACTGTGATTTTGATAGCAATAGCCAATTGATAACAATAAACGATATGCAAAATTAGATAAATTTACCTCCCCTTTAATTTACACGAACTAAATTTCAAAATAAAATAAAAAAACTCACATTATATTTATGTACTGTATATTACCCTTTAAAACATAAGAAACGTATACATAATAAAAAAAAAATTCATCAGTTGTTGACTTCTTTCAGTTTTTCTAAGAAGCTCATTGATAAATTGTCCGTAATCATAATGTTTTTTAAAATCATCGGAACGGTGTTGAACTCCAGTTTCATCACTTTCAATGCATTCCTCATTTCAGCACTAGTAGGAGGTGTATTGATATCAAGTGACTGTTCATCTGACTCATCAGTTCCATCCTTCGTATATTTTCCTATAACAATCTGAAAGATTTCAGATTCTGTTAACTTGGAAGCTACTGGAATGTGTCTCTGTATTTTCATTGTTTGTTTCTTCTAGAAAGATCATCCCGAGATTTCAAAGTTTTTTACAATAGAGGCTGCTGCGCTGACTCATTTTTGGCAACCTGTCATAACGACATTAAAATTTTGATCTTTTGTTTTAATATTAAATCATTTCGCTTTCTGGCTTCCATATCGACAAGCTGCAGGTAAGCGAGCAAAATTCCAGGGACATATAATTATCTACTTTTTAGTTCACTTCCTATTTCCCTAGGTGGAAGAAGGATTAATTTTGCTTTCTGGCTTCCAAATCGACAAGTTGCATGGAAGCGAGAAAAACATACAATGTGAATGTTCTCAGTTCCAATATAAATGTGTTGACTTCTGCTTATCTGACAATCATTGACCACCAGCAGGGTGTGCGTAGTTCTGAAAAATTCCAGGAACGTATAATTCTCTACTCCTTTTTTCATTACCCATTTCCTTAGGTGAAAGAGGGAGATTTCTAGGAATTTCAAACAACATCGAAGGGAAAGAAAAGAATTGGCTAATTCTGAATATATTAAGAGTATTCCTTTGCCAGTTAAAATAAGGTTCGAAAACTGATAACATTAACCGATGTAACGATCACATAAAGTGTTAATTTTACCATACAACTGAATAGAGAAAATCGGGACCAAATGATTTCGATAACAATAAGCAATTCATAACATTAACCGAGATCACATTAAGTGGAGTTCACTGTAGTACTTACTATTAACTGCTTTCATGTTTCTGCTCCTGTATTTGTTGTAAATAGAAGGTCATTTTGAGTGGATTTATTCTTAACATGATGTATGTAATTGTAAAGAATAATGTTACGTTGGCCTAGTGTTTGAGAAAGAAATTAAAACTCATTAAGAAACACATGGAAAATAGGTCTTGATTAAATGATTTTATACAATTAAATAAATGCCTAAGGAATACAAATAGTTGAATCAACTTATCATTTGTAGATCGAAGACTGCTCTCGAGTCGGCGTCGATCCTAAGAAAAATGGCGAAAATTTCTTTGCCAAGGGTTCTCCCACAAAACGTGGATGCCAGCCTTTCACCTCTCATTCTTCTGCCTAACCAACTTGTCAGCTCCAAAAAATTTCCCACTGTCCGCGGAGACAAAAAAAACAGTCCACTCCAGAACGGCGGGGGGGGGGAAGGTCAAAATTTCCCAAATGAACGGACACCTCTATTGGCTGGAAGAAGTCCGAAGTCGCTCTGCATTCAAACCGGTCCTGCCCCGGCATGTCCCCCACGGGGAGCTGAACCTTATGTAACTTATTGTTACAGTTATATACCTAACTATCCCATCTCTTTACTTAGAAAACCCCTTTACACGTTGTAAAATATTCTCAAATCCTTATTTTACAAGAGAAAGTACACAAAGTTCATATTTACAGTCTGTTCCATAAAAGCTTGTCGCTCATAACTTCAACAATAGATAGCGCTCAGATACCGGCTTAATTGCATGTCTTCTTCAAACATTAGAGAAGAAGACTTTATGGTTATATTCTTTATTCGATTTGTTTTGCTGTGTTTAAATCAAATTCCAAAATGAGTGCCGCGTATGCTAGCCGTTTTGAAGGAGTGTTTCTGTGTAACCATCCAAAAGAAACAAAAATGTCTTGTGCATCTGCAGCCCGGTACATGAAAAAGTCGGAGTCGTTCGTCAAGAAGTGGGTTAAACGTTATAAAGCGGTACAAAATGTTGACGACCTACAGAAACGCCGCTCAACGTCAAAATCGAATGATAAAGTGATTCTTGCATAATAGATAATAATGGGGACTGGACAACTTATTAGGTGAAATGCATTTCAGTTTAATATGTATACTACCCGGTACAAATTTATTTTAAACTAATTCGTTTGTATTTTCAGAGAAATAGACGACACGATCTTATGGTACAGGTACAAACTGTAAAGAGATGACTAGAAGTTAAAATAAATGTGTTAACTAAAAGGGTGTATAAATGTATATATACTTCAGTTTTCAAACATCGTGATGTTTCTGAAATCTCAACTTCCACCCCAACATTTTATTCGAAAGAATTTTATTAATGAGGGATTTGTAATTGGGTTGACTGAATGGGGAATACGTGTTTTGTAAAGGACATTCGTTCTTTTCTCGCTAAATTGAAGCAGCATTCCTTCTCTAACCTTGAATAATATTTCAAGAATTTAATTTCAGGGATTTTAAAGACAAGCGTAAAATCCTGTCTTTAGGATATTAATTCGTAGGAATTTGGTCACAGTGAAATATTTTAATTTCTTGAGATTCTAATGATGAAGTTATAATTGCTATTGTGCCGTGATGTGTGACAAATGGGAGTTTATATTTGATGACTGATTGTTTGAAATATTTTCTGGAAACTTAATTGTAGTAATGAAGTGACTTAATATAATTTATTTTACTTTTATTATACATTTTAATTTATCTTTGTTAATCGAATATTTGTTTTAACAAACTGTGATCTTAACCCCTTCCGGTAAAATGACGAGTCTAGCTCGTCATTGGTTTTTCATTCCA
>CM063501.1:124023690-124026190 GCA_032207245.1 Pardosa pseudoannulata | reverse complement strand
GAGGCCATCTACATGGGCAAAAACTTTTCACCGAAGAGAAAAATTATTTTATTTTCAGCGCGAGTGATTAAAAATTCCATTATTTTTATCGATAAAAATGTGAATCGTCTGTGACCTTGGTCGGAAGCTAACGAAACTGTATGAGTTGTAACTTCGAATCCCTGTAATCTAAAACTGCATCCTTTTGCTGCTTGAGCGCATAAATTACTGCTTCCGATAACGTTAAATCTTTTATTTTCTTGTTATGACCATTGCAAGAAACTGTGAATTCTTAATTCTAATGATGCAGCATTTTCGATCTGAAGTGAGTTGCAATCGAACTGAGATGATGTTTTGACAACTTTTGCTGAGTGAGGTTTTGTTTTTTAAAGAAATGATCTACTGATTACGAATTTTAACTAGAGTTATTTTGATATTTATGTGCTATTTTATATCCATTTCTTATATTTAACTAGATTTGTATTTAGTCGTTTTTTTTAATTTTTGCTTTTTATTGAGTGACATGTAAAGAAAAATTTTAAAGTGTTATTTGGAAAATTGTTTATATTTTATGATGTAAAAACTGAATTTTTTTCTCATTGTGAGGGGGGGAATATACTGGGGATTTATAGAATGTTGTTGAAATTTTTGAAATTGTGTTTTGATTTAATTATGATATTAGTATTACATAAATTGTTTTTTTAACTGAAGATGTTTTGATGCACCATGAAGATGTATAACTATTTTTGTTCATCTATGGAGTCAATTTTATTGCTGATTTTGACACAAGAACTGATAATGACATGATGTTTGAATTTTGTTTTTTTTAATTAATTAAGGAAGGTTTTTGATGTTGCTGTTTTTATAATTAATTAAGTTGATTTTGCTATTATATTTTTGATGATTAATTTTAATTGCCCAGGGAGTTTTCTGTTCTAAATTTAAATTGCCCAGGAAGAAAAACATCCCCAAAAAACCATACTACTTTTTCCATTAGGAAAATAAACCTAATGACATTAAGATTTATGACTTTGTAACCGACTTGGCCTGGATGAAGGTTCCCAGCCAGAAAACGTCCAGGTTTTTTCCCTTTACACAGCCCTACGTCCCGCCTAGGAGTGTGTACCCTAAGTGCCACTCATCACACATGACAGGATTTTGTCCTTGTCATGATTCAATTTGCGACTGGTGTGTGTTGACATGGAATGTCACCCACCAACAGCACGTCTTCTGCTGGGGAAGACAAAACCCCTACACAAACAGACACAAACAAGAATCACACACCTGTTTTAAACAAAAATGTATACACTATTGTAAACACTATATTGTTTTTTCTTACTTTTGCCACATAATGAGTGATAATCATTATGACACCTTTTTTACTTTTGAGATTATAAGTTACTGAATAATTTTTGAGAGAATTACCATGATGAAATTTTGTTATAATATTATTTTTGGAATAGATTGAAGTTGTCGACATGTGATATATTTTGTATTTTGATGAACCAACGAAGAATAACAAATGAAGTGAAATTTTGTAATTAAATCAGATTATGATGTTTTCTGACAAGAGTTCTCAATACAGTGTACATTGTTATCAATCCTAGGTTCCTTTTTGATTTTTATTTACTTTTTACTGTATTACTGTATTACATATTATAATACTACTGATTGTGATAAGAACTCAAGGACATTACCCAATATTGTTGGACTGCGCTATAAGAGAAACTATTCACAAACTCATCTGTTTTGTTTTCACCATATATTAGAGATATTTTGCTATTGTTTTTTTAATCTCTTATTATACTCATACTGTTAATGTTCTTTTTGGGAGCTCCTAAGATTGTTTAACCAAAGGTGTTTTCTATAACAAATATATTATTATTAGTAACATATGTTATTCATCTTCAACCATATATTCCTAAGTTCCTGTTCTTTTTATAAATTGTTGTATAATGTGCTTACTTTTCGGGAAAGATTTTTGTGATTTAGGTAATTGTGTAAAAGACTTTTAATTATTTTATAGCACCATCATAGGGTGATTTTTACTACTTTTGAATTTTTGTCATTATTATAACAGTGTTATTTTGTGAGGGAGCCACCTGCTCTGACTGAATTAAGTAACTTAAATTTATTATTTTTTGGGAAAATTAATTAGATGTTTTTTTCAAAATTTTAGGGTCCTCTGGGGACTTGCTGGTCAGGAAGGGCCCTCCTGCCTGTGCAAGCCTTCAGAGGGAGGGGGAAAGTTGTCAGGATTTAAAATATAGAGTAATTTAAGAGATTTTAATTAGGGATTATTTTAATGGGAGTAACGCGCCTCGCGTTACTAGTCCAATAAATACGGCACAAGCGCAGTGATATTAGCAGAGGGCGATAAGCAATTACTATAGTCGGACCTTTTGGCTCTCGAAATAGTGAATACGGCCTTTGTTTGCAGTTGGGCGCCAAAGATGAGACGCCATGTTGATTAGCGTGCTAAGTGGATTAATAAAGAGAAGAAAATAATGACTTGAGTGTG
>CM063501.1:124008690-124016190 GCA_032207245.1 Pardosa pseudoannulata | reverse complement strand
GCAAACATACAGGTAATCAAAAAACTTCAACCACCTAGAAATGTCAAAGACTTACAGAGATTTTTGGGAAGCGTAAATGTTTATAATAAATTTATTCCAAATTATGCAAAACTACGCGCACCGCTAAATAAATTATTAAAGAAAGAAGTAAAATTTGAATGGAATGAAGAATGCCAAAAAGCTTTTCAATATTTAAAAGATGCTCTTATTTCTAAACCCATTTTAACGATTTATAATCCTAATTACCCATGTCATATATTTGTGGATGCGTCAGGTCAAGCGATTGGTTCAGTTATAAAACAATTACATCCTGATGGATCGCTACATCCCATTGCATATCATTCTAGAAAACTTAGACCTTATGAATTAAATTATGCTATAACAGAACTAGAATGCTTAGCTATAATTGATGCAGTTGATAAATTTTATTGTTACTTACACGGGACTCATTTCACAATTTACACGGATCACGCATCTCTCGTTTGGCTAAAAAATATCAAAAATCCGACAGGTAGATTGTTCCGTTGGAGTTTGAAGTTATCAATGTACTCGTTCGATATAAAATTCAAAAAAGGTTCAACAAATTATGAAGCAGATATGCTAACTAGAAACCCGATCTCCTACCATATGACTGTACGCGAACCACTTTTAACGCCGAAAGAGATAGAGCAACATCAAAATTTAGACAACGTTTGCGGTGTAAACTATAGAAAATTAAATAATATTTGGACAGTTAAGAAACAAGGTTTAATCAAAATTGTAGTACCTTTCTCTTTAAGATTAAAACTATTGAAAAAAGCTCATAATGATTATGGACACCTAGGAGTCTCTGCAATGCTAAATTTAATATCTCCACAATATTATTGGATAGGTTTAACCAAAGATGTAAGCAACTTTGTGAAGCATTGTGAAGTATGCCAATTAAATAAGAAACCAAGACAACCCAGATTCGGCCTTTTACAAATGTTACCTCCTACGAGCGATCCTTTTGAAATTCTTGCCATAGACACTGTTGGTGGTTTAAACTATTATAATTCAACAAAAAAATATCTGCACATTGTTATTGACCATGCCACTAGGTTTATTTGGACTTTCGCCTCAAAGAACGTTAACACCGATACTTATATTAACTGTTTAAGACAAATTTTTCGACATCAAATGCCTAAGAAAATTTTGAGCGATAGGAATGCTGCTTTTACATCATCCAAATTCAAACACTTTTTGAGTAATAATAATATTAAACAGCTTCTAACTACATCCCATAGGCCGCAAACGAATGGTAAAAATGAACGAGTAAATCAGACCTTGATAACTAGACTTAATATAAATTAAATTCATATCATGGTAACATTTCGTGGACCAAATTATTACGTGAAGTAACTGAGGACTATAATGACACCCCTCACACTGTAACAAAATTTCCCCTTCTTATTTAATGCATGGAAAATTACCATATCAAACCTTAATAGACAATCAGGAAATGTATCCTCCAATCGAAGAAGCTAGGAAAATTGCTAGACAGAGGACTATAAGAAATCATGAAATAAATAAAGAAAGATATGACACCCATTTCAAAGAATCTAAATTTAAAGTAGGTGATAAAGTAATACTAGAAAGTTTCTCATATCCAAACACTCCAAAGCTGAATCCAGTGTTTACGGGACCCTTTGTAATTCTAAAGCGACTTTCAAGTGTAAATTTTGAGATTAACAAACCCAATCTTCTTACTAAACAAGAAACTGAAATAGTACATTCAACTAGACTAAGACATTTTAATCCTGCAGAAAATTTTAAATTAAATGTTAGAAAAACTAAAATTCCAATTTGTAATCAAAATTATCCTAAGACAGAGAAAATAAATAATACCAAGAACGATGGAAATACAGTTATTAAAATTCGATAGCACGCGAGGATGAAAACTTTCAGTCCAACGAATGGAGTGTCTGTGACCTTGGTCAATAGAGACATTGGGAAAGCGGAAAAGCACTTGAACATTGAAAATTTTAATTCTGACCTCTAAATTATGACGTGGCAGTTTCGGTTCGACCTGAAGTTACAGGAGTTTTTAAAATGCTTTCATGTGATGTTGGACGCAAAATGTAAGAGTTGTTTTGACTGTACAATTGTGAACGGGATTTATACAGTAGTAAACAGATGTGTCGACACTCGTGAGTTGAATTGTTGTTTTGTTACTTTTGTTGATTGTGTTTTGGGATTACGGGTTTGATTTGAAGGACTGTTCTGATGATTACGAACTTGACGATTCTAGATATCTGTGTTTTTTATATTTTATTATAGTACTCACTTTTTATATTTAGCCAATTTGCAATTCATCGTTTTTGAGTTTTGCTTGTTACTTATTGCAGTGAATCTAAAAAATTATTTGATTTAAAGTGTTCAAGTATGTTATATTTTTACATTTTTATATTCGTAGTTTCTCATAATAACTATAAATGTGTTTTTTATTCTTTGAATTCATGGTGTGTTATTTCAAAAATAGTAAGTGAATGTTTACAATACAAGGAATATCTAATTTGATTAATTAGGAGAATTTTCATAGAATAGGTAATGTTTTCATTTTAAGTATGAAAATTTGATTGAAATTTAAGAGATAATGCAGTTTTACGTCTAAATTCCTAATGTGAATTAAATACAGGATAGTTAAAACTTACAAATGAACAATGTTTCGAAGAGTAGTTCAGTTTGATTTTCAGTGTGGAATTAATTTTTTTTTCTAATATTTAACTCCGGAGAGACCCTCTGCAAAGTCAAGGGATAGCTTAGGCGAGTCCTTTGTCGTTTTGCTCTTCAGCTTCCTCTAGGTCATGAACGGTCATTCCGTCATCGCCTTCGAGGCAAGCCCCTTCCACTCTCCGAGTTATTTTGAAGTTCAATCTGATTATTGTGTTTCGGGTTTTTCACACTGAAGATGAGTAACGTTTGTAGCTGATCAAGATGTGGGAAACTGTTACCCGCATACCTCTGATCTTTGGTAGAGAAAAAAAAAAAAAAAAAAAAAAGGTTTCAAAATGTTGTTCACAAATGTCATAACGTTGGAGAGCCCTGTCACAAAAACAATAGGTAGTCGCCTCCCACTGAGGGATGAACCTTTTGTCGTTTTGTGTGAGCACCCTCGGGGTCACTAACAATTTTCACGTTGGTCACCACAGAGGACAGCCATTTTCCTTCTCCAAAGTTTATTTCAGTAAAATTTTAATAAAGCATAATTTGAACATTTTGAGTTAAGTTTTGCTTAGGAAAAATATTGAATTTCATAATGATAAACTTTCTTAAATACTTGTTTACTGTAAACCTTCATTTGCGTGTATTATTATGTTTCTGTTTATATTCATTGCATATTATCTTTTCATTATTTAGTTGTTTATAGATTGATTCTGTATAGAGATTTTGTGATGGTGCAGGAGAGTCAGAGGAACGGTATAACTTGATAGATTTAAATTTTGATGTGATGGTGTGGAATTACTTATGATGAGTTACAGACCAAGCTTCTGACTCTGTAACCCTGATGTCTCCAATTCTGACACACTAGAAAGAACAGTTCTGACTCTTCTACACTAAATTTATTCATTTAATGTTACAATTTCTTGTAAAAAATTTTGATAATCATATATTTGTACTATTTTAAGTTGTGAAAATGTCACCCATCAGCGAGACGATTTTCTCTTTTTTCGGGGGGGATCTGTAATATATCAAAATTAGTTAACTTTAATATTTCTTCAAAAACCTCCTCTCTCCTATTTTAATTCATCTAGATATTTTTTATCAGCCTCTAAATGGTTTGGTCAATGAAGTATTTTCCACTTAACATTCCTTTCTGTCATAAAACTGTAAACTTTCTGTCTATGCAGCAGTTTCGCAGGTGTTGGCGGAACATGTGTTCGTGTTTTGCTGATAGTGCATTTAATTCGCTTAGTAAGTTGTTTTGTTGTGGGAAAAATCTTGTTGTCAGAGCTCTTGGGTTACTTGTGTGAAAGCAGAGTGAACTCTGTGGCTTTTGATTCTGTATTGTCCACAAGGACAGATGTGTCGTGTTGCCGCTCTGAAATAAAGTTTTAAATTAGACTTCTGAGTTCTCTTGAATATGAGCCCGACTGCATTCTCATTACGTATAGCCGTTGAACTTTCTCCTTGTGAAGGAGTTATATAAAAAATGGATTACATACATATATATAATATATATATATATATTTATATATATATATATATATATATATATATAATATACATATATATATATATATATATATATATATATATTTATATATACATATATATATATATATATATATATTTTTTATATATATATACATATATATATATATATATATATTATATTTTATATATAACTATATATATATATATATATATATACATTAAAGAGCAAATACATTATGACCACCTGTCAATAACATTGGAATTTTGCAACACAGCTTCAAATTGAATGTATGCCACAAGTTCTTGGTATGTGGCGGAGACAGATTAAACCAGATGTTTACTCAAAGGTTGCGCAAAATACAAGATATTGCGGATTAGTGGTCTTTGTATTTTTAAGTTGCCGTCTCGTGTCATCCCAAATGCGTTGTATCGGATTGAGATCCAGTGAGTTAGGTCAAGACATTAACTGGAATTTAGCATGATATTTCTGGAACCACTCAAACACAATTTTAGCCTTGTGACAAAGGGCGTTGTCCCGTTGGAACATACCATATCAGCTGGAAAAACAGAGGACATGTATGAGCGCAACTGGTCTGCAATGATGTTCAGATACTCTGTGATATTCATAGTCTGCTCTACCACAAACGCAGGTTCCAGAAGCGCCCAAGAGAAAGTGCATCAAATCATAATACCGCTACCACCGGCCTGTGTGACCTTTTGCATTGAGAGAGCAACTGTTCTCCTGAAAGCCTTTCAGATCACACACAGAAGTAAGTGAAAAAATAATTCTTTACACTTTCTAGAAGAGGTTAAATACCACTTCCGCCTGATCACGTGCCTTCCAGGTCATCCAGGAGAATTAAATTCAAAATGTAGGGATTGTCATAATGTTTTGAGTGTATTTCTTTAAATTATTCTACATTTTATTGTATATATAAAAAATATTGATGTGATAAATTGAAATTAAAGTTTCACATAAATTACGCTGGATTACTAAAATAAAAATTCCATTATATAAAAGTTGCAGTATATATTTTTACATTTCAAAATGTAGTCATTTGTTATGTTACTATTTTATATATTATAAATACTAATTACAAATGTAAAAAAAAGTTGTTTTAATGCGTTACGGCTTAATGTTGTATGGCGACAATTGTAAATTTTTTAGCAAATTTATACCTTTTATGGACATATTAGTAAAATGACTTAATAATTTTATGATGAAGCTTGAAAGATATAGTAATTTAAAACTTGAAAGTTATGTTCATTAAATATCTCAGAGTATTTCTTTTACAAATGAGAAATATTAATATAAAAATTAAAAAGTAGTAATTAAATTCTAGTCTTCTAAGTAGTAATTAAATTCATTAATAGGTTATACGAATTTAATAAGAAATTAAAAATCCTACTAACTTTAAAAATATTACTTTGAGTCATAGGTCATTAATGAATCCTATTAATTATATGAATTTATATTTAGAATCTTTGAGAATTAAAATATTCATTTTTTTTTATAAAATGATGAATCTGAAAGATTAAAATTCTATAAACTTTTTTTTAATCTTAAAAGTCTATTACGTAAAAGATTTTTTAATATTTCTATTTGTATATTAGAAAATAAAAATTATACATTTTAACATTTCTTTAATTCTTTATTATATAAACTAGCATGATATCTGAATTTAATTCAATTTTTTAAATCTTATAAGCAAAATTAGCAAACTCAAATCAGATTTATAGCTTTGATTAACACCTTGAATTACATGCATTTACGAATAAATGTCAATGAAAATATGCATTACATTTATTAATGTGGAAGATGAAAAATTGAAATGATAAATTGAAATGATACAGTCATTATTTTACACTTGAAAGTATTTACATCCATTTTTGGACATTATCATTATGTCTGTTATTTAATTTAAAGTATTAATAATCCTTATAACTGTATATTACGAAAATGATTTTATATTATTTATATTACTCTATTAGAATTCAAATACACATTTTAACTCTTCTCTAATGTTTAATTTAATAGACAAGCATGATATCCAAATATAAGTCAAGATTTTAAATCATATAAACTTACCAAACACACATTAGAATTATAGCTTTGAATAACACTTCCCATTACAAGCATTTCGGAATAAATGCCAATGAAAATATGAATTGCATTTAAAAATATAAAAGCTGAAAATTTTAAATAATACAGTCATTATTTTAAACTTGAAAGTATTTACATCAATTTATGGAGACTATCACAGTGTCGCTTAATTATTTAAAATATTAATAGTACTTTTAAATGTATAGTACGAAAAATATTTTATATTATTTCTATTACTCTATTAAAAAATAAAAAATATATTTCAACACTTCTCTACTGTTTAATTAAATAGACTAACATAATAGCCAAATATAAATAGTTTTTAAAGCCTATAAACCTAGCAAACACCTATCAGTGTTATAGCTTTGAATAACACCTTCAATTACACGCATTTCGGAATAAATACGTATGAAAATATGCATTTCATTTATATATATAATCTGAAAAACTGAAATTCCACACTCATTATTTTGAACTTGAACGTATTTACATCAATTTATGGAGATTATCATCGTATCTTTTAATTCTTTAAATTATGAATATTATTTTTAAATGTCTATTCCGAAAAAGATTTTATATTATTTCTATTACTCTATTAGAAAAATAAAAGTATTTATTTTAACACTTCTCTAATATTTAATTAGACTAACATGATGTCAAAATATAATTAAAGTTTATAAAGCATATAAAATTACATATCTGACTTATGGCTTTTAATAAAACCTCCAATTACAAGCATTTTGGTATAAATGTCAATAAAAATATGCATTTCATTTATAAATGTAGAAGCTTATAAATTGAAATGGTACAGTCATTACATTAAAAGTATTTACATCAATTTATGGAGATTATCACTGTGTTTCTTAATTATTAAAATTACTTTTAAATGTATATTTCGAAAAGATTTTATATTATTTCTATTACTCTATTAGGAAAATTAACTCATACATTTTAACACTTCTCTATTATTTAATTAGACTAACATGATGTCAAAATATAATTCAAGATTTTAAAGCATATAAACTCAGAAAATACATATTAGAATTATAGCTTTGAATAACATCCCCAATTACAAGCATTTCGCAATGAAATTCCAATGAAAATATGCATTGCATTTTTAAATATAGAAGCTTAAAAATTGAATTATATTGAATTTGAAAGTATTTACATCAATTTATGGCGATTATCACAGTGTATCTCGTTGAAAAGTAAATATGTAG
>CM063501.1:123976190-124003690 GCA_032207245.1 Pardosa pseudoannulata | reverse complement strand
TCAAACCCACGTACTCCGGGACCGAAATTAGTGCCAAACGAGGCAATCATTACTTGGCAGTTTTGGTTGTTTGGTCTTAATTTGATCTGTGAATGCACGTATATATTTCGTCTAAGTCCGTCTTCCAGTTTTACAATTTAACTTTTTCTTTTATTTAGTTAATAAAATCTATATTTTACATAGTTTGCTAAATCTGATTTATTATACATATATATATATATATATATATATATATATATATATATATATATATATATATATATATATATATATATATATATATATATATATATATATATATATATATATATATATATATATATATATATATATATATATATATATATATATATAGTATATATATATATATATATATATATATATATATATATAGTATATTTATATATATATATATATATATATATATTTATATATATATATATATATATATATATATATTACATGATCCTGCCGACTCTTGTAGTGGTCCGAGTAAACACACTAGAGTCCTGACATCAGCTTCATATCTTTATTTAAACTCACCAACACTCTACTCACAATGGCGTCTCATTTTGGCGCCCAACTGCAAACAAAGGCAGTATTCACTACTTCGAGGAGCCACGTCTGCCTAGTAATTGCTTATCGCTCTCTTTCTATCTCACTGCGAGTGAGCCGTATTTATGTGACTAGTAACGCGAGGCGCGTTACTCCCATTAAATGAATCCCTAATTAAATCTCTTAAATTACTCTATATTTTTATAGTGACATATATATATATATATATATATATATATATATAATATATTTCTTATTTGCTTTTACTATAAAATTCAAAAAAAAAATTTATTTAAATTTTATCTTAATCTCTACTCATGTAAGGCAACTGTGTCCTGAATAACTCAGATTTATCCATACATCTTGATGTTATTTAAAGTAAATAAATCTGTTCAGCTAAATTGTCAAAGTTTTTTCTTTTTAAGATTTCAGTGTTTTCTATATACAATGTATACGAGAAAGTAAATTTTAATCAATTTAATTTTTAATAACTAAAATAAATGAAAAGTAGTTTCAAATTTGAAGCAGTGGTTTAGATTGTTTTGTGCAGTGTCATTGAGAATCTCTCTAAGATGTGTCATGCATTTTCAATATACCGTTGACTCATAATTAAGTTTACATACATTCACACTATTTTTATATAGTAGTTAGATGAGATATAGTTATCATTAGTTTGTTTCGTGCATTAGGTTTCTTATTAGCAACACGAGGTCTAATGAGATAGGTCATACTTCTTAAGTGGACATACGACTGCTCAATTGAAAAAATTACAGGACAAATATATCTGAAGAGGAATTCAGTTCTGAACATTTTACAACAATCTGTGTAAAAAAATTTCATTATTGAGAGGTGTTATGAATAAAAACGTATCATCTGTTTACTGTAAACAAATTTTAACTTACAAAACTTTAACATGATTTTTCTTAGATAGTGTATTTTTCTTGTAAAATGCATGTTATCTATACACGTTTTTAACATTTTTTTCAAAAACTTTTTACAGGTTGTATACAATATAATTTCCATCCGATTGAACCTAAAGTTTCTTCCATATTTCCGAAAATATGTTGTTTTATTTATAATTAAATTTTAATTTTTAATTTTTAATTTTTTTTAAATATATATGCATTTTAAATGTATACAAATTTAGATTCTAAGTTATTTTAAGATATTATAGCATGTTTTAAAAATTTAGTATACCTTTGTTAGCATTACCTTCATTTACCTTAAATGTTGGTTAAATGTTGGTTTGTCAGTTTGTGTCTAATTTTCGATGTCTTCAAATGGTAAACAGTTTTTAATTGTACTATTTATTATTACTTATAATCTTTTCTTTAATTACTTAATGTGTGTATTTTGCTATTTTTCATGTATTTTTGTTTTTAACTTTCTGCAAATTTACTCATTTATTTGGTCAACCCAGTAGTATATAAACAGCAATTGTAGTTTCTGTGGTCTGACTCAGACGTTGTTTTTATCCCATTTGTGGGTGTTACAATAGTTGTATTATTCTATTGTTCGTGGAGCAAATTTATAATGTTAGTGTTTTTTTAATTCATCTTAAATAAACAGCATGTTTTCTTAAGTTTGCTTTCTTCACTCACCATACTTGCCAGTTTGCTTAAAATGTCATGTGAAACTCACAGTCTTAAATTACATTATAATTTTAGTAATCATGCTCCTTAGCCTTGATATCATTTTCCTTAACAACAAAGTGTCTGTTATCTAAAACTTTCTAACAAAAATATTGTTCATTTTTCCAAATAGAATAAGATATGTGTATAAATACAGGATTTGATCTAAGTAAAAGAACTCCGGGGTTTGTAAATATTCAGTTCTAAGGGGTGAGTTGTAGAAAATGATAATTATTTAGTCGATTTTTCGAAGTTTTAACCCTCCGAGTGGAACCACCGAGGAAAAAAAAAGTCTCCAAAAATACGCTGGAGCGTTTACTGCGCAGTGGCTAAATGACGGTCTGTGATTTTTTTCCTTCACCCTTTGTCGACTAGAACGGAATACGGGAAACCCACCCCCGTTATTGTCCCTTTACTTCCGGTAATAAATATATATATATATATATATATAAGTAGATATGATAGATTGTTAATTTTTATTACGCATAAAGCTCCTCAAGTCTCGAAGATCATTCCATAAGAAATAATGGATTCTAAAAGTACAAATAAAAATAATCTTTGAGAGACATTTATATTTTTTACGAATGTCATTCAAGATATTTAAAGGGGTGCTATTAAAGATACATCTATTATCTCAAAAAATACTTGAAAATAGAGATTTATAAACATGAAAAGCTATGTTTTTTAGGGGTTTCATCCCTCAAAATATTTTGTCTCAACAATCGAGTTCTGACCCTATACTGCACTCCTGTATAAAGCACTTTGATCTAGAATTGTAAAATTACATCCATTTTCGGATCAGTTTTTGGAGGTCGAAAATTGTACGTTTGAAGACATCATCGGTTTTACATTTTACGTGCGAAATTTAAGAGTCGTATCATCCGTAAAAATCAATTTCAAACTGCTAAGAACCTTTATGCTTTCAGCAGACCTTAAATGCTCTAATTTGAAAAAGCAGTAACTAATACATTCAGAAAAATTATGCGTTCGATTATCTGAACTACAATATTGTTAACATTATTAAGTATCAACCAAATTCAAATAAAGAAATTTTATATAACTATATCCCTATTGTATCCCTGCATTACTTGCTTATTCATAGTATACGTCTAATTTCTCCTCTCTATAATAAAGAAGCAAGGATTTATCATACTCATATGCGATATGATTTTCGTAACTCTCATAAAAAATGCTAATATCTGTGATGTAAATGCATTGAAGTAAACAGCTTATCAATTTGATTACATAAATGCTAACGGCAATCGTCTATTTTTATTTGACAAAAAAATAAGGAAAAATCCTTAAAGCGATAAATGTTATTTTTAATCTTTGAAAATTTTCTTTTTGGCTATCGATTTTCTATAAGAATTTCATCATAAAAAGAGTAAATTAATTTACTTAGAATTTCGACATTTTAATAGTAAAGAATAGACTTTAAAATATGCTAAGAAATAAATAGGAAAGGAAAACATAAATGAGAAAAAACGTTATGTCAGAATATGTTCTAGCTCTAAATTTTAGAAATTTATTAAAAATATAGTTATTTTACTAAAATTCACAAAATAAATGTATTTATTATGTTAATACAAGATACAACCTTTTAAAAACGCTTGTAAATTGACAGGAGTATAACAATTAAACTCTTAATATTACGAGTATAAGAAGTGTAAACTATTTTCAGTAATAGAATTATATATATATAACATGACGAACGGTTTATTTGTATAGTATAAACAACTTATTTGTCCTTTTTATTCTATGTATTTTAAAACCAATTTCTCTCTAATAATTCTAATTTATGTGATAAAAAATTTGTTCATATAAGATCAGATCAAAACATTTCTCGTTAAGGGCATTAATGCAGGTTGTCGATGTTTTTATAGTTCCATTACTGTTTCGTCAATGAGAGTACAAAAACATCGAAACATTGGATTGCATTGGTGATATTTCTGTGAAATGAGTGGAATCAGACCTACAAGATGTTTTACTTCATTTGGAATTTTGAAAACAAAATCCAATTGACACTTTTGAAAAATGAAAAATATATATATATGGAAAAGAATGTTTGCTGAAAAAGGTATAGTAATAAAATTTTAAAGGGCCCAGGAAAGCTGCAAAATATTTCAATATAAAGAATATGTCTAAATTACAGGTGTCATAAGCAGAATTTACACTCTATACAGTAGAACACTCGAACAACTGCCATTTTGTCAAACCCGAACACTTAATAGGAGATTTAAATTGTCAATGTTTTTATCAGACCAAAAAGTTAAAATCAGTTTCTAATTTTAAGCAACAAATAAAGGAGTTGACCAAAACCCCAGGTTCGAATCCTGGTCACGACACCAATATTGTCGCATAAAGCAGTTTTAGCCAGCGAGCTCAGTGGCCGAATAGTCAAAGCACGTGATACAGACCCGCAGATTGTGGGTTCGATGCTTGCCACGGCGGTTTATCCAAAGTACGGACTTTTAATTTAAAAATGGTATTTATTGTTTCCTTATGTTCTTGAACATTCTAGATCTTTCTTTAATATGTAAGTTAGGTATTTCAAGAATGTTCTGTTCGGGTATAAAAGCTGATACCCACTAGTTGTAGGCAACTTCTCGATCTTGTAAAGTTGCTAGTTGCTACTTAGCTTCAATAAATTCTTTTGTTAAGTTAAACGGTGTGTTCATTCGAATCTTCGTGACAATATTACATACCAATGACTTATACCAGGCCTGTTGAGATAACGCAAAGAATTAGAAGACACCAGATACAAATGAACGAAGAAAATTTTGCAGACTCTTTATTTACAATTTTATTTTTGAACAATCTGGTGACGCAAATAAAACGTATTAAATATCAGTATGGAGAAGCTGTAAACTACTGGAATTTGAAACAACTCTCTGCAGCTAATGAAGCTATGTTCAGATGAAAAAATGGTTTAGTTTTCCCTGTCTTTGTTGAAGTTCTCCGTTCGCTCCGTCTTGGCCTGCTTTTCGTCAGAAGGGGCCTTCAAATCTGCCGAGCAAAATCCAACGACTACTGTTGCTAGGGCCAAAGATTACTGACCAGTGTTAGCAACACCTCTTGTCCAATGGGGTCGAAGGGGGGAGGGGGGTTGGGCACTGACATTGCTTTCGTTCTTCTGTCAGTCTCCCGCGCTGGCGTTGTTCAGTAGTGTAACTCAATTGGTATTGGACATTCAAATTGGTAAATCAGTTGAGTTGAATTCACAATGCTTAAAGGCATGTGACACGACTGGCATAATGAATATCCACTTTTTAGTCTTATAAATGAAATCTTTATTCAACACATATGAAATCGTATGTAACAGTCCAGTTTTAGTGGCACTTTCTATAATAAAAATAGAAGCAGTAAATTTAAATAATTGTAAAAAAAAATATTAGTAAAAAGGAAATCCTAAGGTATAGAAGTTTTAATAATTTATCGTAATTAATTAGTCTTTGGAATTATGAACAATAATTAGAATATTATCCAATTGATACCGGCAGAGTTACATTCTTCAAGAATGAAGCATATATTTTTCCAGCAGCACTGGAAGACAAATCTGAAAGATTTGGAATTATTTACATCGTTTGTAGATGCAAATGCTTACATGTGCCACTATAGCTAGTACCAAACCTGCGAAGTAAAAATAATCTGCTATATAAAAGACATATATGGTAATAAAGTAATATTTTAAAACATCATACAAATGGAGAGATTATAACTTGCTAGAGGTGGCTCTTAATTTTAACAATCCGAGTGGAAGAAATCAGGGGGAAAACACTGAAAAATACACTTGTGTTCTACTGTGTTTGTAGCTAAAGCATTCGGTAAATTTTTTCTACTCTCTTTCTCGGCTAGGATAAAAGAAGGAAAGCATCCTGCTTATTGTCCCTTTACTTCCTGTGAAACTCCAAGAGAGACTGCCTATAGGGGCTTCAATGATTAACCCTTACAATATAGTCTTATCTATAGTGTCACCGATTTGAACCAAGCGTAGTCTTTCTGTGAAGGTCTGAGCTATTTCATGCCGATCATAAAAAAAACTGTTTTGACTCATCTGGTTTTAAAAGCAGTTTTTAGGTTAAATGTCAACAAATGACTCCGCTTCAGGAAATAGGGGTGTATCCCTCAATAAATATCAGTCAAAGAGGAGTTCAGTTCCCAAACAATCGACTGGACCCTCCTACCTCTAAACACCACGAGGGAAAGCAATGGCAGAAATATATATTACATCCATTTTCAGAGCGTTTTTGGAGGTCGAAAATTGTACGTGACCACCACATTGAATACATCATTGGCTGGGCGGAATTATACGTGTGAACCATTTAGAGGGTTAAGTGTATTATCCCTCTTATTTAGCTTCTTTTAGTAAAACACTTTTCGGTTTCTAATATTCTAGTGGAAGTCATTTGTAAGTTACGGTTTTACAAACTTCGAGTTTTCTAAAGTAAATTACTTATTTTATTAGTTAATGATAAATTGTCATTATTGTTATTGGGTTGTTCGGAAAGTAATTTCGTTTTTTTCCCTCAGAGGATTTAATTGTATTTTTTTTCACCCAACTTCACATTTAAGCCGTATAATTTTTATATGCTTTGATAGCTCATATAGCAAGGCTTGTGTGTGAAAAATTCCAATTAATTCTACGCAGTAGTTTTTGGTTGGTACCCTCTTAAATATGGAGAGCGATAAGCAGAATTTTCGACATATTTTACTGTTTTACTAAAGAAAGGGTAAAAATGCTGTTCAAGCCAGAAAAAAATTGACCGATGTGTATGGAGAAGGTGTGTTGACAGTACGCCAGTGCCAGAACTGGTTCGCTAAATTTCGATCCGGCAATTTTGATGTCGAAGCTGCACCATGTTCGGGAAGTCCGGTGGAAGCTGATAAAGACGCGATAAAGGCATTAGTTGATGCGAACCGGCGAATAACAACACGTGAGATCAGATTGAGGTTAAATTTATCAAATTCAACAGTTTATGACCACTTGAAAGGCCTGGTATTATCCTCGAAGCTCGATGTATGGGTTCCCTATATTCTCACAGAGAGAAATCTGTGTCGCCGCATTGACGTCTGCGATTCGCTTCTCAAACGTCACGAAAATGATCCGTTTTTGAAGCACATCATCACTGGGGACAAAAAATGGGTTATATACAACAACGTCAAATGCAAGAGGTCATGGAGTAAAAAAGATGGACCGGCTCAAACCATTTCCAAAGTCGATATTCACCAAAAAAAGGTGATGCTGTCTGTTTGGTGGGATTTTAAAGGAATCGTTGTTTTTAAGCTTTTACCGGATAACACAACGATTAATTCGGAAGTCTACTGTCATCAGCTGGACAAAATGAATGATGAACTTCAACAGAAAAGGTCAGAACTAATCAACAGGAAAGGTGTACTGTTTCACCAAGACAACGCGAAACCTCACACAAGTTTGGTCACTCACCAAAAGCTTTTACAGCTTAAATGGGATACAATACCACACCCACCAAATTCTCCAGACCAGGCACCATCGGATTATTATTTGTTTCGGTCATTCCAAAAATTTTTAGACGGTAAAACCTGCACCTCAAATGAGGAGGTCAAAAACCACCTCGATCAGTTTTTTGCCAGCAAAGACCAAAAATTTTATGAGCGTGGAATTATGCTACTACCAGAAAGATGGCAAAAGGTGTTGAACCAGAACGGCCAATATATAATTTAATAAAGTATTTGTTTATTATACGAAAACTGTCTTTCATGTTCCCCAAAAAAAACGAAATGACTTTCCGAACAACCCAATACATCATGTTCACAGTGCCATTTTTCTAATATACTGGATATGCAGTTATATCATGTAAAACATATTTAGTATGGACATAACAATTATCAAGAATCTCCTATATAATAATAGCCTAAATTATCTGTCTGTCTGTCTCGAATTTTTAAATCGTTTGGAACTGGAATGGAAAGTTGCTATTACGGGTATAGCATCTTCATTACCAGCTATATAAAAAATGCATAAATATAATTTTTTTCCTACGTGGACCTATATAAGTATCCCTCTCAAATGCACAAAATGCACGTTTAAATCTAAAAAACTATTTTAACACAAATTTTAAACAATTTTTAATTAGAACACATTAATTATAGGACTTTAAAACCATTAAAAACAAATGAAATTTAATTATTTTTACGAGCATGCTGCTTCGACGCAATGTCTTACGAATCGCTTCGGAATAACAAATATTCCAGAAGAACTTCTGATTACTGCTGCAATTTATTGGTATCAGTCAGAAGCTTAGACATCCTCGCATGCGTACCTAAGTTGTTAACTACCGTTTTTTTCAACAGGATTATTTTTCAGACGAAAGAGTCGAGGTCCACATATGTGGACCTCGATTGGTAGTGAAGAGGATAGTAAGACTTTTTTGGATATATTGGATTTTTGATGAATTAGCCCTACTAGAAAAAATCTCAAGATTTTCTCAAAAAAAAATCTTAAGAAAATCTTAAGTTATTTGGCCCACATCTTAAGCCTAAAATCTTAAGATTTTCTTAAGAATATAATCTGCAGAAAATCTTAAAATAATCTGCAGAAAATCTTAAGAAAATAATCTGCAGAAAATCTTAAGAAAATAATCTGCAGAAAATCTTAAGAATATAATCTGAAAATTTTCTCTACATGTAGGCTTATGTGGGCCAAATAACTTAAGATATTCTTAAGATTTCTTTTTTGAGAAAATTTTGAGATAATTGGATATATTCTAATACTTACACAAGATTTTCTGAAGAATTATAGAAATTAAATAAAATCAAATATTCTTATGATATTCTGAAGAATAAAAACTTGAATTGTAGAAAAATGCTTTAAAGCGTTTTAAAACTTCTTTTCAATGTGTAAATAAAAATTTTAAAACAATTTTTTCTTTGCCTTTTCCTGCTCACAATTATCTTTTTTTTTTTTTTTTTTTTTTTTAATAAAAGTATAATTATGAAAGCCATGTGATAAAAATATAATTTTCTATAATATCTGTTTATTGTAAATAGTATTTTCATTTGATTGCTGTTGTAATATTTATTATAATGTATATTAACAATTAACAAATTTTATTAAATATTATTTTCTTTATAACAAAAAGAAAAAATAAAATATATGTTATGATGTCAGTTCATACTATTTATAGAATTATAGAAATTGGATACATTAAAATATTCTTAAGATATCCTGAAGAAGTATAGAAATTGGACACATTCAAATATTCTTAAAATATTGAGAATTACAAAAATTTGGAATTTTGAAAAAATGTATTTTTCCTGTGGAAAAGCTTTAAAACTGCTTTTTTATGCATTTTCCTCCCTTGTATATAATCATTAAATTTTTATAATAGTATTAATAGCTAAGTCATTTCATAATAAAGCAATTTTCTATATATGTCAACTGCAAATACAGTATGTGTTTTCATTTGATTGCTATTGGTATCTTTATTAATATATAATATAAATTGCATACCAGCTTCAATTTAAAAATCTTTAATTTTCTTTTTCTTATTTTAAATTTTCAGTTCACATCATTATACACTTAAACAGTAAAATTGGAAAATGTAATAAAGGTATTCAGGAATTTTGCTTATCATTAATGCAACATTACTCAAAAATTACTTAGAATAAAACCAATACAGACTTGTAATAACTAAATGTTGTGTTGTACACACTTTTATTTTATCCTGTTAGCGGAATAAATAGCTCACTATTTTTGTTACTATACCATGCCGATATATTGAATGTACTAACAGTAAAATTAAAAAATGCAATAATCTATTCAGGAAGTTTACTTATTCGTAATCCAAAATTACTCAAAAATTACTTAGAAGAAATCTAATATAGAGTTGTAATAACTAAATCCACATTACTCTGATATTGTGTTAATAGGCAATTGTTTTGTATCCTCTTAATAGAATAAATAACTCACTATTTTTATTATATCATGTAGGGATACATTATAATATACAAACAGTAAAATTAAAAAATGCAATACTCTAATCAGAAAGTTTACTTATTCGTAATGTAGCATTACTTAAAAATTTCTTAAAATAAAACCAATACAGAATTGTAATAACTAAATCCACATTACTCTGATATTGTGTTAATAGGCAATTGTTTTGTATCCTCTTAATAGAATAAATAACTCACTATTTTTATTATATTATGTAGGGATACATTATAATATACAAACAGTAAAATTAAAAAATGCAAAACTCTATTCAGAAAGTTTACTTATTCGTAATGTAGCATTACTTAAAAATTTCTTAAAATAAAACCAATATAGAATTTAATAACTAAATCCACATTACTCTGATATTGTGTTAATAGGCAATTGTTTTGTATCCTCTTAATAGAATAAATAACTCACTATTTTTTATTATATTCATGTAGGGATACATTATAATATACAAACAGTAAAATTAAAAAATGCAAAACTCTATTCAGAAAGTTTACTTATTCGTAATGTAGCATTACTTAAAAATTTCTTAAAATAAAACCAATATAGAATTGTAATAACTAAATCCACATTACTCTGATATTGTGTTAATAGGCAATTGTTTTGTATCCTCTTAATAGAATAAATAACTCACTATTTTTATTATATTATGTAGGGATACATTATAATATACAAACAGTAAAATTAAAAAATGCAAAACTCTATTCAGAAAGTTTACTTATTCGTAATGTAGCATTACTTAAAAATTTCTTAAAATAAAACCAATATAGAATTTAATAACTAAATCCACATTACTCTGATATTGTGTTAATAGGCAATTGTTTTGTATCCTCTTAATAAATAACTCACTATTTTTATTATATCATGTAGGGATACATTATAATATACAAACAGTAAAATTAAAAAATGCAAAACTCTATTCAGAAAGTTTACTTATTCGTAATGTAGCATTACTTAAAAATTTCTTAAAATAAAAACCAATACAGAATTGTAATAACTAAATCCACATTACTCTGATATTGTGTTAATAGGCAATTGTTTTGTATCCTCTTAATAGAATAAATAACTCACTATTTTTATTATATTATGTAGGGATACATTATAATATACAAACAGTAAAATTAAAAAATGCAAAACTCTATTCAGAAAGTTTACTTATTCGTAATGTAGCATTACTTAAAAATTTCTTAAAATAAAACCAATATAGAATTTAATAACTAAATCCACATTACTCTGATATTGTGTTAATAGGCAATTGTTTTGTATCCTCTTAATAGAATAAATAACTCACTATTTTTATTATATTATGTAGGGATACATTATAATATACAAACAGTAAAATTAAAAAATGCAAAACTCTATTCAGAAAGTTTACTTATTCGTAATGTAGCATTACTTAAAAATTTCTTAAAATAAAACCAATATAGAATTTAATAACTAAATCCACATTACTCTGATATTGTGTTAATAGGCAATTGTTTTGTATCCTCTTAATAGAATAAATAACTCACTATTTTTATTATATCATGTAGGGATACATTATAATATACAAACAGTAAAATTAAAAAATGCAAAACTCTATTCAGAAAGTTTACTTATTCGTAATGTAGCATTACTTAAAAATTTCTTAAAATAAAACCAATACAGAATTTAATAACTAAATCCACATTACTCTGATATTGTGTTAATAGGCAATTGTTTTGTATCCTCTTAATAGAATAAATAACTCACTATTTTTATTATATTATGTAGGGATACATTATAATATACAAACAGTAAAATTAAAAAATGCAATACTCTATTCAGAAAGTTTACTTATTCGTAATGTAGCATTACTTAAAAATTTCTTAAAACCAATACAGAATTGTAATAACTAAATCCACATTACTCTGATATTGTGTTAATTGGCAATTCTTTTGTATCCTCTTAATAGAATAAATAACTCACTATTTTTATTATATTATGTAGGGATACATTATAATATACAAACAGTAAAATTAAAAAATGCAATAAGTCTATTCAGAAAGTTTACTTATTGTAATGTAGCATTACTTAAAAATTTCTTAAAATAAAACCAATATAGAATTGTAATAACTAAATCTGAATTACTCTGATATTGTGAGTTAATAGGCAATTGTTTTGTATCCTCTTACTAGAATAAATAACTCACTATTTTTATTATATTATGTAGGGATACATTATAATATACAAACAGTAAAATTAAAAAATGCAAAACTCTATTCAGAAAGTTTACTTATTCGTAATGTAGCATTACTTAAAAATTTCTTAAAATAAAACCAATACAGAATTGTAATAACTAAATCCACATTACTCTGATAGTGTTAATTGGCAATTCTGTTGTATCCTGTTAATAAAATAAATAACTCACTATTTTTATTATATTATGTAGGGATACATATAATATACAAACAGTAAAATTAAAATGCAAAACTCTATCAGAAAGTTTACTTATTTAACGTAGCATTACTTAAAAATTTCTTAAAATAACCAATATAGAATTTAATAACTAAATCCACATTACTCTGATATTGTGTTAATAGGCAATTGTTTGTATCCTCTTAATAGAATAAATAACACTATTTTTATTATATTATGTAGATACATTATAATATACAAAACAGTAAAATTAAAATGCAAAACTCTATTAAGAAAGTTTATTTATTCGTAATGTAGCATTACTTAAAAATTTTCTTAAAATAAAACCAATATAGAATTTAATAACTAAATCCACATTACTCTGATATTTTTTAATAGGCAATTGTTTGTATCCTCTTAATAGAATAAATAACTCACTATTTTTATTATATTATGTAGGGATACATTATAATATACAAACAGTAAAATTAAAAAATGCAAAACTCTATTCAGAAAGTTTACTTTATTCTAATGTAGCATTACTTAAAAATTTCTTAAAATAAAACCAATATAGAATTTAATAACTAAATACATTACTCTGATATTGTGTTAATAGGCAATTGTTTTTTTCCTCTTAATAGAATAAATAACTCACTATTTTTATTATATCATGTAGGGATACATTATAATATACAAACAGTAAAATTAAAAAATGCAAAACTCTATTCAGAAAGTTTACTTATTCGTAATGTAGCATTACTTAAAAATTTCTTAAAATAAAACCAATATAGAATTTAATAACTAAATCCACATTACTCTGATATTGTGTTAATAGGCAATTGTTTGTATCCTCTTAATAGAATAAAATAACTCACTATTTTTATTATATCATGTAGGGATACATTATAATATACAAACAGTAAAATTAAAAAATGCAATACTCTATTCAGAAAGTTTACTTATTCGTAATGTAGCATTACTTAAAAATTTCTTAAAACCAATACAGAATTGTAATAACTAAATCCACATTACTCTGATATTGTGTTAATAGGCAATTGTTTTGTATCCTCTTAATAGAATAAATAACTCACTATATTATATTAGATTATGTAGATACATTATAATAACAAACAGTAAATTAAAAAATGCAAACTCTATTCAGAAAGTTTACTTATTCGTAATGTAGCATTACTTAAAAATTTCTTAAAATAAAACCAATATAGAATTTAATAACTAAATCCACATTACTCTGATATTGTGTTAATAGGCAATTGTTTTGTATCCTCTTAATAGAATAAATAACTCACTATTTTTATTATATTATGTAGGGATACATTATAATATACAAACAGTAAAATTAAAAAATGCAAAACTCTATTCAGAAAGTTTACTTATTCGTAATGTAGCATTACTTAAAAATTTCTTAAAATAAAACCAATATAGAATTTAATAACTAAATCCACATTACTCTGATATTGTGTTAATAGGCAATTGTTTTGTATCCTCTTAATAGAATAAATAACTCACTATTTTTATTATATTATGTAGGGATACATTATAATATACAAACAGTAAAATTAAAAAATGCAATACTCTATTCAGAAAGTTTACTTATTCGTAATGTAGCATTACTTAAAAATTTCTTAAAATAAAACCAATACAGAATTTAATAACTAAATCCACATTACTCTGATATTGTGTTAATAGGCAATTGTTTTGTATCCTCTTAATAGAATAAATAACTCACTATTTTTATTATATTATGTAGGGATACATTATAATATACAAACAGTAAAATTAAAAAATGCAATACTCTATTCAGAAAGTTTACTTATTCGTAATGTAGCATTACTTAAAAATTTCTTAAAACCAATACAGAATTGTAATAACTAAATCCACATTACTCTGATATTGTGTTAATTGGCAATTCTTTTGTATCCTGTTAATAAAATAGAATAAATAACTCACTATATTATATCATATAGGGATACATTATAATATACAAACAGTGCTAATATAAAATGCAATAAGTCTATTCAGAAAGTTTATTTGTAATGTAGCATTACTCACAAATTTCTTAAAATAAAACCAATACAAAATTGTAATTAAATCTGAATTACTGTGATGTGTGAGTAAGCACTTTTTATTTTACCCTGTTACTAGAATAAATGGTTCACTATTTTTGTTTTATACTAGGCAGGGATACATTATAATATACAAAGAGTAAAATTCAAAAAATCTACTCAGGAAGATACTTTTTTTTTCCTGTTCACTGAGTATGAATATTAAATATTTATTATCACTTATCATAGTCTAAGTAAGCAGAAGAATAACCAAATATATCACTTACCTTTTAATTAATGAAGGAAACTTTACAAATTTAAAATAAAACAAAAAACTCAATGTTTACTTTAAAACACACTTTATTTAACAATTTCAATTGTGTTTGCGGAATGTGAACTATTATTACTTAACACATTTTTTGTGTTCTACCGGCAGAGGTATCATTTGAATATTGTGACCATGAACCTATTTTATGTGCACCAACAAGCATATGAATATAAGTCGTATGTCATCTCAGGCATCTAACCAAGATAGGACAGAACTGACACCACCTTCTTAGCACACAAAAAATTCAGCAGATTCATTTTCTTAATTTGCTGCAGTTTTCTGAAATTCATGGCAGTATTTATATATTTCACAATCAATAACAATATATGCTTGAATGTCGAAATTTACACAATCAGTTGTTTCCTCTTTTCTGCAATATCCTATCGTATGAAACTCATATGCCTATAATTTATTACATTTTGAATCAAAAATCTTATGATGTGATTTTACAGCTTCTTGTGGTTTTTGCTACACATTGAATTTAATAACCTTTTTTTTTGCTCAACAGATTGCTATGCCAGCAACATTAAACTGCAAATGCAAAAGTATCAGATTATTTCAATATCTAATACTTTGCTGTTATAACTGATAGGCAACTAATACAGTCATTTATAGATAAGTAACAATTTCCATCCATTGTCACACCACTTACCAACCTGTCATCACATTGAAACTTCACTATCCCCATGATCACACAACCTTCAATACATTTATTGCCTTCCTTTTCAGTTGAGAAAAATTCTTTATAAAATTTGCAAAAGTTGCACTAAAACCACACTATCTCCCCCACATATACCGAATATCGTATCTTCTGATAGGCCTAATCCACTTTTGTAGCTGTGGAAATAGTTGAAAAACATTAATGTTCGAATATTGAAGATACGGTTTCTAAATAGTTCAGAATTACATTCAATAAAAGATTCAAGACAATGCCAGCTTAGTAGAATCAGCTTTTGAAGAATTAGCAGTAAATGTTCGATTTTAATACCACAGAATAAGATTTTAAGTAAAAATTTCGTTGCAAAATGCAAGAAAAAAATAAGGAAATCACCAAGCCAAATACGATCGTTACACACGTGGCGCGATGTAAACAAACGCTAGACTGAATGGCGATTCAAGGATAACGATGCTGCAATTCTATAAAGAAATTGATTGTAAATGTGCAAAAAAAGTAAAGACACATACACAGATTAGATCTAGCACACATTAGATTATTAGACATTAGATTACACATTAGATTATTAAAAATAAAATAAAATAAAATAAAATCAGAATTAAGATTAAAACTAACATATCAGTACACTTTTTTTTTAAACATTAGTTAGGATATTTCAGTCTTAAATAAATGAACTTAGTAAAAAGTTAAAGCACATTGATTTAAAATTGATTAAATTATTCTATAATATATTTAGAAAAGAGGAATAGTAAATTAATATAAATATAATTTAGAGGAATTTTCATTAATATATATATATACTTATGTTTTTAAATAAGTAATGAAAAAATGGATAATAAAATAAACATGTATGTTAAAACACATGATACCACAATGATTTATGTGAAATAATTTTAAGCAAAATAAAATATTTTATTCATTTTTCAATATATGATTATTTTATATTTTTGGGAAAAATATTAAAAAGTTTTAATTACTATCATTTTAAAATATCTTATTACAAAGTTTGAGTTTCAATTAAAAAAAAAAAAAGAAATACTGTAATTTGCATAATTACTGATAACACAGTATTTTGAAAAAAAAAATAATAAAAAAAAAAAAATAAAAATAAAATAAAGTTCTATCTTTTAACACCTTAAAACCACTTATTAAGTTATGACTGATAATTTTCTGAAGAATATCTCAAATTATTTGTATCTCTGAAAAAATTCTTATTAGTTATTAACTTATTTTAAAGATAAAGTTACTCTGCAAATTGTCTTAACATTTTCTTATGAATATCTTCAGATACATGTCATTCACCTTAACATCTTCAAAATATCTGAACAAATTCTTAAGATAATCTTAAGAAAAATTAAATCTCAAAAAAATCTTCACTTTTCTGAAGATTTTCTTAAGAAAATGGCACTTTCTTAAGAAAATCTTCAGATTATTTCTAGTAGGGAGGGTTAGCAAAATTCAAAGCGAGTAATGTTTAAAACGAATAACTTTACTCACAACAGCATAGTTAGTCAACATAATTGAAAATGGAATAATATTAACCGGAATAAATGGAAAATATAAACCGGAAAATGGTTCCCCATACAGTCATTCCAATAGTTGGGTACGCAGCATGCTTACTTCTATCGTTTTTCTATCTTATGTTTGAAACACAGACTTTTAGCAATGAACCGGAATGACTTGTATTCGGGATCTTCAATCTCAAAGATTTCTTTGATTCAATCAGTGTCCATTGAACTATAGGGGGCATTCAAACAACCCTATCGCTGATCGCTATATCACTTATCTAGCTCGATCTCTGTGATTTAACTCTACAAGTCACTATTTGACATCGCTTTCCGAGTATCGCTGTTGAACTTCGGCAAACTTCCGAAGATTTTTCCCGAACTAACATTTTTAAACCAATTACATTCCGTGCTGTTCAACTATTTTTCTAAATAAATTCAACGTTATTCTAAACTGTATTCACAGTATCGGGAAACTTTAGAGGAGTAGGAAGATAAATAAATTATTGAGAGTGTACCAGATAATTCTCGGCTAAAACACAAACAATTTTTTTACTTGCCTTATAGGGTACTTTACAATTCTAGAAAATTAAAAATTTGAATGATCTCGTCATATGAGGGCTATATGCTAAGATTTGAATGTCAATATGTACTAAACGCTAGCCGTAAATCAAATCTGTATGAATTTGTAGCATGATGCTAGATGAAACGACATGCTCATAAGTATTCATCTTAAAGTATAAAACTAAATCTACATATAAGTCTGTAAGTAGTTTCGGTTCAATGAAATCGATACAAGTATATATGCATAAAGAATGTGATATTTTACTCTGGTATTACTAAAATGTATTCAAAGTGTATCTTAGTTCTCCCTAATCAGGAAAAGAAGAATATTTTCTTATTCCCCGATGCAATATGCTGTTCCAGTGTCAAAAAGCAAATAGGGAAATCCGTGGTGGGAATGCATGTAAGTAGGTAGCTGTTGAACCTGACTAAAGTGTAATCAATCTTCTTTTGTTTCTTTTGTACACTCTGTACAATAATAAAAATCTTTAATGTGACAGTTTTTATTGAATATATTTAGTTATTTTATTTAGTTGCGTCGTGTTTCTATTATAATTTCATTATCAATAGAACATGAGAACTTCTTTAGAAACCTGTGGGCTCAATGTGAAAGTATAGATTGTAAAATATGTTAGAAAATAAGGAAAAAAGGAAAACAAGATTTAAAAAGAAAGCTTACAATATTTTTCTTGCAGGGAATTACAATGGTGAATAAATTTCCTTAAAATATTTTATGTTTATACTGTCTAATTCCCTGTCATATTATATAATAAATGTAATTAAAAGTTTAAATATTTATTCAATGTATAAACTCTTTATATTAGAAATATTTGGTATATTTAAACAGAGCAGTATAATGAGTTTCTATAGATATGTGTATTAAAATTATGTAAATATAGTTTGCAAAATAGATCATATCTTATATTCTCAAATGTAAAAGTCAATAATATGGCACATACATGCTAATAAGGAAATATTTTAATACGTAATACAAATGGAGAGATTATAACTTTGCTAGATGTGACTCTTAACTGTAACTTTATTGTCACTCTTATTTAGCTTCTTTTAGCAAAACAAAGATTCGATTTGGAACGTTTTAATGGCGAAGTAATTTGTCAGTCACAGTATTAAAAAATTCGTGCTTTGTAAAGTAGAATTAAGTATTTTATTAGTTAATGATAAAAAGCCATTAGTGTGACATTAAGTTCACAGTTTCGTTTAATGTACAGGGCATGCATTTATTTCATCTAAAATATATCTAGTACTAACAATTGTCACGAACATTTTAATGTCAATTTGTACTGAAAGCTAGACGTAATTCAAAACTGTTCGAATTTGTACCATAATACTTGTTGAAACGACATGCTTATAAGTATCCATCTTAAAATAGAAAACTAAATTTACATATCAGTCTGTAAGTAGTTTCGATTCAATGAAATCGATACAAGTATATATACATAAAGAATGTGATATTTTATTCTGGTATTACTAAAACATATTCACAATGTATCTTATTTCTCCCTTTTTCGTAAAACAAGAATATTTTTTTATTCCCCGATGCAATATGCTGTTCCAGTGTCAAAACCCAAATAGGGAAAATCCGTGGTGGGAATGCATGTAAGTAGGTAGCTGTTGAACCCGACTAAAGTGTAATCCATCTTCTTTTGTTTCTTTTGTACACTTTGTACAGTTATAAAAATCTTTAACGTGACAGTTTTTATTGAATATATTTAGTTATTTTGTTTAGTTGCGTCGTGTTTCTATTATAATTTCATTATCAATAGAACATGAGAATTTCTTTAGAAATCGTTGGCCTCAAAGTGAAAGTATAGATAGTAAAATATGTTAGAAAATGAGGAAAGAAGGAAAACAAGATTTAAAAAGAAAGCTCACAATATTTTTCTTGCAAGGAATTACATTGGTGAATAAAATATCCTTAAAATATTTTATGTTTATACTGTCTATGCCCTTGTCATATTATATAATACATGTAATTAAAAATTTTAAACATTCATTCAATGTATAAACTCTTTATATTAGAAATATTTGGTATATTTAAACAGAGCAGTATAATGAGTTTCTATAGGTATGTGTATTAAAATTATGTAAATATAGTTTGCAAAATACATCATATCTTATATTAATTGAGCTTCAGAGAAATATTTTATAATACTATTTTTATAAATTAGATTTATTAACATTTTTTAATTACTTTTTCTGCATTAACAATATTTTTTTATTATTTCTTGTTTTATTATTATTATTTTGAATCACTATGATTGACATCTTTTTTTATGTAAAACCTATATGTTATAACAAAACATAAAAAACTATATTTAATTATTAAAAATATAATTAAAATTTAAATATTTATTCAAAATATAAAATATTTATATCATAAATACATTTTGGTAATTTTAAACACACGAAAATAATGAGTTTCTATAGTTATTTATGTAATTAAAAGTTTATGTAATTAAAAGTTTAAATATTTATTCAATGTATAAACTATTTATATCAGAAATCCCTTTTGGTATATTTAAACAGAGCAGCATGATGAGTTTGTATAGGTATGTGTATAAAAATATATAATTATAATTTGCAAAATAGATCATATCGTATATTAACTGAGCTTCACTGATTTGCTTTATAATACTATTATTATAAATGACTTTTATTAACCATTTTTATTTACATTTTTAACATCAACATTAATTTTTTATTATTTATTGTTTCATTATTATTTTTTTGAATGACTATGATTTACATCTTTTTTATGTTAAACGTATATATTATATCAAAACATAAAAAACTATATTTAATTATTATAAATGTATATAAAAGTTTAAACATGTATTCAAAGTTTAAACAATTTATTTCATAAATACATTAAGGTTTATTTAAACAGAGCGAAATAATGAGTTACTATAGTTATTTAACTTGTAATTATGTAAATATACCTTCCAAATAGATAATAAACTAACTGAGCTGTGGTGAAATATTTTATAATACTATTTTTATAAATTAGTTTACTAACAATTTTTCTATAATTTTTGAACATCAAAAATCATTTTTTAGTATTTATTGTTTTATTATTATTTTTTGGATGACTATCATTAGCAACTTTTTATGTTGAACGTATATGTGATACCAAACCATTATTTTTATACTAATTAAATACAAAAAAACTGCATTTAATTAGTATAGAAATATCTTCATTCTTATAAATGTGGTACTTCATTTCTTGGTTTTAAATTTCAGTCATTAACAAAGATATAATTCAAGAGATCCTATCCCGGTGTCGTTCTAAAAATAAACATTTTATTAGTTATCCTGTAGTAAAATAAATAATTTCTTTTCTAAAGAATTTAAACAAGTTAAATCAATAAAAAAGGGATCTACAAATTGTCTGTTTAGTCTTATTTTCATATTATTATCCGTATTAATTATATATATATATATATATATATATATATATATATATATATATATATATATATATATATATATATATATATATATATGTATATATATATATATATATATATATATATATATATATATATATATATGTATATATATATATATATATATATATATATATATATATATATATATATATATATATATATATATATATATATATATATATATATATATATATATATATATATATATATATATATATTATATATATATATATATATATATATATATATATATATATATATATATATATATATATATATATATATATATATATATATATATAATATATATATATATATATATATATATATATATATATAATATATATATATATATATATGCTGTTACCAATTTCAGATTCACCTTGTCGATCTTATGTCACAAATTTCTTAACACTTCATATCGAACTTTCTTTTGAAGCCCGTAATCTGAAATTGAATGTTTCTTTTGCAAAATATGTATAGACAAAGTTTAAATGCTATTTTTTTATTGTTTTTGATCAATATCCATAAAAAATTAATTTGCATTAGTAAAACCTTTGCATAAAATTGTTTACTGTTTGAATGTTATATCTTTATAATAATAAAAGAAAATAATTATTTAAAGAGAAGCATTTTTAATAATGTTTAAGAAAAATAAACTCTGCTTTTAAGATGCTCTTTAATACAGGACAAAATTTATCATTAACTTTGGCAGGTAACACAGCTAAACAAATAAATATAATTGAACTATTTTTCATCTACATTATGCATAACAATTCATGTAATCACTCAAAAAACATTTTGTTTCTTTTATTCCCCTAATTAACTAAATTTATCTTACAAAATAATATGCAAAAAAAGTTCATTCTATTACATTTCAATTTAATATAAATTTTGATATTAAAAGCAGGTTAGAAATATGCATTGGATTGTTTTTAATGTTTAATTTTTTTTTAAATATTTAAGATATGTTTAGTATAGATTATAGCTTAAAGTACTAACTGATGGGTTTTGTGTCGTAATTATTATATTAATAATAATGTAAAGTTTATTAACACACTTTTTTTTCAATTTTATTAAAAATATATACCACGATTCAGTTTTACATATTGAACATCAAATATATCTTGAAGAGTGAAATATAAATTTATTTTACAATATTTTTTGTCGTTGGAAATTTCAGTACGTTCATAGATTTTATGTCCACGTAACAGTACAAGAGGAAATCTAGACGAATTTTAAATGATTAAGCTATTTTTAATCTATACATCTGTTTCGTAACCACTGATTGGAGATATATTTACGTTATATAATTGCTAGTTTATATGAAAAAATACTTTAAATCGCATAAAAAATTTTAAAATGTCTATACTTTAGCGAAATCACACATATTTACTCATATTCTTTAAAACACCTGAACAATTTGAGAGAAACAAACTTTCTAGAGAAAATATATTTAGCAGTCCGATAATCCATTACGGGAGCCTAGTAAAATAATCCGAGTTAATTTAATGTAAATTCTTACCAAAATTAAATTAAGGCACTCTTGTTTCTTTCTGAATAAATGATAGCTGTTGGGATTCATACATAAATGTTTTATGCCAGGTAGGTTTGTTTAAGTCAGTGTTAATAGGATTGTACAGTTCTGTGCAATTATAAAGTTTAACTTTTTATTTGTAAATCAAAACACACATGCAGGAATAATAAAAGGTATGGGGATATGAACAGAGATATTCTACATATTTAAATTCATTCTCTTTTGTTATTTATTTTTAAAAAATTGTTAGACGTAACTCTAAAAAATATTCTAGTCTTATACTCTTAGTAAAGTTTGTTCATATAGATTTCTAAAAACAAAACGTCCATATATTAAAGCATATTCCTGGATTAACATGCAGACAGTATAATAAAAGATCAAAAACTATATAATTGTAATAGTTAAAATTCAATGCTAAATGGTAAAAGTTCCAATTGGATATGAAATGTATTTAAGCTACCTTTAGATACACAAATTCTATTATACATACATATTGATTAAAACAAAGTATACATCCTAACGCATTTTTTTTTTTATTTTTATAAATGTGTTTGATATTTAATAATTTTTTTTTGTTTTAATAATTTATTTAATATTTTTATTTTTAATAATAATTATTTTATTATTTAACAAGTAAGTTTATTTTTTTTTTCTTTTAAAAATTAGTTTTAAACTATTTAAATCTTTTTTTTTAATATATGTATTTAATTTATTTGACTGAGTTTTAAATTTTAATTTTTATTATTATTTTCAGTTTAATTCTAAATAATTTTATTATTTGCTAAATGCATTTTTAAGTAAAATTTTTTATATTTAAATGTAAAAAGAAAAAAGTTTTTTAGTTATTATTTTTATTAATATTTTAGTTTATATATTTAAATTATGTACAAATTATTTTTATTTTTTTCATTAAAAATTTTATTTTACTTTTTTTAATATGTTTAAATATTATAATACTTTTCTTATATTTATTTTTTTAAATTCTTAAATTATTGTATTATATTTAAATTATTTTTAAATGTTTTTTTAAATACTAGTATTTTAAATTAGGAATTTAAAATTTTTTTAAATTTAAAATATAAATAAATATTTTTTCGATTTTTCATTACTATTAGCAAAGCATATCTAGTTTATTTAAAAAAAATTTTTTTTAAAATTTTATTTAGTATATTTTAGTATTTTTAAATATATGTTCTTATATAATTAATAACTACTACTAAATTTTTACTTTAATTTATTTTAATTTTCTTTTTTTTTTTATAATTTTATGATTTGGAGGAAGTTTAAAAAAATGTTCACTTTCAGAACTAGTTAGTATGTTGGCCAATTAATTGTCCTGTTCACTAATATTATGAAAACTCTGCGGTTTTTGAATAGTATGCAGGTTTACTCAGACGCAACACGCATATAAAATACATCGCCTACTACTAGTTTATGCTGTTTCAAAATCATAAGCAATCTCCTGTACTTAAGAAGCAGGTCTTGTTTATCTATACAAAACAAAACTAGAGTGGGTATAACTTTTAAAAGTGGAATTCTTTTTAGCACTCTCGAACAATGTTCAATTGGGTAGGATGCTCATTTTCGGAATTCGTCAGAACGAATCACACTATTAACATAGATATTCGTAGCTGTTTGAAATCAGCTGTAAGCAGTAGGTTCAGAGTCTAATAATCTATCTGGTCTATCTATCTCTAACACTATCTATCTATCTATATCTATATCTCTATCTATCTCTATCTATACTCTATCTACCTCTATCTCTATCTCTATCTCTCTATCTCTATCTCTATATCTATCTATCTCTATCTCTATCTATATCTTATCTATCTTATATCTCTATCTACCTCTATCTATATCTTTATATCTCTCTTATATCCTATCAATCTTATCATATTTTATCTTATATCTCTATATCTTATATCTTATATCTCTTATATTTCTTATATCTTCTATCTCTTATATCTCTTACATCTTATATCTTACATCTCTTATAACTTATATCTCTTATATCTTATATCTTATAACTCTTATATCTTATATCTTATAACTCTTATATCTTCTATCTTATATCTCTTATATCTTATATCTTATATCTCTTATATTTTATATCTTATATCTCTTATATCTTATATATTATATCTTATATCTTATATCTTATATCTCTTATATTTCTTATATTTTATATCTCTTATATCTCTTATATCTTATATCATATCTCTTATAACTTATATCTCTTATATCTTATATCTCTTATATCTTATATCTTATAACTCTTATATCTTATATCATATATCTTATATCTCTTATATCTTATATCTTATATCTTTTATATCTTATATTTTTATATATTTTATCTCTTATATCTTATATCTTTTATCTTATATCTCTTATATCTTATATCTTATAACTTATATCTCTTTATCTTATATCTCATATCTTATATCATATATCTTATATCTATAACTTATATCTCTTCTATCTCTTATCTCATATCTTATATCTATCTATCTATCTATCTATCTATATATATATATATATATTATATATAATATATATATATATATATATGTGTGTGTGTGTGTGTGTGTGTGTGTGTGTGTGTGTGTGTGTGTGTGTGTGTGTGTGTGTGTGTACTTCTGTTGCATTTGTAGAATACAAAATAAAACTCTCACTGGTACAAATAATATGTAAATATCTATTTTGAGAAGAAATATAAAGAACTGTTTAAATACTTACCATCAGAAAAATTATAAAACATATTTATTTGAAAAGCATATAGTCGAGAAATACATCGTGATAAAAATGTTTAAGTCGTAACTTCTTTTCCATACTCTCAGTTATTCTTCATTCTGAATAGACGAGTATAAGGCTATCTTCTGAAGTGGACATCCTACACTTACACAGTTTTCAAAATGTAAGGAAAGTTTATCAGGAATAAACATATGGAAGCTCACAGCTGATGAACTTAGAAAGAAGCAATCAATCTTCCACGTTTTACCTAAGTGTCGCAGTACTTTAGAGCAGAGGAAAATTCTACAGCCAAAGTGTCACGTTTTTTCTCCAGTCCTTATCTTTATATATCCTTTTGTTCATGTGACGATACACCGGAATTTTTGTCATGAATAAATGTGGTATTTTAAATAGGGCTTGAATTATAGCGAATAATTCAATGACTATGCGAATGCATGAAAAAATTTATCAAAATTTAAAGAGTATAGCATACGTCCGTTTACAGTTAGATCAAAATTTATAATTTTCTCCAGAAGAGAAATTTAAATTTATTCTTTTATTTTTAATTCTGATATTTGCAGTTGATTGATTATTTTTCATAAACTCTTTTAGATTTATTTTAATCTTAAAATAAATAAAATTCCTTTACTTCACTTTTACATTATTATTTTTAAAAATAGTGACTTTAAATTCTTATGCATCATATTTTTTAAATTTCTTTAAATTTAAGTCTAAAATGGAGTATTATAAAAAATACTTTTTTTTCTGTACTTTTAACTGTATACCTGCCAATATTCCAATAATAGAATAGGATTTTTTAAATAAAAAATCCACATGTAAAAAAATATTAAGAATATCGCTTTTACATAGAATATAATTGAAAATAACAATATAAAGTTTTTTTACAATAAGTTTTATTTTGTTTAGATAATTATTCATTTTTTTTAATTTTACTATATTTTGTCAATTTTACTCTTCCTTCCAATTAAATTTACCAAAAATCCAGTTTAAATGGATAAAACGCAATACTTTAAAATATATTATTAGACAATCAAGCGCAAACCGGGCCCATATGGCCGTGAGGCACTCCAGGCTTATCCCGGCTGCGGTGGGCAGATCGCAAGTATGGGGCCAACCCACCCCGCACTGAACCCTTCGAAGTGCCCAGCACGCACCCGTCGCGTCGCTGGCGCCGCTTGTGGTTGAACGCAGTAGAGGTGCGCTGCTGAGGAGAGGTAATTTTGAATACTAACTACTGGACCTCCTGACGCCGAAGATGATAATTTTGCTCGTTGCACCAAACAGGACGGGAAACCGAGGCGGCTGAAAAGTAGAGACAGGAAATTTAGAGAAGCGGCACTCGCAATCCTGGCCCTCAGGACCATCACTCAGGGGGTCATTGTGACGGAACATTTTGGCCCACCCTGCGGAACCCCCGTGACTCGGCGTGTTCGGAAAATTGGAACTCTGGGGCCTCGCATAGCCCAAGGAACCCAGAAAAAAGCCCTAACCTAACCTAGAAAACAAAATAAAATAAAAAAAGGTCCTTAGTAAGAGTGGGTCCTGCTGAGTTAGCTGCGGTGTCAGCCCTGACGGTCCGACCTCGACTGATGCGAAAAAAAAAAAAAAAAAAAAAAAAAAAAAAGGAGGGGGGGAGTTGAAAAATGAGCGGTGGTACTCTTGGGGTTTGGATTCCCTTGAGTTTACTGCGCCTGCCTGCCCTTGAGGTATTGGCTGTGACTTATGTTAACCATCTTGCCGAGTCACTCATCATAGCAGATATCATTAGACTACAAACCCTATGAGATTGGATTGGTTTGTAGCGCTAACGGTCTACTTTTTGCAACACGAGGGCTAACAATCCTATGAGAATACAAAAAAAATTATTTTTAAAATTTTAAAGGTAAGATATAATTAAAATTTATGGCTATATTCCATTATTGGAACATTGGTGTTTCAAGGTTCCATTTTTCATTTATGTGCAAAGCATTGTATGATAGTGCAAACATTATTTTCTTTTGCTAAACATGTGTGTGGGGGAGGGCTGTCATCTGTGTCTTTGAAGACAAGTGCAATTTCACATA
>CM063501.1:123969944-123974944 GCA_032207245.1 Pardosa pseudoannulata | reverse complement strand
GATCACACGAAACAAAATGCTTGATCTTACCTAATAATACCTATGAGTCTTACCTAATGAGTAGAATAATATTTCATTTCTTCCTAATAACTTATCTTCGCATAACAATTTACAGATTCTATAAGCATTGAACTTCACGTAGACATCCAAAATCAACAGTGTTTTTTAAGAAATATGTTTCTTGCCTACATTGTTTTACAAAATTATACGAGAGCTCATATTTTTCGAATCTTTCAGCGAAGGCAGCATTGAGGCAAATTTCCAGGTTCGTATGTAAAATAATAAATTTTTTGGAGTACATTTAAGTATGAAATTAAAACAGAATGATTATCTTTATCGCGCCTAGTGATTTTCTAGAAATATGGTGTTACATAAACATAAAACCACTTTAATTTTAGGTGTATTGTATCAATTTTTCACTTAAATATTTTTAAAAATTATTTAATATGCGAAACAGCTAGAAAAAAAACTATGCAAAATTTAATTTGACACGAAAAAATGTAATCTAATTGTAAAATGGCACGAGTTTTTATCTGTGCATTTGGCTTTCTTTTTGTTAAAACTTACCTTCAGTAAACTTCCTTTGAGGACACTGAACGGATATTACTGACAACCAAAAGGTTCGTTGGCTTGTGTAGAGTGCTACTGTAATTTTTTTTTGGCAACAAGAGATATTATGAGATCATTACTTGTTGCTTTCGAAAGACAGTGCAGAACGACTGCGATGATTGTTCCAGCTGTAAGTTTCGAACCAACGAATGATACGGTACAGAAGAACAGTTGATCGTTGTTTTTCTCTGATCAAGACAACAGGAATAGGATTAACATGAATTTACTATGAAACTGTTATTTGAAAAAAAAGTTCCACCTACAAATATTGTAAAGAATCAAGGCTATTACATCCAAATAATCACAAGAAATAATTTCAATATTGATAAAAAAAAACAAGTATCAAAATCATCTTCACAACATGCAAATGAACTCTTGTAAAATTGTATTAGAGATTCGTTATCACTTCTTGACGAATATGACCTTTTGTACTCCCCTAAATCTGTAAACATAATTGTGTATTAATGAATAACCTTTAACCTACAACTTATTCAACCTTTCAGCAACTCTTTCCTCTGGTATTCACCTCTATATTAGTAACTTAGAAATCGTCTAAGTATGTAATTACTCTGGAACACCCATCTATTCAATTTCACCTTATCAAGGTACACCCCATTCTTCCTGTCTACATACTTTACTAAATAAACGAAAAGATACATATAAGTAACGGTTTACTGAATAAAATCTCTTGACTCGAAGCCATAATAAATTTACCATCCCAGTTAAATGAGAAGGGAGGATATTGAAATATATATATATTGCAGTTTTCAAAGGAGGTATTTCTAAAATCCCTCCTACACCATCTAAGTTTGTGTCCGATGGTATTTTAATGAAGGATTTGTATTTTGGGTTAAAGCTAAATGAGGAATTCTTGTCTTGAAAAGCACATTGCTTGTTTTCTTTCTAAATAGAGGCAACATTCCACCTCTAACCTTGAATGGTACTTCAGAAATTTAAATGTGTGATTTTAGTGACAAGCGCAAATCCCCGTCTTTTGTATATTAATTACCTTAAGAATTTCCACACAGTCAAATATATAAATTTCTGTCTGCTCTTATCCCTGTACCGGTCATCTGCATATATGCAAACAACGCATACTGACGGATCATTTTACAGATGACTGAAGCACATCCATTTCATATGCAATATAACTTAATATTTAGGCATTGAAAATGTTGTTTTAGGAAGATTTAAGTTATATTTTTATAATGTCACGTGGTATTTTATAATATTGGGAATTACATTTTCTACAATAATATATGAAAATATGAACCTGAATTAAAACACTATTACATATTACCAACTACAGAAAATTGTTATCAAGTTAGAACTATGTAAGATCCTGATGGAAAATTTTTTTAATTGTAAAACTTTCATTTGTAAAAATTGTAAAAATCTCACAGATGACTAAAACGCAATCATAGGTTTCTTTAATGTACAAAAAAACCTTAATATTTAGGCACTGAAAAGGTTGTTTTAGGTAGATATAAGTTATATTTTTATAATGTCATTTCGTATTTTATAATTTTGGGAATTACATTTTCTACAATAATATATGAATATATGAACCTGAATTAAAACACGTATTATATATTACCAACTACAGAAAATTGTTATCAAGTTAGAACTATGTAAGATCCTGATGGAACAATATTTTTAATTGTAAAAATTTAAATTAACTTAAAATGAAACTTTAAGAGAAAATTAGAAATGGATCTGAGAATTTTAATATTCAGTTTTAACTTTTCGTGGGCCATTTATTGCTCCCACAATGTTTTCAGACTTTCAAAACGGAAGTTGTTTTTTTAACGCAGCTGGAAATAGAGGTACTATATGCCTTTATGCCAATATAAGACTGCGAAGCTGTTACCCATTTGCAGTCACCCGCAGAGCACGCGTAGCTTAAGGTATGATACTCATGTGAGCAACAATACCCCAGTAATTTTGAAGCAGGGACCAAGCAGAAAACTCCCAGGCTTGGACTGCCACCCTTAGAGGTATTGATTAAGAACTTGAAGGACATTGTGAACACGAATATATTTTACGTTCCCCAGTCACTTTTAACGAACACGAAGGGTCTTAGGCCAGCTTGAGCCCCGAACCCACAACCTTTCAGTTACGAGATCGTTGCCTTTGCAGTTGCCTTTGAGTTACGGCGGCTCTCAAAACTGAAGTGCTAATTATAATCAATTGATCAAACAATAGATGGTAGCGTAAATTTGAAGCAGGAATCAGTCTTCCCATAGTTATAATGCTAAAAAATACGAAAAAGAAACACAGATCGAATATTTAAAAAAAATAGACAATATTCATAATCATATTAAAAAGTTAAATGAAATTTATAATATATTAAATTCAAATTACTCTTATATACAAAATAAATTTTAAAATTTTTAAAATGAGTGAAAATACTTGGTAAAAATAGTGATAGTGATAAAATGTTTATTAAGGTCATAATTCAGTGTATAACATTAAAATGAATAATGTCGAAAGGTTCTCCCCACCCACTTAGGCTTTTGCATCCATAAACTTCTTCAGTTGGATGTGAATGTGGGTCATCTAAGTTATAATACTAAACTCCTAGGCTCAACAGCTCCTAGGGGACCAGGGCCTACGGTGCCAATCTCCTTTTCCAAGACCAAGGGCAACGGAGCGCGAAGCATATGTTCCTGTTAGGTGGTCAACCTTACGCGGAACTCCCAGTGTTTAGTTTCTCTACCCACTGAAGGGATAAAAGGCTAAGTCAACCTTTCTCAGTCCGATAGTTGTAATATCAAGACCAATATATTACAATGGGTTTTGAGTTTTCAACAGGTGTATATTGTAAGATCATGAAAGGGCGAGTAATCTTCCCACGGCCTTCAAAAGGGTTAAATATTATGCAAAAAACAAAGTTTATATATAGAATTTTGATAACATCATTATAGCTGGTTAAACGTATAAGTTAGTGCATCTCTATATACATAAAGTGCATAATCTTACACATATATTTTACAGGAATTTAGAATACGTCAACGTAGCAGCTAAAATCGAACCCAGTGCAGAAATCTTAATTATATATTATTTTGTACTTATATATATATATATAAGATACTTGAGCTAAATTATAAATTAGTACAACCTATATCTATTTACATAAAGTACGTGATCTTACACATATATTTTAAAAGAAATTAGAATATACCTACTCAACTACTAAAATAAATCCCTGTACAATAATTACAATCTACTGTTCATATTTATAATTCAGCTCGGCTAACAGATAAATAAGTACAACCCATCTCTGTGCAAAGTGTATAAATTTATGCATATATTTTAAAGCAATTTTAAAATATTACAATTAGGAACTGAATTCAATCACCATGCAGTTCTTTTAATGATAAAAACAATAAATTGTTTCACATTTCCATAGTTTTTTTCATAATATTTTAAAATGAAAAATTGCTAAAACATGACTTTTTTTCAATGTAATTGGTTATTGAAGCAAATGCATCTAAAACGTACAAAATTCAAATCGCCTGTGTACATTACTAGTTAATTCCCATTAGAAACTCTGAATATTTTTTAAATAAACTATACTATTAAAAAAAACTATATGTATTTTAGTTTCCATGATATGACGGACACTGGACTAATTTTGAAGAGCACTACTGAAAAATGTCTGCATAAACTTATTTACCCATATAATTTAAAGTATTTCAAGATCCCCTTACTAACCAACTGAGGCTAATCCCAATAATACTTAATATTACAAAAACTATAAATTTTCTCAATTTTTACCCAGTTTTTGGACCATAATATTTTTTTAATGTAAAATGCAAAACCGAGATGCATTTTTAAATTTTATAGCATCCTCAATTATTTTAAAATAATGCATTACAAACATAAAAAAACTAAACAGCTTTCAAACTTGACAAAATTACTGATCTTCAAATATACCCATTACATTACAGTTATAGCTGAATTTTTAATAACCATTTGAAGCAATTTTTTTTTCTGCTAAAACTGTAGTTTTGGAATTAGAACATAGTTACATCTCTATCAGCATTTCACTTGAAACGCATTTCAATGGTTAAATACTTAAAATTTACTTTTTACATTCAAATATATGTTTGGAACTCTTTCAAAAAATTTTAATTAGCAAAAAACTAGAGTTTCGACAATTTTTAAAATAGTTTATAAGTGCTCTTGTCGATTTTTTTCCCTTCTTTTTCAAGTGCACTTCGTTATTCACCAGACCTTTCAAAGTGGGTAATTAATGTCTAAATGCGCTAAATAATTTGAATTCATTTTTATTTTCTGCCCCAAAAAAAGAGTTCCACAATGCCATTGTGTTCAGACCAGCCATAATTAAGATATTTATAAAAATTCATACCTTTTTACCTAGTTGT
>CM063501.1:123947444-123962444 GCA_032207245.1 Pardosa pseudoannulata | reverse complement strand
TTAAAAGATTTATATTTTTCAGGTAATAATAACAGAAATATTATATTACTCATTAAAGTATATTTTAAAATTGTATCCTCAGAAACATTTTTTATAATAATTTATATTATTTCTGTTATTACTATTTAAAAAGATATAAGAATGTTAATATAACACCAAAAATGGTTTGGAGATAAAATGACATTCCCCGATTTTAGGGGTTCATGCTAAAAACATAATATGGGTTACATAATATCTTTGATTGGAGATTACACCGTAGTCAAGTACGATTTCTAAAACTAAATCATCTCGTCCTCTGTATTTTCTTCCTTTCTTTCAGGCACACAAATCAATAACTTTTTGAACGATTTTAGATAATAAAATCATATTATTTACGACATATCTTTGATTAATAATTTTAAAATAGTCAAGTACAATTTTTGGGAATGAAATTCTCTCACCACCTCTATTTTTTCTCTTTTTTATTCAGAAACAGAAATCAATAACTGCATGCAAATTAAAATATATAACTGACTTTAGATAATGAAACCATAATACTGCTTACAGTATATTTATGAATGTTGATTACATTATATATAAGTACAATTTTTATAATTTAAATCCTCCCATCGTCTATTTTTTTATTTTTTATTTTTAGGCACATAAATCAATGTCACTTTAATCGACTTTAGATATGTTATTTAAGCTGCATTAAATTTTTATTTTTTTGAGTGCATGCCTAGAAGGTTTATATATTCTGCCTCATAGAGCTTCTTCAAAATATTTTAACTCGCTGTAGAGTTAAAAATCAATCTCACAGCCTTAGTAGTGGTCATTTGAACTATAACAGTACTTCGTAAAAGTTGTAGGTCTCCGAAAGTGCAGTCTCTTAAATTGTTTTCAACAATAATTTGTAGTAGACTAATGATAGCAGTCATGTATCTAAAATTTCAGTTTTACTTCCAAAAGACTACGTAGAGTTAAAAATCGATCTTAGTAGTGGTCATTTGAACTATAACAGTACTTCGTAAAAGTTGTAGGTCTCCATAAACGCAATCTCTTGAGTTATTTTCCCCAATAAATTGTAGAAGACTAATGGCATCAGATATATTTTTGAAATTTCAGTTTTTCTTCCAAATTACTACGTAGAGTTAAAAATCAATCTCACAGCCTTAGTAGTGGTCATTTGAACTATAACAGTACTTCGTAAAAGTTGTAACTCTCCGAAAGTGAGGTCTCTTAAGATGTTTTCAAAAATAAATTGTAGAAGACTAATGGCATCAGATATATTTTTGAAATTTCAGTTTTTCTTCCAAATTACTACTTTGAAAAGTGTAATTTCTTTGCGTCTGAAACTCTGATTTTAGTATGTGCCATATTAACTGCTTACACTAGTTCGTAAAAAACTATATTGGTAAATGATATCAATAAAAAATAAAATACAAAATCTAAAAACAAATTAAGGTATCCGTTGTAGCATCATGCTACTGGAAAACTATTTTATTTGTATTTGTTTGTGTATTACGGCTCGCTCTGACGTTAGTCGAACATGTTCTTGCTATCTGGGGGGTCCCCATAACTCCATTCTCTCCTCCCTAACCTCTCCTTTAGAAAAGAAAGAGATAGGGGTGTGGGGGGATTGCGAGTGACGTCACGAGGGCTAAGCGTCGTTTGGTGTGGGAGAAGCTGAGAGTTGTTGTCCGACGGGCGAGCATGAATGAGCCGTGCCGATAATGTACATGGTGTAAATATTTGTATATATCAGAATAAACCCTTCTTTCTTCTCCATCTCCTTTGTGTTCGATGTGTCATCCTCATGAGGCCTATGAAGAACCCTGCTCGACCATAACGCTACCAAAAATTGCCTATTTTAGAGCTGTGACGTTACACCGTCTACGTTCGGAGAACTTTTTTCTTTAAACATAGAAACTAGTTCATGTTTTTACATTTTTAGGTTTATTTTTTATATTATCATAGAGAATTGCACTTAAAAAATTATTCCTGGAGAAGTTTTTAAAAAAATTATAATAAATGAAGAAAATTTAGTAAAAAAATCGGGTTTTTTCAATAGGTCTCTTTTTTTAATAAATTAAATTATTTCAATACTTTTTGACGTAACACATTTCTTATACACTGGACTAGTGAGTCACCTAAAATCTTTGCTTAATTTACATTTGGTAAAACATTTTTGGTCCTTCAAAATCCTACACATTAATTTTTAACGAATTTTCATTACCTTTATATCGAAATATGAGTGTAACATCATTAAAAATTATCCAAATTTAAAGCTTTTAGGTCATTTGCTAGTAAATACTATCAAGAGCAATCATAATAATTTTCAACAAAATATTTCAAGAACTTTTTGAGAAATCACATTTTGAGTTTAAACATTTTATTTAAAAATACCGTTCTGAGAAAAACGCATTTGAAGTTTGTGAAAGAAACTTTATCTATTAAAAAATTAAAATACATGTTTAAAATTCCCCACAATTTCTTTCATCAAAGCATTCTAATTGCCAAGTTGCTAATTATTAAAAATACTAGAAAAATGTTTAATCTTCATGAAAATTTAAAAAGTTTTGTCCAAAAATTGCTCTTTAAAAAGCTTTAAATTCATAACTACCGTATCCGAATTCGCTACTTCCGTTTTGTTTTGACAGCTGTCACTGATGTTTAAACTGATGTAACTTTTCTTTAAAATGCAATAGAGACGAAATAAAAACAGATTTAGAAGCCTAAAAGTAGAAATTTTACAATAGAGAAATAAAAAAAATTATGACTTTTGGCAAAAAAATGACGTTTTTAACGTAGACGGATACCTTAACTACCCGAATGTAATAAAACAAGATAGAATCTGGACGAGATAAATGCAAACAATGCAAGCTGGCATGCACAGGATTGGAGCGATCAGAATGATATGAACTATGTCTTTTCCCTACCGCTTCTGTGCCTCTAAAATTGGTTTTTAAGGATATTTCTTCCAAAAACTCCTTGTTTTATCATCCTATAACACAGGGCGTACCTACTTAAAAATGTGTAAGGGTGAGAAATTAACAAAAATCGAACAATATATTCATAATAATTTATTTAATTTTCCAGTATATTTATTTCTTCTGTTCTTTTTCGTAGTTCACGTGTTTATTTGCCCAAATACAAGAACCACCAATGAGTCTATGAACGAGTTACAGTGTTCCTGCAAAGGCAGTCCACAAAGAAAGTACAGTAGATCCTTAATTTTCCGAAGTAGTTGGGACCAAACTTACTTCGGATAATCGAAAATTCATCAATAATCATTTATGTTAATATGTAGTATCGTCTTTGGTGCAATAACATTCAATTGTTCTGGATTCAGCAGTATAACCTGATAATAAAATTTCAAAATGAAGTGTGTTTTAGTTTAGAACAAGAATGTTGAAAGTGGGGAATAGTACACTCATACAGAGAGAATTGTGCTTCCGAGAAGGAATTCTAAAAAAGGTTATTCCAAAATATTTATCTGCACTTGTAGTTTGGAAAGGACAGTTTGCATACAAAAAGAATGTGAAGAAAAAGAAAACTTTAAAAATGCATGTTTCTAAAGAAAATGTTTTGAATGATAGTACAAAGGGAAAAAAGTGTAGAGGATGGTTTGGTTTGGAGTGCTATGGTCTACTTTTAACAACACGAGGGATAATGAGACCGGGACCTACAGCTTAAAGCAGATTTCGAACGGCTACGAACATCCATGCCACTGTGGGATTAGAACCCACGATCTCCGGTACTGAAGGCCAGCACCCTAGCCAATCAGCCATCGTTCGGCAAAAAAAAAGTGTAGAAGAAACTGACTTCGGTTAACGGACAGTTACGGTTAATCGAGGCTCTACTGTAATTCCAAAATTATCATAAATTGTTTTACAAAACTATATTTTTTTATTCTTCTACATCATGCTTTATATATTTTTACTTTATTTACAATATATATATATATATATATATCTGATTAAGTATTGTTGAATTTCCCTTATACCTTAATTGCTTCGGAGGCACATGGACCATATCTAGAAAGTTCTACTGTTTAAGAATATTACATTTACCACAAATTACTTAAAACCTATCAAAATAATTAGTCTTTGAAAGAGTTACATGTTCACGCACGAACAGCCACTCATGGAGAAGCATATTTTTAAACGTGTTTTGTATTAAAGGGGATCTAAAACCTTGATATTTAGCAAAACCACAGGTCAAATTTTATCTCTATTTTAATTTATTCTATACCTTGGAGAAAAATTCAGTTCCTGCTACAAAATATCTCGTTTAGAATGTGATAAGTTCACGTCAAACTATAATTTTCTATTTTCATGCACCAGGAAAAGTTTCTTTTAACTAGAAATATGTCAAGTCTAATTTGTCTCTGGTAAAAAATAACATTTTTTGTTCTCCCAACTGAATGCATTAAATGCAATAAATAACATCTAATGAGAGCTTGATTAGATTTGTCCTTTCTTTTCATCAAATATTATACCCAAGGTTAAAATCTCCTCGGTCACGTCCTTTCCCATTTCGAACAAACCTCACCACACCCTTATTCCTGTTTTTAAATCAGCGTAATTCAATAAGAAAGGAAAAACTGAAAACTGACATGAAAGCGTAAAATATCAAGATAGGCTTCCACAAATTGTACGGCAGTGTTCAAAGTGGAAGTTCTTGTTACGGATATGAAATTAGGGATTAGTAAATCAGTCCGATGGTTTAAGGTTGTTTAAAAATATACTAAAATACATGTTTTTTCTCTTCTGGTATACGACAAAAGCATCATTATTTAAAAATTAGTTAACCTCTAAACTTTTCAGAGCCATATCCAATTTCGTACGTGACAGGTAGAGTACATGTAGTACTGTTAAAACATTTCACTGAAGAATATACAGAACTAAACTAAGCTGGAGATTGGTCATTTTTTTAGTAAAAAGATGCCAACGGTTGAGAATTTTTTTTCTTTAAACTTTTTGGCATTATCTTAATTTTTATTAAATAAACATTGTAATGACGTTAAGGTTAGGTATAACGTGCTTATGGGGGGAGGAAGCTCTCCCGATTTTTTTTATATGATAGCAAATTAACATTTTGTTCAAACAATCCCATTTTGTGTTTAGTTGTAATAATATGCACTAACTCGGGTATAAAGTTCGTTTAGATGTCTCAGGTTTGGTTTAGCTACGGTCTACTTTTTACAACATAATGAGACTACTGCTTAAAGCCGATTCCGAACGGCTAAGAACATCCAACAGTTTCGAACTCTGCGGTATTAGGTCATCGTTCGGCTTAGACGTCTCAGGAGTTTTTATTTGTAAAAATAAAAGAGACTTGTAAACATGTTAACTAATCGCCTCACTTTTATCATCTGAACATTTTTGGCAGTAATTCAAAAAGTTGTACAATTAAAGTTTTTCAAAAAAATTAGTCTAACTCAGGTGGTATATAACGGTCTGAATTACAAACAAGAAGAGTTAATTTAAACAAAATTTTGATAGCACATGTAACTGTTATTTCCAAAGTTACGTGCAATTTGCTCTTTTTTAGCATAGTTTTAAATCTAAAATGTACGGTCTAATTTCCGTATGTAGTCCTGGTTATTTGTAGTATTCTTTTGAATGCATTTACAAATACTGTTAAATAACCTGCGCATTCTGTTGATGCAAAATATTAGAATTCATATTAACACATTCTTGACCGGTCACGAGTTGACTCGTGTTTTTATGGCCGAACGTTGCTGACCAGCCACGAGTAAACTCGTGATGCGTTTTTTTTTCGCATCGCTGTTGTTTTCTCTGTTTGCGACCATACAGTGAAAGTGTTGGTCAGTATAACACAAGCTGTTTCTCTCGCTTATAAGACCCGCCAAATCTTTTGTTGTAAAAATATTTCATAATTAAAAAAAGATGACGAAACGTAATGAAGAATCTTTCAATGAATTATACGCGGATGCTTTATCTGATTGTCCCAGTGATTATGAATCAAATTGTTCTAATTGCCAAATTAGCACAATTAGCTATCAATTGCAGTCAACAATGTGTTAATACTATTACTTTAAGACTTGGGACTTGAAATAACATGTTAACCTGACTATTCGGAAAAATTACAAAGGAAAAAATTGGAATAATGAAAACATCAATATTATCTTGTACAAAATGTCTAAAATGATTTTTAATTAACGGGTTTTATATTAACTAGATGTAAATATTTTAATACTTTATAAAACTATACAAATATTCTTAAAACGCCATAAACTTTTTTTTACTCTTACAAAAACTTAACAGGATGCATCTTATCTGTTTATGACAAAACAAATACTAGATAATAGTGGAAAAGAAGTGTACATAAACTTAAAGATATACATGGTAGTACAGAATTAATACTTAATATTAACATTAACTTATATTTAAATTGAAAAGATATAAAAACTCTTTTACAGAAAAATTTAATGATACAGATGTTTTTTATACAAAAAATACTCGAAACTCGTGAAAATTTAAAATTAAAAGGCCCAATTAAATCATAGAGTTACAATTAAATGTAAGATTTTAAATTATTGAATGTATTTTAAGTAATTAAATGCATACAATATGACATTAACGATATGAAATTACGTAATATAATTACATACACTCGGGAAAATCAAGTTTACCTATGGTGCATAACTTTTTAATCTTAAGCATTGTGATATATTACATTGTTATAAGTTTTCCTTATTATTTATTCCAATTTTTTATTATAACCGATTAAGAGGGATAATTCCAGATTATTTTTATTCACTATAATATAAATCATTATGTTTCATTCAGAACAAGTCTTTTTCCAAATAATTACGAGGTGCACAAAGAAAGTAAGTTTCCTTAGTTAAAAGAAAAAAAAACTCACATTTTCAGGATATATTTACTAGCAACAATACAGCAATATTTCAGCTATTTTTCATCATAGCCACCATCAAAATTGAGACATTTGTAGTATTGTGGAATTAACTTTTGTATCCTTCTGTCGTAGAACTAACTCTACCGCCTGTGAATGGCACCAGCGTGTGATAGACGTCTTCAGCTCTTCATCGTTGCCAAAACGTTCACTTGAAAACAGGAATATCTTGAGGAACCAGAACACCGTGCACATACCTTTCCTTACCGAAAGCGTCTGTTTGAATTTTGTTCTGACCGAAGATCCACTATGACATCAATGCATTGACTGCTGCTTGGTTTCCGGGATGAAAAGAGGAATCCAAGTCTCATTGCCCGTGACGATCCTGTAGAGAAACTAGTCGTCGTTGCAGAACTGTCAGTGCTGCTCCCAAGTGTTGAATTTTTTGTTCGAGTGTCAGTTTCGGCTTATAGACCTGACAGATCTGACGATGAATTTCAATTGGCGAAATGCTTTGTGCTTTCAAGATCACCGACAGCACCTTGCAGGCGGCGGGAGAAGAAATTAGAGCTTCCATTTCGGATCACTGCTACCACATTAAAAAAATATTTTATTTTTAATTCTAAACAACGATTCACAACTCGGTCAGATCTACATAACAAAATTTCTATCAAAATTTCTTCTTCAAAAGCTCAAGGTGCCTTTAAATTAATGAACCAGGATTAAAAGAGAAATATCTTTTAGAATGAGACCGGGACCTAAATCTTAAAGCCGATTCCGGACGACTACGGACATCCATGCCACTGTGGGATTTGAACCCTCGAACTCTGGTGCCGAAGACCAGCCTCCTAACGAATCGGCCATCGTTCATACCTTAAAGGGGAAAACATCGGGATACTTAAATTGTGGATGCGCCTCGTAATAACAGTGTAACTTCACAAAAACTATTTAATCCCTTCCCGGTTATTCCCTAGCTGAACTCGGGCAGGCGAAATGTACCATCCTGGCTCATCCCGAGTGTAGCTCGGGCACTGTAAAATTTTACGCTGTGCAATCAGTCTTTCCAAAATTATCTCACATGTGCTTTTTATGGTTTCGTATGCTTTTGTTTACTTTTCTGGCTACTAGATTATTTGCTGCTCAAAGAAAGACAGTAGAGGGAAGAAGGTAAGGAGAGAAACAAAGTTCAATCGTCCAGATTGCGATGTTGGACTCTGTGCAGTACCTTGTTTTCGATTGTATCATACACGATCAAATTTTGATTAATAATTTCATAATCATTTATTTAAATGCAAAGGGTATAAATGAAATTTAAATCAAGATAAAAACTAGGTATTCTAAGCTTTATATTTATAGTCAGTGTGATTTGACTCCAAAGTCTAATGATTTCTGACGCACAGGTAAATTACTCATTTATTTAAATTGATTTATTTACAGTAATTTTTAGGAAATCCTATGTGAGAATGATGCTATTATGTTTAAAAATCTATGTATGTATGGAAATAAGCATTAAAAATTGAAATTTTTTTACCCATAATCCCGAAATAAAATGAACCTGGAAGGGGTTAATTTTGTTATAGCCAATAATACATTTAAAAAAAAAACATAAAATATTTACACTGTCGGGTAAAATAAGAAACCTACTTACTCGAAAATTAATTCTAATAGTCTGTAATCTAGAAGTTTTTTCAAATAGAAACTCACTATTTATTTTGTAAAACTCTGTTGTAGTCCGATCAATTTGCATTAGTTGGATCCATATATTTTATTTTATAGTATTATGAGTATTACTATTTCAAAATTTTAATATCAAAAATGCTTATATTTTTATATTTAAAAATCACTATTTATTCTGTGAAACTCTATTTTAGTCCGATCCATTTGTATTAGTTGGGTCCATATATTTTATTTTATAGTATTATGAGTATTACTATTTCAAAATTTGAAATTTAGCATTAAATATGTTTACCAAATATAAAAAGATATCCACATACCCATAATACTACTTTTGAATTCTGTAAATAAGAATCTTTTTTCTTTTCATTAAATATATTCTCTTAATTTAGAAGCAGGGACTAAGAACAAAACAACTAAACTTGTCCTGCCACCTGTAGAGGTATTGTTTAACGTTGGAGAAATTAGTCACTACTAAAGGAAATAAGTGCTAATATGGTTTAAATTGTAATTAACTTTTATTTTTAATGAAATATAATAAGTATAATCAAAGTAGATAACACAAAAATGTACATGAAATGTTTCCAATGTGAGTGAAAGGCAATATGTTTCAAGCAAGAAAAAAAAACATTATTTGAAATTGATATATTCTACGGTAATAATTATATTCAATATACGATGATGAATATTAAAAATATTTTTTATTTTTAATTCTAAACAACGATTCATAACTCAATCAGATCTACATAACAAAATTTCCATCAAAATTTCTTCTTCAAAAGCTCAAGGTGCCTTTAAATTAATGAACAAGGATGAAAAGCGAAATATCTTTTAAGATAAACATTTTAAATTCATAGAAAGTGTATATTTAAGTATTACATTTTTTCACTATTTGATGGCCAATTGCAGTTAATATTGTTAATATTATTTTTATTATCTTAATTTGCAAAAATTCGAAATTTAAATTTGCTTGAATATTGAATGATTTATAACAAAAGAAAAATATATCCCATTAGTTTCATTTTTTTAAATTTTGTCCCAAATTACAGTTTCAATGCCTTTTCTTGTACGGGAAAGGAAAATTATTAGGAAATTAATCGGACTGCTCAGAAAATTTATTTTAAAAATAACTACGATTTGTTATTGATTTTCATATCAGTTTTCATTATTAGTTAGAAAATATTTAACTTAATATCCTTTTTTTTCTTTAATAAACTCGCAATATTTGAACGACTTATCTATGATTCTTTATTAAAAAGAAAATTGGATCTGTCATATTAATGTAACAAAATTTAATTAACAGATTAAATTAAGCAGAAATTTCTTGGAAGTCTTCCATTATATAAATTGAAATTTTTCTATTTAATCTAGTGCAAACTTATTAGAAAAAAACTAAAAAACTCTGAAAATTTCTTAAAACAATTTCAAATATATAGCAAAAAATATCGATTATAATAGAAATTTATTTTGTTTGTTTAACACAAATTTAAAAATAGGGGAAAACCTATCGCTACCAAGGATAGCTTCAAACAAAACCGTATAAGGATATAGCTTTATTATCATCTATTTCTTTTTTTTTTATTTCATGCGGACGCCACTAGTCTTCTTTGTGTACATTTTGTAAGAAATTCGGCATTTATTTATTTATTTTTGTTGTTGTTGCTTGAAACATTAGTTTTTACAAATAGTTGAATGTTAATTTATATTTTGATGATTATTTTGCTAATAATTGCACAACCATGTGTACATTTTGTAAGAAATTCGGCATTTATTTATTTTTGTTGCTGTTGCTTGAAACATTAGTTTCAACAAATAGTTAAAAGTTAATTTATATTTTGATGATTATTTTGCTAATAATAACACAACACTGAAATATAATTATACTTGCGGCAATGTGCGAGCATACTCCCCGGACTACTCGGACCTTCTGGCCTACTGGCCTTCTCGGACTACTGGCAGCGTACGTACATTGAATCTAACCGCCTGAAGAGGCGCCATAAGCAGGGAGACAATAGACTTTCATACACTGACTGGAACCATTTTTGCGATCACCGTACTCTCATATAGTTTACTACACATTCTCTTTTTGGTTTTAACTATACTCTGGAGAAAGGTAGGACTACACAATGGAGTTTCTTCTACGCATGTCTAGCAAATGTTATGTGTCTCGAGTTAGTAACCAGTAACACGTGAGTGCCAGACGCAAATGCGTGTGGAGTCAACGTGTCCAATGAGTAGATGGTTTGCCCAAGGCGCCGACTTGAAGCTTTTATCATGCGATGCATATGCTGAAATATTATTTACAACAGATAAAATGAGGTATAAAATCATGCTTGATGCAACTTTCGTGGTGGGGGTCACCAGTGAATCCCACGGCAATTGTTACGATTGTCCTTTTTTTTACAATCGTGCTTTGACTGCTAAGTGATTACTCTCATTCTTTAGCAATCAATATAGAGCAAAGAATTTGAGTAAAAAAGTGGTTACATTTTGTTCCGATCACGTTGATTCACCTTTTCTTTGCCTTGAATGTTTCAATCGGATTCATCGCAATATGCACTGATAAAATGTATATTTTTCATGTACTAATAAAATTTTGTTTTTATGTTTTTTATTGCATTAATTTCTTCACATCATTACAATAAAAATGGTATTATTGAAAAGTTTATCCTTACCCATATTGATAATTATGTACTTTTATTATTTGCTGCTTCGCCGGTCACCAGTGGACCCCAAGGTGGTGTCTCCAAATCGAGTTCTGGTCACAGGTCACCATGCCAGTCAACGTGTTAATGTTTTTTAGTTTTCTTAAACATCATCAAGCCATGTGGATAGAAGTCTTCATCGTTTCCTTGTGCTTTTAGGTTTCGTGAGAGTCTTAGAAGGGTTGTTAGTATCTTCTGATCAAATTTAGTATCCAAAGTACAATATTCGTTTAGTATCCAAAGTACAATATTCGGCATAATTCTATATATATATATATATATATATATATATATATATATATATATATATATATATATATATATATATATATATATATATATACATATATATACATATATATATATATACATATATATATATGTAATATATATATATATATATATATATATATATATATATATATATATATATATATATATATATATATATATATATATATATATATATATATATATATATATATATATATATATATATATATATATATATATATATATATATATACATATATATATATACATATATATATATATGTATATATATATATATATATATATATATATATATATATATATATATATATATATATATATGTATATATATATATATATATATATATATATATATATATATATATATATGTATACATATATATATATATATATATATATATATATATATATATATATATATATATATATATATATATATATATATATATATATATATATATATATATATATATATATATATATATATATATATATATATATATATATATACCCTGTATGGGTTGATAGATTTATATTTTGTTAAAAATACTTCCGTATGATAAAACCATTTCAATGTTTAGTTTGAAAATTCAAAATTTGTAACATTTCTAATAAAATAACGAGTATTTCATATTACAAAAATGTGGCTTCTTAATTCCATAGAACGATTACAGCGTAACTTAAAGTTAGAAGTTATGGAGAAATAATAAAATTGTTTACGTCTGCGTGAATTTGCTCTTACAGCAGAAAATCTTAAATCTATGAACGCAGACGGTAAAAAAACCCCAGTTTTTTTAATAATTACATTGTAGAAAATAATGGCACTTCGTTGGTTCTCTTATAAATTCAAATATTTGATTTCATCGGTTCAAAAGATTGCAGTGATTGTGTATAAAAATATAAAAGCTAGACAATAAAATATCTATGTTGGATTATATTACAAGTCATGATTTTCGAAAACATTATTGAAATCTCAAAACCATAATTGAATTATTAAATTCAATTATTGTTTTGAGATTTTCAATTTATTTTTGTTTTGTGTACTGTTAGTGAAATAAAATACTAGACGATAAATACAGTTTTTGTATTGATTAGAATTTTTGTTTCGAATTAAGAAGGACATAAACTTTGACTATGAATAATCAGAAGTGGTTAGGATTATTTCTATCTATCGTATTAAACAGCTGTATCACACATGAAATAAAACGTATATTTGTGCTCAACGATGAAATATTATTTTCGGAACAACACTGGATTCCAAAAACCAGGTAAATGACGCGTCAGTAAACGATTATGTAAACAACTTCGCTTACTAAAATACTTACATTATTAAGTAAATTTCGCTTACTTAATAATACACTCATGTCCATAAATTAAGGATAATGAAGTTCAGGCAATGAAAGAGACAAAAGCAAAACAAATTTGACTTATTTGTAAAATCTATTTATTAAACAAAAGGTAAAGAGCAAAAAAGATGCTATATGTTTGACATAATTAATAAAAATTGCGATTTTTACTCCCTGGAGCAAATTTTAAAAAAGAACCTATTTACAGAAAACAGTATAACATGGTTAGTATGATGGTTAATACGGAGTATGTCTCCCGGACGATGCAATACAAGCGTTACAACGGCTACGCATGCTGAGTATCAGATTATCAATCTGATCTTGGGGAAAATTACACCACTCATCAAGCAATGCCCTCCGAAGTTCCGATAGACAGTTGGGAGGGGGTTGACGGGCTGCAATTCGTCGGCCAAGCATGTCCCACACATGCTCTATTGGATTCAAGTCCGGTGAGTATGCTGGCCAATCCATACGGGTGATATCCTCCGATTGAAGGCATTCGTCTACAATGTTTGCACGGTAAGGTCGGGCGTTGTCATCCATATACAGAAATTCAGGACCCATGGCACCCCGAAACAAACGTACATGTTGTTCCAGAATGACATCCCGATAGATGTGGCCTGTCATCGTTACACTCTGAACATGCAGGTCAGTTCTGGAACCAAGAATAATTCCTCCCCAAACGAGCCATCCTGCACCACCGTAACGGTGTCATTCAATGGTGTTCTCTTGGTGGTAACGGGTACCTGGCGCTCTCCATATGAAAGTCCGGCGAGAATCAGAATGTAAACTGAACCTGGACTCGTCGGAAAACATCACACAAGACCACTGTTGCGGTGTCCACAATGCATGCTCTCTAGCCCAGCATAATCGCAGGCGACAGTGAGTTGCGGTAAGGGGAACACATCTGACAGGCCTACGAGCATATAGACCAATGTTCCCTAAGCGTCTGTACACGGTCTGCCTTGAAACTGTCGTACCGGTAGCTGAAGAGAGCTGAAGAGACAGGTCTGATGCTGTGCTCCGTCTGTTTCTTTTGGCAGTAACTGCCAAATACCGGTCATCACTCGGCGTAGTAACTCGAGGGCGACCTGTGCTGTAACATCTACTCGCATTACCTTCATGTTTGAATCGTTGCCAAAGCCTGGAGATGACACTCCGGGCGATTAAAAGTTCCTCGGATACTTCCAGCTGAGTACGTCCACATTCCAGTCGTCCGATAATTCTACCACGTAAAAAATCATCCAAATGCTTCCTTTGTGCCATAACTATGCGGTTAGTGCACTGAAAGGCTTTTAAAGCGCTTGTGAACAATTTTACTTCTTTGCTACCATTCCTTATATACCCCTTTCATACACTCTCGTCATTGTGACGTACTATCTGCGCCATCTGGTGGTTTCCTGCAATTTGCATATTCTTCTTCAAGATGTGTGTGATAATTCTACAGGTGAATTTTTTATTTTAGAGCTCAATTTCTGTGTGATTCTGAATTATCCTTAATTTATGGACATGAGTGTATAAGCAAGCACTCAGTTCTTTAGTTTTCTGACCCCTCCTTCTCATTTTTAATAACACTACAATATAATATAGAATAATATTATAAAATAAACTTCTAAACTCTAGCTTCAAATAGTATATCTGCACCTAAGAATAATTAAAATATTGCAGTTGAATGCAAATAAAGACGGACAAAAACAATCATACTAAATGAATAAAAAATTTGTAATAAATGCATTATATATATATCTCGGGATAAAAAAGGATTTACGATTTCTAAAACAGGAACCATATTAAACGAATTTCTAATATCCCTCGGGATAAAAATTAGTTTACGATTTCTAAAACATAAGCCATACTAAATGCATTTTAAATATACCTCGCTATAAAAAACTGCTTTAGGATTTCTAATACATAAACCATACTAAATGTAATTTGAATATACCTCGATATAAAAAACTGTTTTAGGATTTCGAATACATGAACCATACTATATGAAATTTAAATTACATCCCGATTAGAAATTGTTTTGCGATTTCTAAAAGATAAACCATACTTTTATATATACCTCGGGATAAAAAACTGTTTTATGATTTTAAACCATAAACCATATTAAATGCATT
>CM063501.1:123914944-123932444 GCA_032207245.1 Pardosa pseudoannulata | reverse complement strand
AAAGCTACAAACATCCATGCCACCAATACGATTCGAACCCACAAACACAAGTACCGAAAAGCAGCACTCTAGCATTCGGACATCGTTCGGCAAAGGCAATAAAAAATCCAATATAAAAAATTTATTGTACTTTTCATTTTTATAATTAAATGCTTGAAGAAGAATTTAAAGCTTGAAAATTTCGATTAGTTATTGTTGATTAAACGATATTTTACCTCCGGGTATTAACGAATCGGTAAGTGCAAGAAATATTTTTAACTTTTTCACTTGGTCCAAACAATGAATTTCATGTAAAATATAGAATATTTAAGAATCAAGATTAAAATTATCATCAAATGTAAAATTATTAAAGAGCCTGTAGTTTTTTTAAATAATGAAAAATTATAATATCTACTTTAGTATTTCATAAAATTAAATAATATTACATCAATAGCGCATTTATGTCATATAAATAAAAATATCGAATGTTTATATTAATCTCGATATTCAACATATTTCAAACAAAAAACGCATATTTCTAAAATTTTAATTGCGGACTATTACTTTTACCAAAAATATAATGTGGATGTGCATATAACGAATAATTAAATGTCTAAATTCTTCTAATGCACTCACATTTTCCAAGATTAAAAATTCAATCGATGACATATCAATATTCAACAATCAGCTTTCCAATTAATGTGAACAAATTTAAGAAACTGTAGGAAAACTGCAGGGCCAAAATTTTCGTTCCTTATATCCGAGATCTATTTATATGCGAAGGTCTCTATAATGTGTTTCAACTTTTTGCATAAGTGTATTTAAGTTTATGTGTATATAATTATGTACACAAAGAGGAAAACAACATTCCACATTATTAACGAACAACATATGTAAAATTATTTTATTCATTTAAACAACAATTATATTTTTTTTACAAAAACAAAATTACCCAATGTTAAATTCCATATAGTAATGTCCACACAAAAGATGAGTCTGGATCAGCATTTCCAAGAGTCTAGTAAAAGTTTTTTGAACGCTTTTCGAAATTCTAAATTGAAAATCGTGTAGATCACTGGATTGACACAACTGTTTACGTATCCAAGCCACGTTGTCAGTAAAAACAAAGTCACTCCCGGTCTCCATGTGTCGTTTTCTAATTTTATGCAGATGGCGTCCAGAATATTACAGGTGAAAAAAGGTACCCAGCACATTAGAAACATACCTGTAGAAAAAGTATACAAAAATCAAGAATTAAAATGCAATATATGTTGATAGAAACTTTAAATTTTAGTAAAAATAACTTTTAGAACTGGAATAAAGAATGGTTTTTTACTACAAATAAAATCAATGGAAATTGGAGTTTATTTTAAGTGTTTATATTCAAATCATCTTTCAGATTTTTTTTTATTTTAATGAATTTCCGTCATCATTTTTCTGCATTACGATTAATTAGACTAGGACCAAATTAAACCTAGATAAAGAACAATGATTGAAGACCAATGCATCTATCTCTATGCTCCAGCTTAAAGATCTGTAGTCAACACTTGAGGACTCAGATGATCGTTTAAATTTACTTCACATTCCGTTTCTTTTTCTAAGCTGTTATTCTTCTTAAACTTTTATGTTCTTGAAGACCGTATATGAAGAAAACTGCAGGGGTTGAGCTTTAGATGTAAGTATAATAACAATCCATGTATCAGTCTCCAAAGAGCTTACTGGTTACGTAACGATAAGATAAGAATAAAAAAAACAGTAACCAACATAGACAAAGACATTTAATATATGTGTCTATATACAGAGTTTCCCAAACGGTCATTTCCAAACTTAACATGCTGGTCTGTCACATCACGATGAACAAGATTTACATAGGAACTTCTGTCTGAAAATGAAAACTGCGACCGCTAGAGTGCTATGACCACAAGTGTGAAGCAGGAGGAAAACAAATGATATCGACAGCGGTGTTAATATGATTTTTACTACAGATGATGATTACATCACAGCAAATGCTCAAAATTGTTTCCCTTCTTCACAATGTGCGTTTCACAACGTGGGCACATGGATTCACGAACTCGTTCAAATTGGACAGGAGTGTCACGGACACAGGCTGCGTCTTCCGTGATCCTGAAGATAAGATCCATGTCCTATGTTACGGGTGTCCCGTACACCATGGACTTCATGTGTCCACAAAGGCAGATATCCAGGGGAGTCAGGTCGGGTGATCTCGGATTCCATGCGTCTGGTCCGCCTCTACCGATCCAGAGATTAGGATAAGTCGTATCAAGGTATTCTCGACCAGCGTAGCTAAAGTGGGCAGGCGCTCCATCATGCTGAAACCAGATGTTTCGGAGTGTAGCCGCAAACAAAAGATGACTTGGCTGACTTCTGTTTGGGAAGTGCTAAAGGTACATCCGTGCCGCGGCTCGTCCATTTAAATCAACGGCGCCATATACGCAATACATGTCGGCCATTTCTGCGTAACTAAATTCATTCATCCTTGTCCATTAACCAGAAATGATTATTTTTCCCACTCTCCCTTTTTAATGCAATTCTCTCTCTAGCGGTAGCAGTTTGCATTTCCGGACACAAGTTCCTATGTAAACACACACACACACACACACACACACACACACACACACACACACACACACACACACACACACACACACACACACACACACACGCACGCACGCACGCACGCACGCACGCACGCGCGCACGCACACGCGCACATATATATATATATATACACACATATACATATACACACATATATACACATATATACATATACATATACATATACATATACATATACATATACATATATATATATATATATATATATATATATATATATATATATATATATATATATATATATATATATATATATATATATATATATATATATATATATATATATATATATATATATATATATATATATATATATATATATATATATATATATATATGTCAGGATTTAAATTGTAGACTAATTTTAAAAGATTATAATTAAGGATTCTTTACTGAAAGTGACGCGGCGGGAGGAGTTAGCCACATAAATACGGCTCACGCGCAGTGATCTGAGCAGAGAGCAATATGCACACACCACGGACAGAGATTGGCCAACCGATGCAGCTAAACCTGACTTTGTTAGAAGTTGGGCGCCATGTGAGACGCCATTGAACTTGATTGCCGAGTAGTGTGGTTTGAGATTTAAATAAAGCTATGAAGATGATGTCAGGATTCTAGTGTCGTTTAGTAGAACCTGATATATATACATGCATATATACATATATATGTATATATACATATATATGTATGTATATATATACACACACATATATATATATATATATATATAAATTTTGAGAGAGATTTAATAGAATGTTTTCAAAGCCATTTTAATATATATATATATATATATATATATATATATATATATATATATATTAAGAAGACTTTGAAAACATTTTATACAATCTCACTTAAAATTTAATTTTTAAATTAATAAACTCTAAACGTGATTGGTTACTCATGAATTCACAGTTTATTATTGAGTAACCTATTAAATTTTGAAAACATAAGAGGATAATAACCACTAGTGAAAAATAATTAGGGTTAATTTATCATCCATGACTAAATTGAAAAGTAAATAGTGTTGAAACTTAAAAACCAAACACTAAACAGAGTTTGAGAAAAATATTTCTATTAATTTTTAATATTGAGTTATTTTTTAACTATATGCAGCTGTTACACAAATTATTGCTTAAGGTACATTTTTTGCAAATGAGCAATCGGTAAACTGGTTTTAAACTTTATACTTCCTGTAGTAAATTATTTAATACAGGCAAGAATCATGTCTGAAATTATGAAATGTTTTTTTAAATTATGTATAATTTTAGATTCCCTAATATTTAGCTATAATTACATTTACATTTCTTGCGTATAAAACATGCATGATTAAATTACGATTGAAATGTATGTTAAATTATTCATTTGAATTATATTTTAATTATTCTATATTTTAATGATTTATTAATTTTAAAATAAATTTTTATCATTTAACTCTTAAAATATTTATAGGTATAATAAATGTTGCAAAAATTCGAATTTATATTAAAGCTTTGTAAATTTTCAGTATACTCTTAAACAGCTTTTAACTCATGATTAACTATCTAATTTCATAAATAATTAACAATCATTTTAATAAAAATATCAAAAGGATTCCTGAATATTTACCTCTTATATAGCATATTGGTTAAAAATATTAAATATATATGTCATATAAAATCATTTATCTTTAAAAAGAATGTTAGTCAGTAATTCATAGAAATATTAATTAGATGAATAATAAATCCGCTATAGCACTTTTTAAAGTGTACAATTATTGTATTTAATAATCATTTACAGAGAATCTTTTTAGAAAAATAGTTAAATTTTAAATTATGTATAACTTCTTTCCTATAAATACAATTTTTATAATATGTCAATATAGTTGTTATATAACCTTTAGGCTTTATTAATTTAGAGGAGTGACATAAAATATTTGAAAAACTATTTTTAAATGTTTAATGCAAGGAATACAAGAAAGGTTTTAAAGAATTAAAGAGATATTTACAATAATTACCAAAGCAGGTATATATTTTTATTTTTGTACTGATTGTGTATTGTATAATGTTTGTTTACAAGCGTTTATTACAAATTTTATACAATACAATGTTTTTAAAGAACAAATAATTTTAAATCGCTATATCTCAAATTATATTAGATACATATCTAAAATTCTTCACATATATACTTCGGTGTCTTCTTATTTGTTCGTCTCCATAGCCTTATTTATTAATTAGGATTTTTTTAATATTCTTCGCAAACGAATGAATAATGTTTAAAAGAGTTTATTTTATCCATTTTAGTTATTAAATGTTTTGTGAGAATATTTTGTCAAATTAAAAAGAAAAAATAAACTAAAATGTTATCTTTAATAAGAAATATGTAAAATAAGGTCTATTGATTAATAATTACGATAAAATTAAATATCACTAAAGTTTTAATTTTTTTCATATAAAATTCAAAATATTTCAATTTTTAATCATTTAATTAATATACCTTATAAGTAAAGAATTATTATATACCAATGTGACCTTATATAAGAATACATTTATACATTTTTTTTAATTTGTGTCTTGGACCCACATAACCAACTTAATAATCTGCTCTTCATATGAGGTTCCTAATTTGATGTGGAATCTATATGACTTCCTTGTACTCCTATTAAAATTGTTATTGAGTAAGTTTTTTATTAAAATTGTATGATGCGAGAGAGTAATTATCATTTTCACAGGTTCAAAGATAGTTTCTTTTCTCAAGGTAACGGTATTGTCTGAATTCAAGTACTGCCATCTGGTGGTGACTTCCTTCTTTGATATACATTATACAGAAATCTTTTGTTGCATAGATATTGCATTATAAATCGAAATCTTAATCAGTTATATTTGAATCTTTTCTCTGTACTAAGAATGATCTTTAAATGCATTTCAAATGATTAAAAGACATCATTACAGCTGTATATGGATGTAATATTACGTTTTTGTTAGATTGCTGTCACGTTGAAGTTGAAGCCATCATAGTTAATGTCCATTATATTTAAATTATTGTTATATAGAGTGGAGATCAACTGGAGTGACCTCCACTCTAAAAATGTATTAACTGGATGAATGTATTAACTGAAAATCTATTAACTGGATCAATATATTAGCTGCAAATGTATTAACTGGATCCATGTATTAGCTGGAAATGTATTAACTGGATCAACGTATTAGCTGAAAATGTATTAACTGAATAAATGTATTAACCGGATCAATGTATTGGCTGGAGATGTATTAACTAGAACAATGCATTAGCTGGAAATGTATTAACTTTAGTGATGTTATATAGAGTGGAGAGGGGAGAGTTTAAATCATTAAGAAAGGTGAAACATTAGATAATATTTGTACATATAAAATTTCAACATTGTACATTTAATCGTTTTGACTTATGTGAGAAACATCCAGATATTATGACAAAATCAGTCAAAATGAATTTGGGGATTGTCAAAAGATATATTTAAAGGATCAAAGTTAAATTTTCTGTACAAGTACATGCATACGTAAAGCTTAAACTAATCCAAATTGAATCAGTTATGATCAAAATGCATGTTTCTGCTGAAATCTGAAGGCCGACACTTTTCATGATAACATTGCATTCTTTACTTAGTACAAGAAACTAAAATTAGATACAAATATTTTTAAGTCAACTTTTATTTTAAGTGATACCTTTCCTGCATCTTAGCTTTACACGAAGTGTTTAAAAATAAATACTGAAATTTTGCTATAAAATCTATATCACTTATTTTAAAATATTTCAAATAATTCCCTCCCGTAAAAATATAATATTCTTACTAACAATAAACCGATCCTTTTGGCCATTCCAGTTTTTGCAAAGCTTCCTATAATGCTATTTTTGGGATGGTATAGAGGTAGGTCTTTTGTCGCTTTTTCTCGAATCTCCTCTATAGTTTAGAAACTAATTCCATTTAAGATGGGTTTAAATTTACGGAACAAGAAAATGTTTACTGAAAATAGATTCTGAGAATACTGTGGGGTGAGGTACAATAGGAGTCCGTTGTTCTGCCAGGTAGGTGTGGATAAGTACCGATGCGTGAGTGGCGCATATTTTTGACGCATATATTTTTGGCTCATATATTTGAATGACGCTCAGAGCGTTACTCAAACATGGTAAAAATCCCGTCGTCTATCATTTGACCATGCGATACATGTTTATGGCAAATAATGCTTTTGCTTTATTTTATTTTTTTTAAATATTTATTTTAGTTTATTTTGTTTTTATTTTTTAATGCCTCGCACTTGCTTTTATTAGCAGTTCATCATAAAATTCGCTCATGTGTTGCCCCTTTTGCAATAGGGCCATCGTAAGTAGGGTTACATCGTCGCCTTTTGAAGGTACAACGCACAAAAACATTTAAGACTTACTCAGGAATCAATCCAAAGCCTAATGAGTGGGAGCACAATACAATAACCTTTATATGAGGTAGGTAGCCGGATAATACCTTTCCAATGAGAAAAAAACCAACAAACTTTCCTTTGATCCGTGACCGGTATCGTCACTGACTAATATTCGCACTATTCAAAAAGTTTGAAGTTATCACATCAATGCACTCTCTACTCAAACTGTGGTCTCATCTACATAGTTAAGTAACTGAAGTGTCTCTGTGAGAGGGTGGATAAATTTCTATAAAAAGTTTCAGCCGACATACGTTGTTATTCAAGCTACCTCATTGTCACTATTTTGCTTTTTCTAAGAACAGCTTGTGAACTTGCTCAATGATTCACTTCAATGTTTGATCCATGACTAAATAATAGAGCAATTTGGCGAAACGTCATGAACTACTACAATGCCCCTCCCATTCATTTTCATGTTTGCAACAGTCTGCAGATAAACAATAAACTACCCTTCCATTTGAAACTAAAGCCAGAATTGTCATAGGTTGAAATGTGCCCTGCTGTGTGAAATCGTCTTATAGCGAAACGAGGTGAACGGCTGTTGTTTAAACCGCCGAGAGGTACACTATCAGTAGCAGCTGTTCGATCTCTGTGCCGATAACCACAATATTTCAAAACTCGATAATTTTTAACGTTCTTCCTATGCTACTGTAAAAAGAGCTTGTACAAACGAGATGTTTATTTGTGTTTGATACTTTCTTATTTTCTTAAAAAAATTGAATTACTATTTATGACGATGTTAAATAAGTGTACATTTTATGATTTAAATCTGTGTTCACGAAATGTTACTGTTTTGCCATATTATTGTCCGCACCTGTCCCACATTTCAGCTTTTTGTGAGCTTCGCTGATAACTACTCAATAGCAAACTTTTTTTTTTTTGCAAAATATAATAATTTCGAATATGAATTTTGCCGTATTATTTTTCGCACCTGTCACGCATTCCAGCTTATTGTGAGTTCCTCTGATAACTACTCAATAGGACACTTTTTTAAGAACAAAAATATTTTTCTCTACATAATCAAGAATACCATTTTAAGAATAATAATTCCGAATATGAATTTTACCGTATTAGTTTCTGCACCCGTCACACATTTCAGCTTTTTGTGAGCTTCGCTGATAACTACTCAATAGGACACTTTTTTTTTAAGAAAAAAAATATTTTTCTCTAGATAATCAAGAATACCATTTTAAGAATAATAATTCCGAATAGGAATTTTGGCGTATTATTTTCCGCACCTGTCACACATTCCAGCTTTATGTGAGCTTCGCTGATAACTACTCAATAAGACACTTTTTTTTTAAACATTTTTCTCTACATAATCAAGAATACCATTTTAAGAATAATAATTCCAAATATGAATTTTACCGTATTATTTTTCGCACCTGTCACGCATTCCAGCTTTTTGTGAGTTCCTCTGATAACTACTCAATAGGACACATTTTTAAGAACAAAAATATTTTTCTCTACATAATCAAGAATACCATTAAAGAATAATAATCCCGAATATGAATTTTACCGTATTAGTTTCTGCACCCGTCACACATTTCAGCTTTTTGTGAGCTTCGCTGATAACTACTCAATAGGACACTTTTTTTAAGAAAAAAATATTTTTCTCTAGATAATCAAGAATACCATTTTAAGAATAATAATTCCGAATAGGAATTTTGGCGTATTATTTTCCGCACCTGTCACACATTCCAGCTTTATGTGAGCTTCGCTGATAACTACTCAATAAGACACTTTTTTTAAATATATTTTTCTCTACATAATCAAGAATACCATTTTAAGAATAATAATTCCGAATAGGAATTTTGGCGTATTATTTTCCGCACCTGTCACACATTCCAGCTTTATGTAAGCTTCGCTGATAACTACTCAATAAGACACTTTTTTTAAATATATTTTTCTCTACATAATCAAGAATACCATTTTAAGAATAATAATTCCGAATAGGAATTTTGGCGTATTATTTTCCGCACCTGTCACACATTCCAGCTTTATGTGAGCTTCGCTGATAACTACTCAATAAGACACTTTTTTTTAAATATATTTTTCTCTACATAATCAAGAATACCATTTTAAGAATAATAATTCCGAATAGGAATTTTGGCGTATTATTTTCCGCACCTGTCACACATTCCAGCTTTATGTGAGCTTCGCTGATAACTACTCAATAATATACTTTTTTTAAATATATTTTTCTCTACATAATCAAGAATACCATTTTAAGAATAATAATTCCAAACATGAATTTTCTTAAATTTTTATATAAGGGACCAAGACGATTAATAAATAAAATTAAACATTTATCATTTTTCCTGTTTTTGATTTGTGGCTATTAAAAACTAGTTTAACGAAATAGAATGAACACGCAATGTTTTGCCTAAAACGAGGGGCGTGACCACAAGAAAAGTGTAACCATTTGTCTGTTTATGTTTTAGTTTCATTTATATCTCCCACGCAGGCTTCACTGCTGTCAGGTTTTGCGTCAGTCTTATTTTGAAATGTCGATTGTGTCTTAATCTACTCTCTCTCTTAAACACGAAATGTTGTGACATTATTTTAGTCTGAAACGGCTCCATTTTTCGAATTCGTTTCCTGAATGCCAAATTAATGATTACATAGCAGCTATTATTGAAACGTATCTGTTGTTCTGATATCAGAATTGAAATACAACCTGACGTTTTGATACCCTAAAAAGATAAATAATGCTCTTTTATTGTTGACAAAACACAGTGATCAATTATATCTATACTTATAAATTGTTTACATTATCTCTAGCATTTATAACGAAGCTTATATGAGTGAGCGAGGATAATCTGATACCACTTAGCTCATGTTCCCCCCCCCGAATGCAAAATTTAATTCCACTTGTATCACTTTTTCCCGTAGACTATGTTGCTATCTAGTTGCATACTTGTTTTACTATGCGGGTTCTAAAAATATATCTACCGCACTTCAGAACACAGGGAAAAATAGGAATTTTCAAAAAGTAATGAATCTAAGACAGTAAGTATGTAAAGTTTTCTAATTTGGCAGAAATACTCAGATAGTTATCTCCCATCACCTAAAATTTCTAGAGTTGTTTTCAATGCATAAAGTTTTTTCTGAATCTAGAGACCTCCTATCCCTCGAAGACGCCCCCTACCCATAGTTACACGAGAACGAATTTGTCCCGGGCCTCAGAGGCACGGGACAAATATTTTGAGCCAAACACCAACAAAATTGCAGTAGATGACGGAAAATTTTAATTACCCAAAATACTTCATTAAAAGTTTTAAATATTATACGGATTATTTCAAATATTAATCTTAAAAGTATTTTGGACTGTAGAACTTTTTAGTAGCATTCCGAAAGCACAAACATAAGACACAGACAAGTTAAAATCTGCTGCTTTCCAGATGAACTGTTGACCAAAGTCAGAATAAGTAGTTTTAAGGTAAAAAAAGAACATATTGACACTTGCGTATCTGACAGATCAGCTTGCCAAATTGATTTTAAAAGGAATTTAGTACTTAATCTTAACACTATGAATTTACTTACTTTTGTATTTAAAATAAAACCCAATCATCTTGTTCAAAATAGCTATTGAAGTCAAATATTTTATAAGATCATTCCAAAAGCAAGAACATTATCAATCCAATCACTGTCCGTCTTTTGGAGAATGAGCATGTGGGAGGTAAGTAAGGAGTTCTCATGGTAATAGGATCATAATGAAAAAATTAGTTTTTGTACTTAATTTATAATACTATTTTATGTACAAAAATTCACAGAATTTTTATATTTTATCCTCATATAATAAAAGAACGATAGAGTTAATAAAATATCTCTTCTTACCTAAAACTATGGCAAGGGTTTTGGTGGCTTTTCTTTCTCGCTTCGCAGAGGCTTTCTCACGTTTTTTCCGGCTGCTCTTGTTTCTCCTTCCCAGGTTAAACCTCGATTTCTTCTTTTTGGGCTTCTTCGATACCTCGTATGACATCTCCTCCTTTTTCTTCTTGTACCCTCCCCTCGCCGAGCCCATCTCCTCGAAATCCACCTCCCGAAATCCTGATGCGAAATCTGGACAAATCCCCATTTGCGTGGTGTTCTCTGGATCTATGTGTGACGTCCCGTATCCAGAATCGGTGTTGCCGTTGATCGGTATCTCTATGCGTATGGTCTCAGCGACGAATGCGGACAGCAGCATCGCCGAAGCAGCGGCCCCTTTCGGTGGTCCCCTAGTGCTGCCACTAGTGTCCTCGCCGAACGTGTCCTCGTCGTCGAAGTCTTCTTCCTCCTCCTGGCTACCCGTGTTGGTGGTGAAACCGTCTTTCTCAATCACAACCTGCAAACCTCCCATCTTTGTAACTGGTTCCAGCTTCACGTACTCGTTCTCTGTGCCCCTCGTCCTCAGGGGTGTCTCAGTCGACAGACTCGTGCTGCCGGTACTCCGACCGCAAGTGGACTCGGAGTTCCTAGCTCGTAGTTTGATCTTCTTGGCTCGCTCGTGGATGGCCTGTAAATGGAATGAAAGAATTGGGTGTTAAAAGTATTCTTTCAAAACCAAAACATAAGGATTAATTCTTTTCAATAGTTCTATTATTTGGTACGTTTATCGTATTTTGCCAAAGAACTAAAAGCTTTTGCTTTACCATACTTTCTAAATTAATGACTAGTAATCACGAGTTATTAATTAACCCATGGATGTGTAGTTTGGGTGTCGGCCGAACATTCCTATTCGTAAACTGACAAGCTGATCCACTCATGTTTGTTTTATTTACTCTCATTTCGGCACGGCTGATACCATCATGACTAGGGTGGTCTATTTGAAAATTGTCAGATTAAGTAAGTATCGTTAAACTATTCAGGTGCTGTGTTGAGTTTCAAGGCAACACACTGGAGATCATTTCAAATCTTCTCTGCTCTATTCATGAGAATTTCTTGCTTACATGTCAGATGCCCATTCCCCAAAAGCCGGACAGTAATTTGATTGATACTTTTCTTACTTTTGGGATGATTTTATGAAATCTTTGACTTTGATATCTATTTTGAACAAGGTGATTGGGTTTTATTTTAAATACAAAGGTAAGTAAATTCATAGTGTTAAGATTAAGTACTAAATCTCTTTTAAAATCATTTCGAATAGTATATCATTCAATAAGGATTCTATAGAAATTTAATTCAGCCACATGTATTTCTGTTAACTGTTCAAAGTTTTATTCTCATTTGGATGCTACTGGAATACGATTTTGTAGATAAATTTTAGTTAGTAATCGGAAAGCATAAAACTGTATTCCAATGGATTTTTGTATAAAAATAAATTAAAAACTAAAGATCATAATGACTTATGTGCCACCCACATTTTGTAACACCGAGAGAAGATGTATGGTGTGTGTGCTTCTAAGCGTAATGATGAGGGTAAAATAGTAAGAAAAGAGGCTAGCAAAATAGCTTAATGATTATGGTAAATAAACTTAACACATTCTTCTTATTAGTTGTTTAATCTACCTGACACGTAAAAAAAGAAAAAGATATTTTGTAATAGAACGTTTACAAAAAAGAAATATGACTGAATCTTGGCAGTCATTTCATGAACTTTGTTAGCTTCTGAAGGACTCAAAAAGAAAAAAACAGAATATAGTTCATAATGCAACTAAAACAGAATGACTTATTCTCGCGATAATTTATTTATTTAATGCTTTCCTATTTCTTTTGTCTAGGGATATATGCAATGTAACGCGATACTTTGTAGAACCGAAACGTCGTAATAGCGTAAACATTAAAATACTTGATCTCTAGCTGTAATAAATATCCTTTAACCAGTTAAAGACCAGAACGGGTAATGCTATAGGAGACGGGTAATGCTGCTGAAAATGCTATAGGAGTCTACCGTTGTGAAAACTGTTGCCATTTAACGACATCTATTAATTAAATCTAGCATTTAATAATTAAGATAAAACGTTCTGATCTCCGATTACACATACGCGAATCTGGTCTCTCAATATCAGCCGGAGATCATTGCGTGAAGGCGACGTTTGACTGATAAGAGTGAAATCGCTGCGTCGCAGACATTAGACGTTGATCAAGAAGGGGTTAAGGAATATATCAGGGTAGTTTAGTAGGAAATGTAGCAAAATATTCTTAAGCCTATGGTTGCTTTACCACATATAAATAAAACTAACTATTAAGACAATAATTTAAAATCATATTTTTAAAACCGAGATGGTGTCGAGTAATTTATAATACTAATAATGAAAATCCCAATCAGTACTGAAAGTTGTAATCATCTCCAAGTATCATTTAATAACATGAGAACTGCACTACCATCTTTAAATCAATCCCAGTACTTCCACATTTGTGCACAAAACCAAATAATTGTTAAATTGCCGACTTATACCTCTAAAAGCTTTCCACTTTGAAACAGAACAGCATACCAGTCTTTCATCTCTCTTTTGGCTTAGATATTCCACTCAGTTTTTCTAACACCAGTAAGATAAAATAAATTACGATTGGTATCATGGATACTTACCTTGAATATCTTGTAGTATAAATACAGCATGACAAGGCAAGGAATGTAGAATGAACTCAGTGAGGAGTAGATGATGAAATCGGAGTTGTAGAATACGCATAGTTCCGGAATTCTCTCGGGAGACGTATTCAACCCCAAAACTATTGGCGAGCCAATGGCAGCTGACACTATCCACACGATTGCTATGGTTATAATGACTCTTTTACCATTCTTGTGCTTTGAATATTTGATGGGCTGCGTAACCGCAATGTACCTGGAAGGGAAATAGTAACCAATATTATAGCATTCAGTTGATGATATTGTTAGAAATAATTAGGCTATTTTCATTTAAATCAATTTTATAAACACTTTTTCATTGGAAAAAGTGGAAATACTAAAGTTAGGAAATCTGATGTTATAGAGCAAATCCCAAAGCATACTAAAGCTCCCAGATGAATGAGTAAGACAGTTCTGTATATATATATATATATATATATATATATATATATATATATATATATATATATATATATATATATATATATATATATATATATATATATATAGTACCGATTTTGAATTTATATCAGTAAGTTTGCCAATACTCATTAGAAGTGTGTTTACACATTAGAAGTGATTTTTAATTTCGGTACTTTTTGCTTACAGAAATAACTTAGTGTGCTTCAAGAGTAAATCACGACACAGGTCCGAGGTTCGATCCATGGACTGGGCAAGGTTGACTCAGCCTTTCATCCCTTCAGTGGGTACACAAACTGAGGATCAAGAATGCTTGAGAACTAAATCCTGGGGGTTCTGCGTAAGGGTGACCACCTAACCGGAACATATGCTTCACACCCCATGACCCTTGGTCTTGGAAACGGAGATTGGCACCGTATGCCCTGGTCCCTTAGGGCCTGTTGCGCCTAGGAGTTTAGTTTAGTTCAAGAGAAGATCTATGTTTTTTCTCTTAATGAATTAAAATTTAGAAACAAAAGGTTTAACGCAACGTATAATATCAATTTGACTTTAAAAACAATATCCGTTAGAACTTAGTTTACAGATTGCAAGTAAGTTTTAATTCTCGTATTTTTTCTTACAGAAATAATTTAGAGTGTTTCAAGAGTGATTTTGTGTTCTTTCTCTTTATGAATAAAAATAAAAAAAAGTTTAACGAAACGTGAAATAGCGAGTTGACTTTAAAAACAATACCTGTTAGAAGTGACCACATATTACAAGTAAGTTTTAATCCACGTATTTTTTGCTTACAGGAGTAATTTAGAGTGTTTCAAGAGTGAGTCTGTGTTTTCTCTTAATGTATTAAAATAAAAAAGGTTTAACTCAACGTGTAATAGCGAGTTGACTTTAAAAACAATACCCGTTCGAAATGAGTTTACAGATTATAAGTAAGTTCAAATTCTCGTATTTTTTGCTTACAGAAATAATTTAGAATGTTTCAAGAGTAAGTCTGTGTTCTTTCTCTTAATGGAGTAAAATAAAAACGGTTTAACGCAACGTATAATAGTTTAATAGCAACTTTGGAACAACAGACTTTGAAAACAATACAAGTTCGAAGTGACTTTACAGATAACAAGTAAGTTTTAATTCTCGTATTTTTTGCTTACAGAAATAATTTAGAGTGTTTCAAGAGTGAGTGTGTATTCTGTCTCTTAATGAATTAAAATATAAAAGGTTTAACGCAACATGTAATAGCGAGTTGACTTTAAAAGCAATAGCCGTTAGAAGTGAGTTTACAGATAACAAGTAAGTTTTAATTGTTGTATTTTTTGCTTACAGAAATAATTTAGAATGTTTCAAAAGTGAGTCTCTGTTCATTCTCCTAATGAATTAAAATAAAAAATGTTTAAAGAAACGTGTAATAGAGTGTTGACTTTAAAAACGAGAGAAAGAGGAAAAAAGTTAAATACAAAACGTGTACCCAATGAAATATTAAAATATATTTTAGATTTTAGGCATTGAGTTTTGATTCTAGTCACGTACTGGTGATTGCTGAAACAAGACAAAGATCAAAATGAAAGGAAAAACTTCTTTAACATTCATTAGTTTTACACTGAATTTTAAAAATGGAGTGTTTTTATCAGTATACTAAATCAAATTATTTTCTATTAATGAGTACATCTTATACAAACTTATTATACATGGTAATATGTGTAGTAAATATTTTCCCTCCTAATATAAAAGAATTTTTTTACAATTTTTTATGTTGATTTTTCTCTTTCTTTAGATCATACAGACATACGAGTTTTGAAAAGTCAGCATGGAATATTGCTCTTAATAGTATCGCATAAAAATTTCTAGATGAAAGGATAGTTTAAAATTTTTTTACTTAGTTTTACGATTGCTAGAGATAAGATTAAAAAAATAGAGGAACAGGTGATCTAGCTATGATTCCAAAACAGAGGTGTATTTTGGAAAGGAAGAACATATTCTAATAATCACCTCAAAAATTTGTTTGTTTCATATCAAATGGAACTTAAAGCAGAACGTGTTGCTTAAGTCCGTTTTTCTAGAGAAGAGAAAGCTATTCTGTTGTACACAGACGTCGTTTACTAGATCACGCACTTTTTATGTTACTGCAGTATGATTTATCAACAAATAAAATTGAACGAAACATTAAGAGACTAGTACTAGTGTTACCTAGCTATCGCCTATTATCATGTACTTGTTGAAAAAGCAGTAGATTCAATTTAGAATTCCTTTTCTCGTTGAAGAATACGAGAATTTTTCGTGTGGGAGCAAACATTTTTCAACTGATTAAGGGCCTGTCCCACTAAATTCGTTTAACGGCTAACCGTGATTAACTTATATCACCATTCAATAGTAGGTAACTATTGTCCGTTTAAACAGAAATTAATCACATTTAGCCATTCAACGACTTAAGTGAGACCAACCTTAAAGGTCATATCACAGGTTAAGCTGATTAAAAATAAATCGGTTTATTTTTTTCGTTGTGATTTAATTAAACTACATATTCTTGTGCGCATTTTTGAATGTGCAAATTTATTGTGTTACAGAAAGAAAATTCAACTGATATATCTAATTCAAGTTGAGGTGTGATAAGGTGTTAGGTTGTATGCAGGCCTATAACTTTTCTAGAACATACATTCTTTGTTACTGCTGTAAGATTTATTTATTTATTATATTAAATAAAAAGTTAAATACTTGATAGAAGCATTAGCTAGATTATAGGTTTACGTGGGATAAAATATTTAGTTTTATGCATGGGTAGTGTTGAACCGAAGGTGAGCGGAAGCAAGGCTGCTGCCATATTATAGACAACTTATGTTACTGGTGACTTCCACGTCATAATGAGGTCATAAATCGTCAGAAATGGAAATTTGGTTCCATAAATGAACCCCTCTGACATCATTATGACGCAGAAGTCGCCAGTGACATATGTCGACTGTAATATGGAAGCAACCCAAGAATACCAAAGTAAGTCAACTTGGTGTTGAAACTGTTAGCTTATTTAAAGCTATAACAGAATAATAGTTGAAGTAGAAGCATGTCACCCTATAAATCCTGAACAGTATTAAGACAAATGTTAGCATCATTTAAAAACAGTTTTATTAAACTTAAAGATAAAGAAAATAAACATCGTCTAACTGCCGTACACAACTAATGAAGCCGTATTACTACTACTACTGACACATAGCTTTTTCCCACCGAGTATTTATCGGTAGGGAAAGAAACGATCTTCAGAAGTATGCTATACGTCACGGCTCAAAAGAAAATGCATGCTTAATATTCAAATACCGTCAGTGGTTATGAGATGGGTAATAAAATAAAATATTTATTAAATATTTATTAAAATAAATTACTTATTATAAAAATAAAGTAACTAATTTTCTAACAGAAACTGATAGTTAAACCGGAAGTATATCATGTTCATTCTTTCAAAATGGAATATATCAAATCATACGGAGAAAGGGTAATAGGACCTT
>CM063501.1:123889944-123907444 GCA_032207245.1 Pardosa pseudoannulata | reverse complement strand
AGTAATTAATTAAATAATTTTCAAACATTGAAGGAACTTGAGAGTTATTATTTAAAGAAGCTGAATGTTTAAGTATTTTGAGATTCCATTCGATTGAATAATTCTGTTTCATCATCACATTCGCATCCATTGTTATCATTTTCAACAACATTAGCCTTTAATACTTCTGAAATGATTTCTGTTACAAACGCATTGCTAGATATTTGTTGTTACATTACTATCATTAGTTATTTATATACTTTCTCATTCCATCGTATGACCTGTGTTTCGTAGATGTTACTAATTCAAACAACAACGGTACATTATTGTAAATTTCATTATCATCTATATTGTTTTGGATTGAATCCCTTTTCGCATGACGAAAGAAACCAGCATGTGGAAAACAATTTCAAATATACTTGGGTGACACCCTGTTCTAATTTTTAGCGGCGTAACGTAAAGAATTTAACACAAATTAATAAACCTCCTTTGTTTGGCTAATTACATCTTTTAACCTTCTGAGGATGTTTGGTTTATATTTCAATCAATATAAGCAAGTATGGTCTGGTTTCAAGTATGCATCAAGCAATTTCTTTCCCCCCTGCTCTTTTTTCAATTATCCTTTGGAGTGTGTCTGAGCCATCCTTATTAAATCCCTTCTAATACTGGACTTCTTTGTTTAAATTTGCCTCCCTTCCCTTGTAAGGATCATCATCTACAACGTTTTAGGTTGAGTCCCTTTTCCCATGACGAATAATACCTGCATGCGGAAAATAATTTTAAATATGCTTCCCTGACGCAATGTTTTATTTCTTAGCAATGTAAAGTAAAGAATTTAACATAAATCAATAAAACTTCTCTGTTTCTCTAATTACTTTAACTCAACTTCTGAGAATGCTTGATTGTTATTTCAGTCAATATAAGCAAGTAGGGTCTAGTTTTAAATATCCATCAAGCACTTTCTTTCTCCCCTGCCCTTTGTTAAGTTATACTTTGGAGTGTGTCTGAGCTATCTCTATTAAATACCTTCTACTATTAGACTACTTTTCCTGAAATTGCCTCCACACACTCTGAAACTCCCCTGTAATAGTCATCATCATCTACAACGTTTTAAGTTGAATCCCTTTTCGCATGACGAAAGAAACCAGCATGTGGAAAACAATTTCAAATATACTTGTCTGACACCATGTTCTAATTTTCAGCAACGTAACGTAAAGAATTTAACATAAATCAATCAAACTCCTTTGTTTGGCTAATTACTTCTATTAACCTTCTGAGAATGTTTGGTTGATATTTCAGTCAATGTAAGCAAGTACGGTCTGTTGTTAAATATGCATCAAGCACTTTCTTTCTTCCCTGCCTTTTGTTCAGTTATCCTTTGGAGTGTGTCTGAGACATCGTTATTAAAACCCTGCCAATACTGGACTTCTTTTCGTAAAATTTCCTCCCCACACTCTGAAATCTCCCCTGTAAGTGTCATCGTCATCTACAACATTTTAGATTGAATCCTTTTTCACATGACGAATAAAACCAGAATGCAGAAAACAATTTCAAAAATCCTTCCCTGACGCAATGTTCTATTTACAGCAACGTAACGTAAATAATTTAACACAAATCAATAAAACTTCTTTGTTTGGCTAATTACTTCTATTAACTTTATGAGAATACTTGGTTGCTATTTCAGTCAATATAGGCAAGTATGGTCTGGTTTCAAATATGCATCAAGAACTTTCTTTCTCCTCTGTCCTTTGTTCTGTTATCCTTTGGAGTGTGTATGTGCCATCGTTATTAAAACCTATCTACTACAGGACTTCTTTATATAAATTTCCCTCCCCACACTCAAATCTCCCCTAAGCGTCATCATCATCTACAATGTTTTAGTTTGAATCCCTTTTAGTCTGATGAATAAAACCAGCATGCGAAAAACAATTTCAAATATACTTATCTGACACCATGCTGTAATTTTCAGCAACGTGAAGAAACACAAATCCATAAATCTCCTTTGTTTGACTAATTACTTATATTAACCTCCTGAGAATGTTTGATTGATATTTCAGTCAAACTAAGCAAGCATGACCTGGTTTCAAGTATACATCAAGCTCTTCCTTTCTACCCTGTCCTTTGTTCAGCTATCCTTTGGAGTGTGTGTGAGCCATCGTTATTAAAACCTATCTACTACAGGACTTCTTTATATAAATTTCCCTCCCCACACTCAAATCTCCCCTAAGCGTCATCATCATCTACAACGTTTTTGAATGATTTGGCTTTAAATATGCATCAAGCAGGGCCGTAGCCAGAAATTATGTTCGGAGGGGGACCAAGGAGAAAGACATCTTTGTTTGTGAATGATACTTCAATTGATGAAAGGGAAAGCACTGTATTTCCAGAATGCAGTGCTGTATTTCCAGCCAGCGGCTTAGGAAGACTTTTATGGTCTGAGCGTTTTTTTAAGAGAATAAGTGTATGTTCATGAATAGCTAGGCAGATAGCACACACACACAAATGTGGGACATTGTCTATCTACAAAATGATCTTTCAACATTTTTTGGGGGGGAGGGACCAGTTCCCCAAATCCCTCCCCCTGCTTACGGCCTTTGCATCAAGCACTTTATTTCTCCTCTGCCCTTTGCTGTGTTGTCATCTGGAGTAGGTCTGAATCATGGTTGTCAAATCACTTCTGCTATCGGACTTCTTTTCTTAAATTCCCACCCCCCTCCATTCTGAAAGCCTCCCTTACTACGTAGCCTTTGCTTAGTGTTGTACAAAAATTGCTCAAAAGAAGAAAAACAATTAACTTCAAAATCCAGTCCTTGTGTACCTTGGAGAAATGTTCCATATCGAAAAGCTGTTGAACAACTTTCTATGCTTTCAGTGGGAAATTCTGAAAAGCACTGTAATGGAAGGGATGCAAGTCTTTATGAAATTCTCAACTGACTTTTCCCACATGTCTATAATCATGCATCCTTCTTTATTTACACTGTAAAATATTTCTAAAAATACTTAAAGCAGCGGGGTTTTGAAAACTTTCTAATAACTAACGGAGGAGACTTTTCAGATTCATATATATTTGCAGCTAATTAAATTATCAGTCTGCTTTTTTTTCAAAGAATACACATTTTTATAAGGTTATTGTGTTATAGAGTTTCTTAAATATGGGGATACCAAAATCAAGAATCAAAGGGATAATATACACTGGTGTAGAGTTAACTTCTGAGTTTAGAATCTAACACTGGTGGCTATAATAAACCATATTAAATTTATATTAATTCACCCTGAACTTTTCGAAAGTGACTATACACTCTTAGACAAAACAAAAGAAAAATTAATAAATTTAAAATTTAAAATTAAAAAAAAATATATTTAAATAAACACGCACCGAGAGGTTTTAATGCAAACTGGACACTAATTGATATGCAGAGAAGTTGCGAAGAAAATGCAAAATTTTAAAATTTGGTGGCCAGTGAATGAACTTGTTTCGCTGCAGCATATCTTATCATCGACCACCTCTTAAGAAAATTCCGTACTTGAGAAATGAACAATCACTACCTGTATTTTTTTCATGGGAGAGATCTCAATATAGAGTATTCTTTGTAGGTTTTGGAAACAATCGTAGGTGCAAAAATGCTCTTAGAGACTTAAAGATAGTTGGGATCCTTAATATTTACTTGGAATAATCGATATATGATTCTGAAAAAAAAAAGTTATGAGGTGGTCCCAAGTAACAATTATTGTTTCTGCTTGTGGTTTTAAGAAGGAATGCAATCTCAAACAATCAAGTCCTTAATTTTGATTTGGCTGGCTGTGGGTGTTAAGATTTAAAAAAAATTAAATTATTAGGAAAAGATTAATCGATTAAAAAGTTATGCTTAAATTTTTAATTTTTAATAGTTTCAAAATCATATTTCCGAAAAAAGAAAATAAGAATATATTTATTATAAACATTCATACTAAAATATCTATGCATTAAAAGGTCCTATTTCTGTGTTCCAGATTATCTCATTATTATATTATCATTTGAAATTAATGAAATCTACTTTGTTAGTAAACTCAAAAACCAGTTACAGTTGGACTCTTTATCTCGCAGTGGTAGCGCCATCTTTTGTCGAAAAGTTAAAACAATTTTCAAACTCAATGAAACGAATTGCTATTTTACCATATATGAAATTCGAAAGTAGAGTTCATTGTAGATTCTTTTTCTAATATTAAAATACTTTTCCATTGATTAATACGAGAAGTCTGCATTATTTTTCCACAATCAGAATTATTTTTTTTCTGCTTACATTAGTAAAGATATTTAAAGAGAATTTGAAAAATATACCTTTCTATTTAAAAATGAGTGTGGTAATTATTATTACAATTTATTTACTAAAATATATCATTGCAATTTATTATTACAAGTAGAAATTTATTTATACTAAAAATTTATTTATAAAAATTTATTATTGCAACTAAATATATTATTACAACTAAAATAATATTATTACAATTTATTTTAATACAATTTATTTTCCTTTGTATAATTATTCATTTCTAAAGGTTAGACAAGTTTTGTGATAATTTATATTAACATTCGTTTAATAAACTTGCATACATTATTATAATATTATTATAAAATAACTTAAATGCATAGACAAAATAATCATATGAAGATTATGAAGTAGTTACTTCATAATCGAAAATCGTTTTAATTGATTTGTCAATACAAACATAAAAAATGAATGTACTATGCTAATATGCAAAGCAATAGGAACGTTTGTTGGACCTGTTAAATTTAATGAAAACTCTAGAAGCACAACTCGGGTGATATCGTCGCGAGTCGGCAAATTTCGGCCGAAGTCGGATTACTAATATCATATGTCTCTCTTATTTTCTTGATATATTTGAGATTTAGACCGGATGATCATGGATTTTGCAGTATAAATAGTACATTCTTTTTCACAAAATATGAATTTTTTACTGGCAAGTATTGGAAATCAATAACTCTAAATATCAGGATAATTGATGAGTTCAATTTTCTTTTAGCTAATTTATGTATCTATTAAGCTTTTTAAATATGAAAAATAAATAGTGTAAATAAAAGTAAACAATTCTTGTATATAAAACATTCTCTGTTAAAAAATATTTAAAAGATTATTGAAATTAGTCTCTATTAGTAGAGTATTTAGATAAGTTCGGATATAATAGAACTTTAGCACTTGCTTGTAGAATATATTTGAGGAATACGTGTGAAAACGGAAAACATCTGTTCCCATTAAATTTGTTTGTTTTTTTCTCAAAATGTTAGAAATAGATTATTTTTGTAAAAAAAAAAATAAACGAACAAATGCGTGTAAAAAACGAAAAACATCTGTTCCCATTAAATTTGTTTGTTTTTATCATAAAAATATTAGAAATAGATTATTTTTGAAAAAAAAAATAAACGAAATAACTACTGCTTTGAATATTTTCACAAATATAGGAATTTTTAATGGATTACAGCAATTTTTCCTCAAAAATTGCTGTAATCCATTATAGCAAAATAAATCAAAGGACATAATTTTCTGGATAAATATAATAAACTAATACAACAAAATTATCATCTATACCAACTGTCAATAATTCCATGTGTCTCAAATTTCTTTCAATTTCTCAAATCGAATTTTTACTTTCAAGTATAAGAAATCTGTAAGCCTGAATATCGGTAAAAATATATACCTATATTCTATTGTTGAGTAAAGCATTCATTTAGCTAATTTATGTATGTATTAAACATTTTAAATATGAAAAATAAATAACGTAAATAAAAATGCACAATTCTTCTATGTTTTAATAGAAGAATTCATTGTTCAGAAATATTCAAAAGACTCTTGCAACTAGTCTCTATTAGTAGAGTATTTAGATAAATTCTGATATAATAGAACTTTAACCCTTTGCTTGTAGAATATATTTGAGGAAAACATGTCAAAAATGGAAAACGTTAGTTCGCATTAAATTTGTTTGTTTTTATCATCAAAATTTTAGAAATAGATTTTTTTTAAGAATTAAACGAAATAACTACTACTTTGAATATTTTCACAAATATGGGACGTTTTAATGGATTACAGCAATTTCTGAAATTACAGCAAAATAAATCAAATGATATTTGGATAAATATAATTAATTATTACAACAATATTATTATCTATATCAACTGTCAGGAATTCCATGTCCCTCAAATTTCTTTGAAATTCTCAAATCGAATATTATTTGCTAGTATAGGAAATCAATAACTTTGAATATCGGGAAAAAATACAAACCTATATTCCTTTAGTGAGTCCAGCTTTCATTTAACTAATTTATGTATTTTAAATAAGAAAAATAAATAATGTAAATAAAAATAAACAATTATTCTATGTAAAACATTCTTTGTTAAGAAATATTAAAAAGATTCTTGAAATTAGTCTCTTATTAGTGTATTTAGATAAATTCGGATATAACAGAATTCTAATCTCTTGCTTGTAGAATATATTTGAAGAAAACGTGCAAAAAACGAAAAACATCTGTTTCCATTAAATTTGCTTGATTTTATCCTCAAAATGGTAGAAATAGATTACTTTTGAAAAACAAATTAAACGAAATAACTACTGCTTTGAATATTTTCACAAATATAGGAATGTTTAATGGATTACAGAATTTTTTTCTCAAATTATAGCAAATTAAGTCAAAGGACATAATTTTCTGGATAAATATAATAAACTAATACAACAAAATTATTATCTATACCAACTGTCAGTAATTCCATGTCCCTCAAATTTCTTTCAATTTCTCAAATCAAATTTTTACTTTCAAGTATAATGAATCTATAAGCCTGAATATCGGGAAAAATATATACCTATATTCTATTGTTAAGTAAAGCTTTCATTTAGCTAATTTATGTATGTATTAAACATTTTAAATATGAAAAATAAATAATGTAAATAAAAATAGACAATTCTTCTACGTAAAACATTCTTTGTTAAGAAATAGTCAAAAGATTCTTGCAACTATTCTGTATTAGTAGTGTATTTAGATAAATTCGGATATAATCGAATTTTGCTCCTTGCTTGTGAAATATATTTAAGGAAAACGTGTCAAAAATGGAAAACATTTGTTCATATTATTTTTTGTTATTATCATCAAAATGTTAGGAATAGATTATTTTTGAAAAAAAAATTAAACGACATAACTATTATTTAGAATATTTTCACAAATATGGGATTTTTTAATGGATTACAGGAGTTTTTTCTCAAATTATAGCAAAATAAATCAAAGGACATAATTTTATGGATAAATATAATACACTAATACAATAAAATTATTATCTATATCAACTGTCAGGAATCCCATGTCCCTCAAAATTCTTTGAATTTCTCAAATCAAATTTTTACTTTCAAGTATAAGAAATCTATAAGCCTGAATATCGGGAAAAATATATACCTATATTCTATTGTTAAGTAAAGCTTTCATTTAGCTAATTTATGTATGTATTAAGCTTTTTCAATATGAAAAATAAATAATGTAAATAAAAATAAACAATTCTTCTATGTAAAACATTCTTTGTTAAGAAATATTAAAAACATTCTTGCAACTAGTCTCTATTAGTAGTGTATTTAGATAAATTCGGATACAATAGAACTTTGCCCCTTGCTTGTGGAATATATTGAAGGAAAACGTTCCAAAAACTAAAAACATCTGTTCCCATTAAATTTGATTTTTTTTCCTCAAAATGTTAGAAATAGATTATTTTTGAAAAAAATTAAACAAAATAACTATTATTTAGAATATTTTCACAAATATGGAAAAATGTTTGAGATATATTTGAGAAAATCGTGCCTAAAACGGAAAACATTTGTTCCTATTAAATTTGTCCGTTATTATAATCAAAATGTTAGAAATAGATTATTTTGGGAAAAAAAATTAACGAAATAACTATTTTGAATATTTTTTACAAATCTGGAAAAGGTAATAGATTACAGCAATTTTTGCTCGAATTGCAGCAAAATAAATCAAATGATATCTGGATAAATATAATAAACTAATGCATCAATATTATTATCTATATCAACTGTCGTGAATTCCATATCCCTCAAATGCCTTTGACTTTCACAAATCCTTTACAGTACCCGAGAAATAGTGACAAATGATGAGTAACTGGCAAGCGTTTCGCGGGAAAGTATCTGTATATATATATATATATATATATATATATATATATATATATATATATATATATATATATATATATATATATATATATATTATATATATATATATATATATATATATATATATATATATATATATATATATATATATACATATATACATATACATATATATATATATATATATATATATATATATATATATATAAATATATATATATATATATATATATAAATATACATATATATATATAATATATATACATACATATATATATATATATATATATATATATATATATATATATATATATATATATATATATATATATATATATATATATATATATATATATATATATATATATAGTATATATATATATATATATATATATATATATATATATATATATATATATATATATATATATATATATATATACATATATATATATATATATATATATATATATATATATATATATATATATATATATATATATATATATATATATATATATATATATATATATATATATATATATATATATATATATATATATATATATATATACATATATATATACATATATATATATATATATATACATATATATATATATATATATATATATATATATATATATATATATATATATATATATATATATATATACACATATACGTATGGGAAAATGGTAAATTAAAAGTTATTCATTAGAAAAACCAATTTCAGGCTTCTTCTTCAGCCCTACAGCCTGTTACAGGCCAAGGCCTTCTCCATAAGCTTCCTCCACCTGACTCTATGAAAGACAATAGATCACCAATGATGAACTCCCTGTTCTCTTAAATCCCTCTCTACAGAATCTATCCACCTGTTGGGGGGGGAGGGTCTTCCTCTGTTTCGCTTGCTTTCAATTTTTGAAAAGGTTACTAGTTTAGTTGGGTTAGAATCTTCATATCTAAAAAAGTGTCCCAGCCATCTAATGCTGCTGGCTTTAATAATTTTGACAATATCTATTTCATTAAATCTATTGTACATTTCATAATTATATTGAATTATATAGGCATCATTTTGTTTAACTGATCCAAAGATTTTAAGTATTTTTCTCTCAAAAATCAGCAGTTTATTTTTTCATATTTATTTAATGGCCAGCACTCGCTGCCATATAGAACAACAGGTCTGATTAAGGTTTTTTATAAATTAATTTTTGTTTTAACATTAATACATTTGGATTTGAAGTGGTTTTTCAACCCATAAAAGCACTTGTTTGCCATAAGTAACCTGTTGTTTACTGCAAGTTTTATATCGTTAGAATTACTCATGACTGTTCCAAGATACTTAAACTGTTGTACACTTTCAAAAAGATTTCAGGCTTCAAGGAATTTAAATATAATTTTTTCTCTTGCCCGAACTCAGGTGGGGCATTGGAAAGTTGGAGCATTGTCAATGCTCGATCCGAGTACTGCTGTCACAGGCAAGGGGTTAACTTAAGTATATCTATAAATACTGCATTCTCTTGATCAAAAACTGTTTAACTAAACACTTTGCTAAATAGAATTAAAATTAAAATTAATAACTGAATAAGTAGAAAATTCGTTGCATTAAAATGAAAAACATAAGTGCAATAAAATAATGCAAAAATGAGTGCCGCTTAAACGATTTAATAAACCTCGACAGGAAAAGGTGAGTGACTGGAAGGAAAAAGGATAAATAAAAGTGACAGAAATTTGCACGTGGTTGCCCACGAAAGATTTCTAGCATTTGAACTTGTCAAGTTTTTTAATATCTCAGGTTCAAGAGAGGCTAACATATCAATATTGACCAACATTACTAACACATTTTAAACCTTCCCCAACGCATGCTAAGAAGAGCCGATATTAGGTAATATTTAGCAATATTGATGCGCCAACTGGGAATGTTAATATTGCATTTATTATTTTACAAGATATCATGTAAATACTTATAAAGATACGCATATATGAATATTTACAAAGTTAAGTCGTATTCTCGCACCCTAATTGTAGGCGATAATTGCTAAATGGGGTAAAATTTTAATTAAATATTAATTTTGTGCCCAAGAATTTTATTTTAATGTATTCGAAATATTATTAGTTTGGTAAGACTTGCTTATGTGGATACTTATAATGTAAAATAATAAGAGAGAAAAACATCTGTAATGTATTACTGTTAAGGCTTTTTGTAACATAAATAAATAAATAAAATGAAACTTCAAATCGAAAACTCCAACAGTCAATAAATAAAATTTTGTAAAACGTTTGTAATAATGCCAAAAAGTACTGTAATAATTATAGAAATTGTATAAAAATTCAGAAATAATAAATTTGATTAAATTAATTTCGTGATTGATTATATTAATTTCGTGTCCCAGAATCGTATTGTAATATATTTGAATATAATATATTGTAATATATTGAAATAGTATTGGTCTCATTTGGTTTGCTTATGTGTATGCTTATACTGTAAAACAATAAGAGTGAAAATTTTATGAAAGTATTAATAAAGACTGGATATAATATAATACAAATAAATAAATAAATAAAATGGAAACTTTAAATTGAAAATTCCAACAGTGTATAATAAAATTATGTTAAACTTTTGTAATGATGTATAAAAATACTATAATAATTGAGGAAAATGTATAAAATTTAAGAAATAGCGAAATATAGGCTTGAAAAATATAAAAACAGTAAAAGCTATTTAAGTTGATCTGAAAATGAATCTATTGATGAAAGAAATCTTGAAAATGCTGCAATATTGCAGTACAAAATGCAAACAAAATAGTATTAATCTCATCCAGTTAACTCATGCGTATGCTTATAGTGTAAAATAATAAGAGTGAAAAATTTATTAAAGTATTAATGAAGACTGCATTTAATATAAATAAATAAAATGAATAAATTTATATAAAGTATTAATATTAAGAATGCATCTTTCCTATATAATAATAGTCTAAGTTGTATGTCCTCGAATTTATGAAGCGGTTGTAACTGGAATGGATAGAGGCATTAATATTAAATTCTTGATGAGTTATGGTTAGCAACATTCGAAACACACCCTTTTCCCCCTTTTCTAGCCATTATTTCAAGCCCTATTTTTCCCGGTTAAGAGTATACGATTAAACTTATCAATTTATCAAGTAATAAATAGGTAAAAATAACATTTTTAAACATCTCATTTAATTATTTCTAATTTTAAATTATTTAAATATCGTCTACATTATTTTCATACTTTTTATCACTGATCTTAGATATTACATAAATAATTTTCTTTTGTATTTGGCTTAAATAGTAGATTAGGTACATATGCCATAATTTTAAATTTAATCATCCATTATTTTTTGTCGAAAATTTTATCACTGGTATTAACAGCAAATTCCATCTACCTCTAGGGTGTATTAGAAAGGATGGTTTTAGTCCTTTACATCCATTAATTAGTGTGACAAAAAAATTGGGAAGAATTCATAAATTCAAAGTTATTATAATTTTAAAGTAGCTAAGAGAAATTTGAATTATTTTTCTAAATGAATGCAACGTGATTCTAAACTGCATTAACAGTATGAGGAGACTTTAGAGGAGTATGAAGATAGACAAATTATTTAACGTGTACCAGATAATTCTCAAGCAAAAAAAAAAAAAAAAACATTTTTTTTACATGAAGCTTTACTGATCCCGTCATATGACGGGCTATATGCTAGTAATATAAATAATTAAATAACCGATTCCAAACGGAAAAGAACACATTTGCCATTAACGAGATTCGAACTCCGGTACCAAATAGCATAGCTCTGCCACTTGGCTATCGTTTGGACAGAAAAACTATGTTAAATCTTAATATTATCTTAAAGCTTCAAACGACGAACATATCGTTTACTTGTATCTCGTATACAAAAATACAAATAAGCTGAAAAAAGATGAATTTGTAGTTACTGCATTGCTGAGGGACAGGGCAATCGAAATCAGTATCTACACTGTCTATCAACAATTCTTTGGACACCTGTGATAGAAAAGAAAAACTAACTTTATTTAAAATCAATAGTTGGTAGAGCCTCCACGTGAGGTAATTACAGCGTAAACCCTTCGGGACATACTTTCCACAAGTCTTTGTATTACAGCTAGTGGTATTGTCTCCCACTCAGCTTGGAGTTGAAATACAAGTACCTTCACCGATTTTGGACGGGGGGTAGTGCACCCCTTAATTCGGCAATCCAACTCGTCCAAGAGGTTCTCGATAGGGTTAAAGTCTGGGCTCTGGGCAGGTCAGTCCCTTCGATGAACTCCATTGGCACCATACCAAGCCTTGGTTAACCTCGAAACATGACAACTGGCATTGTCGTCCTGAAAGTAACAGGGGTCCAACCCGTAAAACTGCCACAACATAGGAAGCACATTGTCATTCAAAATAGTGCAGTAGATATCGGCGTTTAGCTTACCATGAATGGGTACCAAAGTTCCCAGTCCATACCAGGAGAAACACTTCAAACCTTAATTCCACCTCCTTCGAACTTGACTGTTGGCACAATGCACTCTGGCAGGAGACATTCTCCAGGCAGACCCAGACCCTGCCAACGGAACGGTAAAAAGTGAAACTTGATTCGTCGATCTAAAGAACTAGTTTCCACTGATCTACGGTTCAATTTCGATGTGCTTTGCACCACATTAACCGAGCAGCACGGTTGGACTTTGTGATCAATGGCTTATGGGCAGCAGCACAACCATAAAAACCAAGCAGATGTGCTTCCTTACGGATGGTATTCATTGAAACAATACTACCGAATGCCTCGTGGATGCCGGCCATCGGTTGCTTGCTGTTCTTCCGAATTTCTCTGGACACCACTCGTCTCTATGTACCAGTTTCTTTATTCTTCCGACTCGGGGGACATTCCAACAATCACCGCTCACCTTCCACTTCTTAATCACATAGGCCATTGTCGATTATGGGTACTTCAGATCGCTAGATATGTCGCTTAAGGGTCGGCCACATTTGTGATACCCGATAATTATAACTTTCTCGAAATTAGAGAGCTCCTAACTGCTCGGAATCTTGCATGCGACTAATGTCGATGATGTTTCCTACACGATGTATACCGGAGGAGGCCATGAGGTACCTCAGGACAGAAGATATCGTCATTTTCATAGATGTCCAAATACTTATTGGTAGACAGTGTAATAAGACGTAATAAGACAATCATATATTTAAAGAGACGAACGTTATCGGGTGCTTGTATCTCAGATACAAAATTGATTGAAAATAAATTGAAAAGTATAAAATATCCCTACACTGAATTTATTGTTACTGCATTACTGAGAAGCAGTGAAATCGTAATGGAAATTTTATGGGAAAAACTTATACTATGTTAGTGTCAAGCGACGAAAGTAATCGGGCACTTGTACCTCAGATGCGAAATTGTAAATAAGCTGAAAAACAGTAAATATTCCGTAACTGAATTGGTAATTACTGCTTTAAAGAAGAGTATAGGAATCGAAATGGAAATCTTATATAGAAATGTAATACTAACATGAAGATTGTATCCCAGAGATACAAAATTGCAAATAAACTAAAAAGGAGGAACTATTTCTAAACTGATTTGGCAGTTACTGCCAGGGCCGTAAGTAGGGCGTCGCAAAGGTGGCATTTACCACGGACGCATCAGTCTTAGGGCCCCCACATCATGAGGAAAACGGGATCCGAAAGAGGACGATTCGCCCACAGCAGAAATAAGGAAAAATTGAAAAATATTTTTTAATTAGAAAATCCAATGTGTTTAAAACTTATTTTTTTAATTTTCTTATTTTTTAAAATACTTCCAGAGGCCAAACTTGTTATAGATTCTTACAAAATGCCTACCAGACACCTTTTAATATGCTTTATAAATTTGGGTATTCATTTCAAATTTTTAATTTATTAAAGTTATTAAAACCCAATTTAAATTTACGAATTCGTCATATTTTTATGAAAATTTAACGTCTAGTTAAAAATTATTCCCCTCAAATAAACTATTCAGTTTATCAGCAAAATAATATCCCCAAAATGTTTAAAACATTTTTAAGAATTAATAAGGCAAAAATAGGGGAAAATTAAAGATTAATATACTAGGAACATATAAGAATTAACAAAATATTTTGAGTTCATTTTGAATATATGATATAGAAAAAAATGTGTTTATATATTTTCTCACTATATTTGGTGACAGGGGCACAGACCAATTTTTTGATAGGGGCATTAAAGGACCTAGTTACTGCTCTGGTTACTGCATTGTTGAGAAGCAGGAGAATCGAAATCAGAATCTTATAAGAAGTCTTAATACTATCAGATATATTAAAGCGACGAATGCTTGTAACTTACAGACACAAAATTTCAAATAAGCTAAAAAGAAGGAAATAAACTGTCTACCAATAAGTATTTGGACACTTATGCAAATGACGATATCTGCTGTCTTGAGGGGGTGCACTACCCGTCCAAAATCTGTGAAGGAACTTGTATGTCTACTCCAAGCCGAGTGGAAGACAATACCACTAGCTGTAATACAAAGACTTGTGGAAAGTATGCCCCGGTGGGTTCACGCTGTAATTGCCTCTCATGGAGGCTCTACCAACTATTGATTTTGAATAAAGCTAGTTTTTTTTTCTATCACAGGTGTTCAAATACTTATTGGTAGACAGTGTATTTCTAAACTGAATTAGTAGTTTCTGCATTACTAAGGGATAGGGAATTGAAATCAAAATCTTATAGGAATTTATAATACTATCATAAATTTTTAAGCGACGATACAAAATTGAAAATAAGCTTAAAAGTTGGAAACATTTCTCAACTGAATTCGTAGTTGCTGCTTTACTGTGGTTTGGGTGATCCGATGAACAGTTACTGAAAATATCAAGATTACAGGGCGTAGTAGTCTGGATGATAAAGAAACATATTAATGTGTGCATTTGATAGATAAACATCCCAGACCTATTATTAACTTTTTAACATATTACATACATACCAAATAATTTTGTATATGCATATAGTAATGTAGCACTGTTATGACTATAACAAAGAATTACCACTATTACCAATAATGCAACTTGCATGATAAATTCTAACAACTAACAAGCCTTGAAAGGCATATTTATTATTTGAAACGGATAGATATAAAATATAGGTTACAAACGAAATGTGAAATGTAATTATCGTGTCTGGATGCCGAAACGGGACAAATAAAATTAATTATCCTAAATAGTTATTGAATTTTCTTGGCATTTATAAATTTGTTAACTGGGGGTGGGGGTGAGGTATCGCAGCTATAATTTTACGAACCATCCAAAAGTTAAATGCAATTATCTCTTCCAGACATGAGTTACTCGCATATCGCGGAGCAGCTTCCTGTCATAATAAATTAAAAGGGGTTCAGATTAAGGTGAAACGGGGAAAATTACATTAGCTAGATATCTAATTTTCCGAATTTAATTCTATCGACGTATTAAAAATTTATCAAAACATGTAGCAATATTATAGGATTAGATTCCTTTTAAACAAGAAGGGAGACTTTTAACTTTTTCGTATAACGTGAGGTGGAACAAGTTGGTTAATTGGTCATACATTTTATTTTTAAAGTAAAGAAAGTATTGCAATCTCATAAATATTCAGTGTTCATATACCAAAAGAAATGTTTATTTTCGCTCTGCATTTTTACTAGGTTCAGTATTATGTCTGTATATTGTAATGAATTCGCGCTACATTAAATTTCCAGTAAAGACTTATCTACGACCGTGAGAAAACCCGCCTTAACGTAGAAATAGCAAACTTGCCTTTTGTGAGCATTTGAACTGAGCTCATCTTTACCTACTGAAAAGACGTTGTTTCGCGCAAAATAGGATGCTGAATAGAGGATTGTTAACACCGAGGACCATCTCAGTCGTTCTGTCTGAGAAATTCATTTAGGATGCTGGAGAAGTGTTTCCAGTGTTCGTTTCAATGGCAAAGAAAGAGTCACACGTGACAGAAATCATCTACATTGTAAGGGAAGCAGCAATACTTTCTACCTTGTTCTCCAAAGATTTGTCCGGAGACATCGATTAATGATCTGCGAGATTGCTCCCGATTCCTACAAACTTCCTTTGGCTTGTACCTGCTCTACAGACGGTTTTCCTCACTACGTCATCAACCAGATGTCCGATGAGCTGAGATGGACATTTGCAGGCAGACTATGATATAAAATACCGGAGTTCATGGCCCAGAAAGAGAATTTTTGACCGATGGAGTCGGCTGTGAACTCATCGGCCGAGAATGGAGGCGAGCGACTGAGAGAGCCCCCCCCCCTTTTTTTTCTCCAAACGATGAGGAAGCAGTTTCCTGAAATGATCATCATTTCATTTGTAGATATTCATGGATTTCTTCATGTCTTCATCATAACTTCAACATTGTGTTTTCTAATAAAGATCTGTTGTCTGTACGTAGGCCTCAGCTATCTTTTTTCCAGCTCACTTAGAGTTGAGTACGCTACAATGTATGTACAAGGAAATTTTAATACGAAACTTTAAATATCTTCTTTATTCAAACTTAAAATAATCCTAGACTAGCTTTATTTAGACGTCTGTACATATGTGCTTTCGAATCTCATACAACTCAAAAAAGGTTAGCCGTATAATTTCGAAATTTTGTATTTAGCATTTTTATTACCATGTATATTATGTGCACCTTCAATTTCTATTGCAACCTGCAATCCATAAAAATAAAATTATCAATGTACCGTATATTAAAATTGTAGGGAATAACTCAAAAAAGATTAGTCATGGAAAATTTAAATTTTGTATGGTAATTTTCGTCATGATATAAGGAATATTAACGCTAAGTTAATAATGAGCTTTTAAAATAGTATAAAATTTCGGGATATGAAATAAGATGCGAGAGTAATTTTTATATTAATATCGTATAATATTGTATAGCTGCACAAAGGGGCATTTGAGATAAGCTAAACTCCGGTACAGAAATGCAGTTATTAGTTGAGGCACTTAAGAAATAATTTCTTCCTGGCTATGAAATTGCACTTAGATAATCATATATAGTCAATTTTCTATCTGTATCCCATTGACTTTCACATATTTACTATATGCAGAAGTAAGGACTTTATCTTATGGATTAATTAATGTGTACTTTGTTTAAGTAAAGTAAAAAAAGAATTAGACATCCTACTCAGTTTTTAGAAAAGTACAAAATTTGAGCTATGAAAGGAATTGCTTATATATGTATAGCATCTTCAGTCATTGAGTTGTACTTAATTCACTTGAAATATGCCTTCTAAGTATTTAGATACATTTTATTTTTAGATATAATGAACCGATATATTATTTCATGA
>CM063501.1:123877444-123879944 GCA_032207245.1 Pardosa pseudoannulata | reverse complement strand
TATATCTTTCAGTCATTTTGTTACTGTTACCAACTTATCAATATTTTCTAATTTAACGTCAACTTTATAATTATCATTACATGTATACTGCTTCTCGATTTCCTATTTTGATATTCACTAGTATTTTTCTGTTTCAGTTTCGCAAGAAACTACTTGTAAAAGACATATTTAATTCAGTTGATTAAACTAGAAGTATAGATGATTTTTTAAGAAAAATATCGAGTTATATTTTATTTTTCACATCTCAGCATGCGATCATCCACGGATGTTTGTATAGACTGTTTAGATCAGGGAGCAGTAAATAGACAGGAGAGGCCCTAAGTGACGTAGCATGAAGCATCTATCAAATCTTCTGCGCATCAAATGGGTGTTTGGTAATGGCGGCTATTCAAATGTTTCGTAATAGTAGTATTTCATTAGGCCTGCTGTTTGTATCAATTCACATAGTGTACCAATTCAAAAAAGAATAAAATCTTCTAAATTTTGATAGAATTACATTTTTTGTTTATGATAGAATTATATTTTCAGTACAAATAAGAATATACATAAAATGAAATTACTCATTTGGAACTGAAACGAAAACAGTTATTTTTGGCGGAGCGAAAACCGGAACTGAACCGAAAACCGTTATTTTCGGCGGAGCGAAAACCGGAACTGAACCGATATTAATTTTTTAGTTGAACCGGAACGAAAATCGGAACAAAAAAAATTACGGTTCGAAGCCCTGTACAAAAGTCTTACAATTTACAAAATTTTCAAGTCTTTTGAAAAAAAAAATTATTGAGTTTTCAGAAAAAAAATTCTGATATTTTTCTTTGCATCAAACTGTCAACAAATTGTTTGATGACGTCAATTTTGTTATTCATTTTACTATTGAAATGTGCTTCTAAATAATTAAGCCTACTTTTTATGATGTTCGCCATTTCGGATGACGTAGGAACAGGAGCTGAATTATTCATTTCATTTTCATTCATATACATTTATAAAATTATGTCAATTTACCAGATCGTAAACTACAAAAAGCTGCATTACAGCAATGATAAAAAACTTTAAGGATTTAAGATCCTTGTTTTTTTAATATAAAAATTTTAAATGACATATATTAAATTGACAAACTTGGTGGGAACAGGAGCTGAATTATTTATTTCATTTTCGCCTTTTATATACATTTATACAAATATGTGTTAACTTACCAGGTCGTACACCACAAAAAGCTGCATTACAGCTGTGATTAAAAAAAAACTTTAAGGATTTAAGATTCCTTGTTTCGTTAATGTAAAAATTTTAACTGGCTTATATTGAATTGAAAAACTGATAACTTTCCAAATCCTTGGCAATACTTTTAAAGCATCACCATAATTAAGAGTTATTTATCTAATATGTAATTAAACTCTAATTACGTCAAAGAATATGTAACTTTCTTGGAAAGTAAATCAGACGTAACATTTGCAAAAACATATTTACAGAATATTTTAAGACCTATGTTCGCGTGTTTTTAATATAGTTTTTATTAAAGAAGAATTGATAAAATTTGAATACTGATGACTTGGTATCATTTGACAATTTTTTCAAAATGCCACAAAAAGAACAATCTAAACTTAAATTCAACTTTGACAACTAACAGTTCAATGTATCGTTGAAAGTAAGTGACTTATTTTCCTCAGTAAAATAAAATAAATAGTTCAATCATCCTTTGTGTGAGATAGGGGACCATATCCCTATTCAAAAAATAAATGAGCTTTGTAAAAAAATATATACTTAGATAAAAGCTAAAGAGTTTATGTTTGAAAGTTTTACAAACTATAGAAATAATAAAAAAAATATCGAAATTAAATTATATCAGTGATATCTTTAATCTTTAACTTTTAATTGTACTTGTTTTACATTACCAACAAGTTACTCTTAATCTATTAAGGCATATGTTTTGTGATGCAACATATAAAATATGTAAGTAATTGCATATTGCTTTCCCAGCCCTTCTCAATCTTTGCTAGTTCTCAACACTCCAGGATAGTAGTTCGTGCGATTGAATACTTGTTTGTTATACTAGAGTTTTATATTCCACCATAAGGCATAATGTATGAGGTACGCTATAAGGTAGAAGGTTCAACTTAAAATTCAACATTGTATGAGTGGATATCATTATGTCTCTAAAGACTTCAACAATCAGCTAAGTCATTACACTGGAATTTAAACTGGTATTTATCTGTCTTTGGAAATAAATGCTATGGTACACTCTCAGAAGGACAAACTAGAAATATCGGTCAACTTACCAGGACATAAACTGCAAAAGGCATCACCACGGCAGCGACCAGCAAATCCGCGAACGCCAGACTGACTATAAAATAGTTGGTGACGGTCTGTAGACTCCTCTCCTTGTAGACACTCAGTATCACCAGTATATTCCCGATGACGGCCACCAGGGGGAGAGGTATGAGCAACAAAGCCCAGAACACTTTCGAGGAACCGGTGTAGTATCCTCCTGGAACGAATGATGCAT
>CM063501.1:123867444-123872444 GCA_032207245.1 Pardosa pseudoannulata | reverse complement strand
AGTCAGTAATATGATTTTTTCACTTATAAACCCAAATAAATGCCTATACAAACAACACTTACAATTTTTTTTATATTTAGTATGGTCTACTGTTCTACAACACGAGGGTGAATAAGAACGAAACCTACAGCTTAAAGCCGATTCCGAATTGCTATGAACATCCATACCTGCAGTGGGATTTTTACCCATGAATTCCGGTACCTAAATGCAGCGCTGTACCATATGTCATCGTTCGACTGTAAATTGATTAGTTTTTCTTTATCATACACTTTTAGATAATAATCATTGTTTCTTCAGCATAATTAAACCTTTAAAAACACTCCGTACAAGAGGCTTAATTTTGCACTTTAACCACCCCTCAAATTCCATCTACCCCCCCTGAAAAATGTAATAAAAAATATGCATTTACATTTATAAAGTTTATAGATGCCATTTATAAAATAATTTCATTCAATCTCAAAGAATTTATAATAGTGACCTTTAAAGGGTTAATGGCATCCTTTACGTGTTGAATAAAAAAAATGTTGTTACTTGTTCCGTTTTACTTTTTGATTTGTAAGTTAGGAAAAAATACTTGTATTAAAAATACTATCGCCTAACAACTATTAATCGTGGAGCAATTTCTGTCAAATATATATTAATGCATATATTGACTCTATTTTATTATCAACAACATTGGGCAAAAGAAAAATGAATTTGTAAACAACTTTGACTGTTACAGAGTATCTTCATTATACTGCTCTGGTGGTATCATAAGATTAGTACATTACTAAACATCATAGAAACCATTTATAAAAATGAAAAACTTTGGAATAAGGAATTTATGTTTTGTCACAAGTAAACACAGTTCTGTAAATAGAAGCTTTACAATATATAAAGCTGTTTGCCATGAATATAGTCAATCTATCTTCAGAAGAAGAAAATTTATGTGCGAGAAGCGAAAATATATAAAATGTTCTCTATGAAGAAAGATTATAAATAATAGCAGATACTCGAAATTTTGAATATCGTTACTTTTAAGAAGAAGGAAAAATTTTCCAAGAAAAGAAAAACAAATCTATAAAAATATTTTTAGTTGTTCCTACAAAATGAATTTTAGGAATTAATGGATAAAAAATATACTTAACAGTGCAATTAATGTACATTCTATTAACTACAACAGTTAATAGAATGTAGATTAATTGCAGTATTCAAAACTACGAATGACCTCAAAATATTTCGGCATTCAACCCACAAATATCAACTAATCACACTATGTTAAAAATCAATAACTGTCACATTATAAATTACCAAGGAATCTGATCAATCTTCCAAAAATCTCTACGAAATGTAATCATATTTCTCTCTTCTTATAATTTTTAAGACCACTTACTACTTTTACAGAAATAATGATTCTACAATTTTACCGAAGTTTCTGTGGCATGTAATATTTTGTTGCAAAATTTGCGAGATGTAATAAGGAAAAGCTCCCCGAGTAGGAGAAATATGTTCTGTTTCACATTTCGAAACCGATTTTCTGCAGTGATTAGTATCTTTTTTTGGATTTCAATTGCCATATTGATACACATAAGAAAAGATACAAACAAAGATATTTCCCCCAAACTGTTTTTCATTCTTTTCGTAAATTTGGCAAATACCCTGAAATAAAGATATTTCTTAAAACGTTTCATGTAAAATTAATAGAGAGTTACTAACTCCCCTATAACACATAGGAAAAAATAAAAATCTATGTTTTTAAAAACATAGGACATAGGACATAGGTTGTACATAGGATACACTATTTTCACAATAATATCTCGCTGTAAAGAAACAAAAATTCTGATTACTGTCACATTATAAATTACCAGGGAGTCTGATAAATCTCCCAAAAATCTCTATGAAATGAAATCATATTTCTTTTTCTTACATGTTTTAAGAAGACTTAGTACTTTTAGAAAAACAAATGACACCTGATGTTGTATTTCGAATTCTAAATTCAAGTGTACATAAGTTAATATGTGTTCTTAACTATACCTTCCTATTTCTACCTGTACTTCCATGTCATTATAAAACTGTAAATTTAAACCCTAACTATTTATCAGTAAAATTTTAATTCATTACAAAATATATTGCAAAAGTTAAAATTCCAAGAAATTTCTAGTTTCTTAAGAAATCCGACAAGCAATAAACAACCATCACTGTAAATTAGGATTTTATCTGTTGCATATTATACGACCTTTCATTGTTATTCCCAATGACAATTCAAAGGCCTTATGACACGTCAACGTAAACATGTTGAAAATGGATTCAAGTTACGATTATTTTTCTCGATAACGAATGCATGATTTATCGTGTTATAGCGAAATGTTTTCAAACGGTTAAAAGCTTTATAACACGTCAAACTGAACAAAATAAATCGTATGAAAAAATTTCATTGTTACACGAAAATTCCGCTCATTTCCCAACTGAAAAAGGAAATGTAATTTGAATAACACGACTTTTCATTGCTATTTCCAATGACAGTTCGAATGCCTTATGATACGTCAACGTATACATGTTGAAAACAGATCCAAATTATAATTCTCTTTCCCGATGAAGAATGCACGATTTCTCGTGCGAAGTATTTCCAACCGGTTAAAAGCTTTATAACACTTCAAACTGAACAAAATAAATCGTATGAATACATTTCGTCATTACACGAGAGTTCCGTTCATTGCTCAACGGAAAAAGTAATTGTAATATGAATAATGCGACCTCATTGTTATTTCCAATGCCAATTCAAAAGCTTTACAACACGTTAATGTATACATGTTGAAAATGGATTCAAGTTACTATTCCTTTTCCCGTTGAAGAATGCACGATTGTTCGTGTTATAGCGAAATATTTTCAACAGGTTAAAAGTTTTATAAAACTCAACCAAAATAAATCGGCTGAAAAAATTTCGTTAGTACTTGAGAATTCCGTGCATTGGTCAATGGGCCCTATAATACATCAAACTGAACCAAAGTAAATCATCTGAAAAAATTTTATTATTACACGAGAAATCCGTACATTGGTCAATTGCCTTATAGCAAATCAAGCTGAACCAAAATAAATCGGCTGAAAAAATTTTGTTATTACACGAGGAATCCGCGCATTGGTCAATGGGCCCTATAACACATCAAACTGAACCAAAATAAATCGTCTGAAAAAATTTCGTTATTACACAAGGAATCCGCGCATTGGTCAATGGGCCCTATAACACATCAAACTGAACCAAAATAAATCGTCTAAAAAAATTTCGTTATTACACAAGGAATCCGCGCATTGGTCAATGGGCCCTATAACACATCAAACTGAACCAAAATAAATCGTCTGAAAAAATTTTGTTATTACACGAGAAATCCGTGCATTGGTCAATGGGTCCTATAACACATCAAACTAAGCCAAAATAAATCGACTGAAAAATTTCGTTATTACACGAGGAATCCGCGCATTGGTCAATGAACCTTATAACACATCAAACTGAACCAAAATAAATCGTCTGAAAAAATTTCGTTATTACACAAGAAATCCGCGCATTGGTCAATGGACCCTATAAAACATCAAACTGAACGAAAATAAATCGTCTGAAAAAATTTCGTTATTACACAAGGAATCCACGCATTGGTCAATGGACCTTATAACACATGAAACTGAACCAAAATAAATCGTCTGAAAAAATTTCGTTATTACACAAGGAATCCGCGCATTGGTCAATGGGCCCTATAACACATCAAACTGAACCAAAATAAATCGTCTGAAAAAATTTTGTTATACACGAATCAGCATTGGTCAATGGGTATAACACATCAAACTGAACCAAAATAAATCGCTGAATTTTTTTTATTACACAGAAATCCGCATTGCTCATAATGTCTGAAAATTTGCTTTTTAGCGCGTGATAAAGTTCTACTAATTCTCCGATCGAAACACGACTAAACTAGATTGCCATTTTTTTCTACTTAGCGTGTGTTACGGTGAAGGAAGTATCCTTAAACGATAATACCTTTCAAATTCATATGTCGAGTTTTAAGGGGATTATGAATTTCCTCTGAACCACGAATATGATAAAGCAAAGTAAAAATCTAAGTTTTCATAAAACATCATCTGTGAATCAACAGATAGACTGCACTACCTCGATAACTCCTCGGTGTAAGAAAAGCATTTTAATCCTCTTTACTAATAACCATTTTCCTTCATCTCATATTTATTCTGAATCCTCTCCGAAAAAAGCGTTTTTATCGAGGATAAAAAACGGACCAGTTACGTAAGGCTTTTACGCAATAAGTAGGTTGGCGGAGTAAGTAATATGAAGTACCTGAATAGGAGTGGGAAAAAATAAGTTTTCTGCTGGAATTAGAAGGCGTCTTTTCATCACTGTTATTGTAATTTAAATAACAATGAGTAAAATTGCAATCGCAAAACTTTTTGTATTAAATCTCTAATGGATACACTACCTATGTGATATGAGTGTTTGTGTTAATTTTTATTTATGCTATAATTAACAACCATTTTTCCGGGATTTGGAGATATTATGCAAAGTGCACTCTAAGGTAACTGAAGTAAATGGAGAAGGTAATAAAGAAAAATTACGTAACCAAAAAATAAAATTCTTTATAAAAATGCATAATTTAGGATAAAGAGGCTCATATCATTTAAATTATTGAGTATCGAGCTGAAATTGTCATTCTATTTCTTAGGACGTAATAATTATAAATGCATTTTACTTCATTTTGTGTTTTGCATTTTTAAACCTTATATTCCTATGGGGATATTATATAAGTAACAGAATCACATTCATAAAAAATTTTATTAAAAGTATGACAAGAGGTAAAACATTATCATAAAATTTAATAATTAAAAAAAAAATTCAGTCTAATAACTCGTTAACCTATTAATGCCCAAGTCATTTCTTCAATTATCAAATTGTCATTGTATTTTTAGGACGTAATAATTACAGATGTATTGTACTTCATTTTGTATTTTACATTTTCAAAACT
>CM063501.1:123854944-123862444 GCA_032207245.1 Pardosa pseudoannulata | reverse complement strand
GACACTACTCAATGGCACACTCTACATCAATAAAGTCGCACAAAAAGGAAGGGATACAATGTTTTTATGAAATCCTTTTGTGTTTTAGTAAAGATCGCCAATAATTTTGCCAAATTTGCCAAGGGACATCCTATTCTTTTATAATACCCAATCCGAGATTTATGGTGGGTCATGAAAAATCCAATAGTTTAGAAAACAAATCGTGGGATACATATGTCCGAATAGACTTTGGAGGGTTAAAGGACTAAGCATAACTTATATTTTTGAAAATGTTTTTCCATTTTTAATATGTGTGCATAAATATTCGGCAGGAAGACTTCAAACTTTTCTACATCAAGTATAGTTTTTATGTCAAATTTTAAGAGAATTTATACGATGCCTGTATACATTCTATATGAAAAGTAAATCTTACGTTTCATGAAAACACCGTCAGTTAACCAACATACAGAATGCATTATTTCGACAATATTTCAGAGTAAAAGAAGAAAAATTCTTTTTGTCCGTAAATGAATAATAATAACATATTCCTGCATCAAATGTTTACCCCAAAACCTCTCAGAAAAGCAATTTTGTAAAGCGTAGATGGGAAAAAATAACTGAAACGAGTTACATAAGGCGTTTACGCTGTAATAAGTAAGATAGATGAATAACTATGCAGTAGCAGATGATGAGCGGGTAAAAAGTATTTGAAACAGTTAAAAAGCATTATTTCTTCAATGTTGTTGTGCATTGGGGTTCTCAATTACAGTTAGAAATACATTTTTGCAATAAATAGATATATACTACAGTTGTTTTAAAAACTAATAATTTATAGTGTAATTGTACTTCCATCCGATTCGCTTGGGTTTCATCCCCGAGTAAGTCTTGGACGTACTTGTGTGTGTCGACTCAGAGTGAGTAATGGATATGTTGCTCCCACATTTAAAAACTCTACAACAACTGAGGGACTGTAGAGACCAATGTTAATTCAGACAAGTGCCCAGGCATTATATATATATATATATATATATATATATATATATATATATATATATATATATATATATATATATATATATATATATATATATATATATATATATATATATATATATATATATATATATATATGTATATATATATATATATATGTATATATATATATAATATATATATATATATATATATATATATATATATATATATATATATATATATATATATATATATATATATTATATATATATATATATATATATATATATATATATATATATATATATATATATATGTATATATATATGTATATATATATATATATATATATATATATATATATATATATATATATATATATATATATATATATATATATATATATATATATATATATATATATATATATATATATATATATATATATATATATATATATATATATATATATATATATATAAATATATATATATATATATATATATATATATATATATATATATATATATATATATATATATATATATATAAATATATATATATATTTATATATATATGTATATATATATATAATATATATATATGTATATATATATATATATATATATATATATATATTATATATATATATATATATATATATATATATATATATATATATATATATATATATATATATATATATATATATATATATATATATATATATATATATATATATATATATATATATATACATATATATATATATATATATATTATATATATATATATATATATATATATATATATATATATATATATATATATATATATAAAATATATATATATATATATATATATATATATATATATATATATATATATATATATATATATATATATATATACTGTATATATATGTGTGTGTGTGTGTGTGTGTGTGTGTGCATTTAAATAATGGTCAAAGATTTAGGGTTACATTATGCCGAAGATTTTTGATTTGACATAAAATCTTTGTTTCTAATAAATATATACATATTTAAAATTTATCTGGCATGTAAATGAATTTCGTTTCTTATATTGTATTAAACACAATTATAAAAACATTACTAATTGAAAGGATAAAACAATATATTTTGTCTAAAGTTAGAGCAAATACTTCTAATATATATTTCTAAAAGAAGAAGAATTTCATATTTATGATTACTCGTGAAGATTTTTTTAGACACTATGTCATTTTAAGCGAACAAAATGCCATGAAAAGGCTGTTTAAAGTATGAATATGTGTAATATGTTTTTAAAAATTTCTACAAAACTTATAAATATAAAATACTAACCGGAGTTACAATTACTTCACGGAAAGAAGTTTAGCAGTATTTTTATCCTAGTTCTGAAATGGACTTCTAGATGGCGCCACATTTTGAGGAATAATGTTTGTAGTCATTCCCACGGAGCTTGTAATGTATTATTGTTGGATTGAAATGAATGAGATGTCTTGTTTTATACATACAGTGACCATACGTCTTGAGAACAGTAATAAATTTCACTGCTCTGTATTTTAAATGTATGTTTTACTATCATGGCCATTTTTTTAAACTGAAAGACGCTTTTAAAAGTGAAATATAAAGTTTGAGATGGCTTTATTTTTGTCTCTTATGACATAATGCCCTAGAGGAAAAAAATAGAATTAGATTTAAAATATAAAACAAACAAATAAATAAAGATTCATGAGACAAGATATTCAGAATGTAGTTAGTTTTATTTTTTACATAGTAATCAATCGTTAAGGTATCCTTCTACGTTCGGAGAACTTTGTCTTGAAATGTAGAAACTAGTTCATGTTTTTACATTTTTAGATCTATTTTTTTATTATCACAGATAACTGCACTTAAAAAATTTATTTCTGAAGAAGATTTTATAAAATTTCTACTAAATAAAGAAAATTTAGTAAAAAAATCGGCATTTTTCAAAAGATCTAATTTTTTAATAAATTAAATTATTTCAATATTTTTTGGTGCAACACATTTCTTAATCACTGGATTAGTGAATCACTTAAAATCTTTGTTTAATTTGCATTTGATAAAAAATTTTGGTCCTTCAAAATCATACACATTGAATTTTTAAAGAATTTTCATTACCTTATATCTAATTATGAGTGTAACATCATTGAAAATTATCCAAATGTAAAGTTTTTAGATCATTCACTAGTAAATACTATCATAAGCATTCATAATAATTTTCAACAAAATATTTAACAACTTTTTGAGAAATCACATTTCAAGTTTCAAAATTTTATTAAAAATACCGTTCAGAGAAAAACACATTTAAAGTTTATGGAAGCATATTTAACTGTTAAAAAATTAAAATACATGTTTAAAATTCCCCACACTTTCTTGCTTCAAAACTTTCTAATTGCCAAGTTGCTAATTATTAAAAATACTAGAAAAATGTTTAAAACAATCTTTATGAAAATTTAAAAAGTTTTGTCCAAAAATGCTCTTCAAAAGGCTTTAAATTCACAACTTCCGATTCCAAAGTCGCTACTTCCGTTTTGTTTTGTCAGCTGTCAGTGATGTTTAAACAGATGTAATTTTTTCTTTAAAATGCTGTAGAGACAAAACAAAAACAGATTTAGAAGCCTAAAAGTTCAAATTTTACAACAGAGAAATAAAAAAAATTATTTGTGGCAAAAAATGTCGTTTTCATCGTAGACGGATACCTTAAGAAAAGAACAGTTTATTTTATTTGAAACGATACGAATACATCCAAAAAGTACATTAAAAATATATGATAAAGAAATTTAGTTGTTTGTATGTTCCACAGATTTGCCTTCAGTTTTGTTCAGTTGGCCATGAAATTTTGTGCATTAGAGTTTTCTGACTAGAGAAAGTTGACTATCTACACTCATGTCCATAAATTAAGGATAATGAAGTTCAGGCAATGAAAGAGACAAAAGCAAAACAAATTTGACTTATTTGTAAAGTCTATTTATTAAACAAAAGGTAAAGAGCAAAAAAGATGCTATATGTTTGACATAATTAATAAAAATTGCGATTTTTACTCCCTGGAGCAAATTTCAAAAAAGAACCTATTTACAGAAAACAGTATAACATGGTTAGTATGATGGTTAATACGGAGTATGTCTCCCGGACGATGCAATACAAGCGTTACAACGCCTACGCATGCTGAGTATCAGATTATCAATCTGATCTTGGGGAAAATTACACCACTCATCAAGCAATGCCCTCCGAAGTTCCGATAGACAGTTGGGACTGGGTTGACGGGCTGCAATTCGTCGGCCAAGCATGTCCCACACATGCTCTATTGGATTCAAGTCCGGTGAGTATGCTGGCCAATCCATACGGGTGATATCCTCCGATTGAAGGCATTCGTCTACAATGTTTGCACGGTGAGCTCGGGCGTTGTCATCCATATACAGAAATTCAGGACCCATGGCGCCCCGAAACAAACGTACATGTTGTTCCAGAATGACATCCCGATAGATGTGGCCTGCCATCGTTACACTCTGAACATGCAGGTCAGTTCTGGAACCAAGAATAATTCCTCCCCAAACGAGCCATCCTGCACCACCGTAACGGTGTCGTTCAATGGTGTTCTCTTGGTGGTAACGGGTACCTGGCGCTCTCCATATGAAAGTCCGGCGAGAATCAGAATGTAAACTGAACCTGGACTCGTCGGAAAACATCACACAAGACCACTGTTGCGGTGTCCACAATGCATGCTCTCTAGCCCAGCATAATCGCAGGCGACAGTGAGTTGCGGTAAGGGGAACACATCTGACAGGCCTACGAGCATATAGACCAATGTTCCCTAAGCGTCTGTACACGGTCTGCCTTGAAACTGTCGTACCGAAACTGTCTTGAAACTGTCGTAGCTGAAGAGAGCTGACGAGACAGGTCTGATGCTGTGCTCCGTCTGTTTCTTTTGGCAGTAACTGCCAAATACCGGTCATCATTCGGCGTAGTAACTCGGGGGCGACCTGTGCTGTAACATCTACTCACATTACCATCATGTTTGAATCGTTGCCAAAGCCTGGAGATGACACTCTGGGCGATTCCAAGTTCCTCGGATACTTCCAGCTGGGTACGTCCACATTCCAGTCGTCCGATAATTCTACCACGTAAAAAATCATCCAAATGCTTCCTTTGTGCCATAACTATGCAGTTATTGCACTGAAAAGCTTTTAAAGCGCTTGTGAACAATTTTACTTCTTTGCTACCATTCCTTACATACCCCTTTCATACACTCTCGTCATTGTGACGTACTCTCCGTGCCATCTGGTTTTTTTCTTGCAATTTGCATATTCTTCTTCAAGATGTGTGTGATAATTCTACAGGTAAAATTTTTATTTTAGAGCTCAATTTCTGTGTGATTCTGAATTATCCTTAATTTATGGACATGAGTGTACTTCAATTTTTCCCTATGATTTTAATTGGAGATATTAATTAAAACTTTATCTAATATCCAAACTTGATCTAATTTTTTCACTCCTTTGAGTAAATTTTCCAGCGACGCTATCCAAAATAGGTGTGAAGATGATTGTCAAGAGTTTCAGGCACTTTAAAATTCGGTGTACAAAAAGTTAAACTAAAAATATGGATGTATAGCCGCATAATTTTTATTGGATCCATACAATGTTTTTGAAAAAAAATAGCGATTTTTACTATTTTAATGAAATATTTTTAGAAAGGTTGAATTTGAAAAGAAGTGGGTTTTTATATTATCACTTACACTTTCCAGATTTTTTTAGTTAGTATTTTCTTGTTTTGGTTGAAAAGTCCATAATTGCCTCTTTCGAGCTGTGCAGATAAAATATATATATATATATATATATATATATATATATATATATATATATATATATATATATATATATATATTTTCATAATCTTTTTCTCTTACCCTTTTCCTGTCCTGTATATCACATGTGATATATACATCTAATGCTTTATAAATTTGTATACGACATGTGACGCACAATGATATAAAATATAAATTATATAAACTCTTATTCATTGCGTATCTCATGTGATAGCGTCTACAGCATTAGACGTGTGTATCCTATGTGCTGCACAGCACAAACAAAGAGTTAAAAAGATTTATAGTTCTATTTAACCCCTTAACTCGCACTCTCGAGTTAACTCAAGCGCGCTAAACTGGCCAAACTGTGCACTCTCAAGATAATTCGAGTGGCGTTGTACTTTTGTAGATATTGCGCTGTGTGTTGTGCTAACAGAGATACCAAATCAAAAAGGAAAAGAAAAGAGAGTCGTTACATGCTTATTATTTGCAATTCTGGTCTATGTGCTGCACCTTGTTTCGAAATATATCACACAAAAGAAAATTTTGATTAATTTTGTAAATACGAGTATTGTTATTATTTATGTTTTAAAAGTATAAATATGTATTTTTACTGATAATAATGTTTATATTCTGAAATGAGAATTCGAAAAGAGAGATAAAAAAAGTCGATGTGCGTGTAATATTTTAATATTCGACTATTTTTTGCAGTGTTATTAAAATCCAAAATTGCTATAAAATTTTTGATTTTTTTTTGTATTTTTGTAATTTTCTTGGCAAAACAACATTCTAAATTGTGTTTTTTGCATTAAAAAAAATTGACTATTTCGGGCCTTTTAAAAAAAACTGTACATTAAGGAGCTAAACATTGAATAATTTCGTAAATTTTTATTTGTACGAGACTTATTCTTCAAACGTGTGTGTTGTAACGTTGACCAAAAGCCCCCCCCCCTCATTACACAGAGCATCTATCTATAGGATAAAGGGCTACCTACTTTCAACTTCCAGAAAGGCGACAGAGGGTACAGGTCAGTTTTTAATGTAGTGTTTAGTGCGACACTGCGCATTTTCGAAACTTCATATCGGGAAAATCTCTATAGAATGATGATTCAAAGATATTTTTTAGCCCCTCTAATATTACTGATCAGGTAAAACCTCTGAAGATGGGTCCCAGTCTGCACGATGCGATTACAAGACCACTTAAAAGGAAGGAGATATAGACCGAATCCACCTTTTCAGCGACTGCTGCTAATCCATTAAGGGGAAGGGTTAAGTGCCGCCTTTCAAATCATTTCAGGATTTCAGATTTTTTTTTGCACTGCTACTATATGGTACACCCTCAAGTACGTTGCAGTTTCAGGACCAGTTCAGTATCCCTGAAGATGGGTCCCAGTCTGCACAATGCGATTAGAAGACCACTTAAAAGGAAGGAGATATAGACCGAATCCACCTTTTCAGCGACTGCTGCTAATCCATTAAGGGGAAGAGTTAAGTGCCGCCTATCAAATCATTTCAGGATTTTGAGATTTTTTTTTGTACTGCTACTATATGGTACACCCTCAAGTACGTTGCAGTTTCAGGACCAGTTCAGTATCCCTGAAGATGGGTCCAGTCTACACGTTACGATTACAAGACTACTTAAAAGGAAGGAGATATAGACCGTACCCACCTTTTCAGCGACTGCTACTAATCAGCTGCTAGTAAGGGGGGAGGGTTAAGAGT
>CM063501.1:123819944-123849944 GCA_032207245.1 Pardosa pseudoannulata | reverse complement strand
TTGAATGAAGGAAATAAAATTCAGAAATTTGTAAAGACGTTCTTAGAGGAATGAAGAAAATTTAGAAATTGAGAGACCTTTTGAGGTCTATTGGTGAAATGCAGTCAGGAAATGAGAGGGTTATGTTAGGAGTACGTCATAAATATCACAATCTATGATATAAATTATTTCTTGTTAGTGTGAAAATAGACGGATTAAATAATACTCGAAGGCATACAATAAGAAGAAAATTGGATGAGAACATATAAATAGTATAAAATTTAAGAATAGTAGTTATAGAATTTTAATTTAAAACTTTTCGTAGAATCTAAATTTTAAATATTTTCACTATTGTATTAAAACACTCACGGTAGCTGACTAGGAAAGGCATACTCCTCATTTCCAGTGGGTTGTAAGCTCGAGGTACGATCTGACCAATAATCTGCCTTGTTTATTATTGGCAGCTGGGGTAAGTCAAATCAGACGTAATGTGCTCGAAGTTCAAATCATACCTCTAAAGGTAGCAGGACAAGCCTAGGGGACCTTCTGTTTGGTACCTACTTTTAAATGATGAGAACTTAGAGGGAACAATGTTACTTGCAATGTCAGTAGCATGCCTTGAACTACGCTTTCTCCCCGGATGCTGCTAATTCAATAAGAGCTTCTCAGCCGTGATTGGCATTAACTCTTTAAAGTTTACTAGTGAAAATTCTTTGGGATTTAATGGAGATGGATTATAAATGTTATTTAAGAACCTCATGTATGTGAAAAATATTAAAATTCTTTTCGGTAGTTTCGTGGGGGGCAGTGGGTTTTAACTGTGAAACTCTCAACCCCTTTGTACAATTCGAAAATATTACATTTTTAAAATTTAAGTAACATTGAAAGAATACTACATAATTACACGCAATAGATAAATTGCTAAATAAACAATTTATAAGTGATGTTTTGGGTAAGTTTATATATATGTATACACACACACCTATATATATGTATATATATATATATATATATATATATATATATGTATATATATGTATATATATGTATATATACACACACACACACACACACACACATATATATATATATAGATATATAAATATATATATATATATATATCTATATTATTTATATATTTAATATATATATATATATTTATATATATATATATATATACTATCTATATCTATTAGATCACATTCATATCGTTACAACCTCGTACTACTCTATTGTTTCATGCTCCTTGTGATGTTTTAAAGGGAAAATAATGTTTAATAGAATGATTTTGTGAAAATGACGAAAAGAATATCAAATCTAAATAATAAATATAAAATTTTTCATAATTATGCAAAATTCTAATTATTTATTCTGAATTAAATTATGAAATCTTTCGTTATAAGATTATTAAAACTCATGCTTTAATAAGTATTTATAGGTTATAGGATTAGCGATTAATGTATATTATATTTATATGTATAATTTATGTAGTACTATATGTAATATATGTATATATGTATATATACATATATATATATATATATATATATATATATATATATATATATATATATATATACATATATATATATATATATATGTATATATATGTATATATATATATATATATATATATATATATATATATATATATATATATATATTATATATATATATATATATATATATATATATATATATATATATATATGTATGTATGTATACATACTTATAGTATTGAAGTCATAGCAAAGAAAAATCGAATCTTTTTTTTATTTTTTATTTTTTGGAGGGAAAGAAATTTCTTTTTAAAGAAAAAAATAAGCTGTGGGTAGTGCTGCCATTTATTAATAATATAAAGTGTCAAAAACAACCAAAAAATCATTAATATACCTTAAAAAAGAAGAGAAAAAATATTTTATCAGGCGGTTTTACTATGAAACCCTTGTTCTTTAAAGTGTTAAGTTATCTTCCTGTATTGCCAACTGCATTAAAAAAGTTGTTCTAAATGGTTATCAAATTAAAGTAAAGGTTTTACGCTGCATAGATAAGCATCATTTTAGATAATCATAGTTTTTTTTTATCTTTTTAAAGAAATTTATATGTAACAATGATACATTATATATTTTGTTTCATGCATTACAGTTAATTCTATTCGTCTTGTAACAAAAGAAAACATATCAACCTTAAGCATTATTTTTATGCCTCAAACCAAAACAGAGATAAGAAAAGCATATTACGAACTCTTTGGTTCACCTTAACTTAAATATTTCATTCCATCAATTACCTAGAAATCTCAAACAAAAGATTACAGTAGATGAAAAAAAAACAATATCTACATTTGCATTATTTACTCAGAAATGGCTGTATTAATACAACTAAACTAATGCAGTAAGTAAAAAGCTTCAGGAGAATGCAGAAACAATAACACGCAGTTACGGCTCAAAGAAAAGATAAACCATTTTGAAACGCCAGAAATTTGAATAACACTCGTAAATCAAGTCTTCTAAGAGAGAGATATGAAAGCAAAAATTTCCTAAGGAAAGCCATTTTTCTCGTTATTTTTTATACCATAAGAATTTGTACTCATAAATATACTCAAATATATTAATATATAAAAGAGTTAGAAAATATGTGTTTCGTAAATCATTGTGTTGGTGCTAGCAAAAAAACTGTGGTGTACATAATTATTCTGATAATGTCTTCTTACATAAACAGTTTAATGGATTGTAGAGAAAATTAAGACACAATGGTAAACAGAGAAGCTGTGTGTTTAAGATATATGTCTTTCCATGTATGCAGTTAGGGATTAAGGTACAAAGGGTGTGCTAGTTTTTATGTTAGTGTATGCACTATATAGGAGTGAAAAAAGAAACATCTAATGCATACACCAGATAATAAATTCTTCATTGGAATTTCAGCATTTAATATTCACAGTAGTATGCATCTGTGTTAAAAATGCTCATATGAAATAAATTTGTTGAGCATATTTTAGTCATCTCTGCATATTATTTTGGGATTTAGGTAGTTTTATCACACGCCACGTCGAAAATTCTGCACCCTAATGAAATAGTGATTGTTTATGAAGAAATAAAATCTATAGGTTTCTCAGCAAGCAAATAGCATAATTTAACTTATCTGTGTAATTTATTCTCTGCCATCATAATCATGTGGAGGGAAAATATACATCAAGTATGACACTTTAGACAATCTGTATTTATATTTGGTGCTGATAGACTTCGAGCAATAGCATTTACATAAATCTCAGCTGGAAGGCAAATTCCACTATCGTGATTTTCAATTGCACACTGGTGCAGCTCAGCAATAAGATTATATTCATTGTTAATCTCTGCTTAGTATAATTACAATATTGTAATTGTCCAAAAAATTTAATTCCAGATTTTGATGAATCTTTTGATGAATCAACTACAGTCACTATTTTCTTTAACTATAATTTAAACTTTGTATTTGCGTATTTCTTCTAACAAAAGGGTGAGCTTTGGAAGGTTCCAAACGTATCTAAATATGGAAAATAAGTTGATAAATTCATATTAGACAATTGCACATAGAAATTCCTAATCCTTAGAAATAAATTAAATAAAAATTAACCCCAAATCGTTTAATTACGTGACACAGTCATTTCCTTTGTTGAATTGGTTTGGATAAATAAATATACCCTCATTGTTAATATCCTTTACCCCCCAAAGTTTAGTATTTTGCGTAAAACACTCTATACACACACACACAGATATATATATATATATATATATATATATATATATATATATATATATATATATATATATATATATATATATATATATATATGTATGTATGTATGTATGTATAATGTCTACCAATAAGTATTTGGAAACCTGTGATAGAAAAGAAAACTAAATTTATTCAAAATCAATAGTTGGTAGAGCCTTCACGAGAGGCAATTACAGCTTGAACCCTCCGGGGCATACTTTCCACAAGTCTTTCTATTACAGCTAGTGGTATTGTCTTCCACTCGGCTTGGAGTAGACATACAAGTTCCTTTACCTTATTTTGGACGGGCAGTGCACCCCTTAATTCGGCGATCCAAATCGTCTCAGAAGTTCTCGATAGAGTTCAGGTCTGGGACAGGCAAGTCCATTGGATGAACTCCATTAGCACCATACCAAGCCTTAGTTAACCTCAAAATATGGTAACTGGCATTGTCGGCCTGAAAGTAACTGGGGTCAAACCCGCAAAACTGCCACAGCGTAGGAAGCACATTGTCATCAAAAATAGTGCACTAGGCATCGGCGTTGAGCTTACCATGAATGGGGACCAAGGGTCCCAGTCCATACCAAAAGAAACACCCCCAGACCATAATTCCAGCTCCTCCGTACTTGACTGTTGGCACAAGGCATTCTGGCAGGAGACATTCTCCAAGCAGACCCCAGACCCAGACCCGGTTACCTGAACGGTAAAGTGTGAACCTTGATTCGTCGCTCCAAAGAACCCGCTTTTACTAATCTACGGTCTAATTTCGATGTGTTTTACACCACATTAACAGAGCAGCGAGGTTGGACTTTGTGATCAAAGGTTTATGGGCATCAGCAAGACCACAAAAACCAAGCAGATGTGCTTCCTTACGGATAGTATTCATTGAAACAATACTCCTGGATGCCTGTTGAAACTCCTCGCGGAAGAGGGCCATCGGTTAGGTGATTATTTTCCAAATTTATCTCGACAGCATTCGTCGGTTTCCGTGTCCCAGTTTTGTTATTCTGCCGACTAGGGGCACATTCCAACAATCATCGCTTACCTTCCAATTTTTATTCACATAGGTCACTTACGAATTTGTGTACTTCAGATAGCTAGATATGTCCCTTAAGGATCGGCCACATTTGCGATACCCGATAATTATACCTTTCTCGAAATCAGAGAGCTCCGAACTGCGCGGCATCTTGCATGCGACTAATGCCAATTCTGTTTCCCACACAATATATACTGGCGGAGGTCGTGATGTACCTGAGGGCCACAGATAACGTCATTTGCATAGGTGTCTAAATATTTATTGGTAGACAGTGTATATATATATATATATATATATATGATATATATATATATATATATATATATATATATATATTTATATATATATATATATATATTATATATATATATATATATATATATATATGATACTATGCAATGTGATTTTTGTCTTATCAGAACGAAAATTGAATGCAACTTGACTCAGCATGCAGTCAAGACGAATTGTATTGGAGGGGAAAACATTGTTGACCAAAGACACATTGGGATTAAAAAGTTTTCCCATTTAAAAAAGTTCAATATAGGAAGGAAATTTAAATTAGACTACATGTATATTTCAATAATTCATACATAGTGAAAATGTTTCCTTCTGCAGTTGCATTGTTAAGAATGTATTTAACCCTTTATAGCCTGAATTAATTTACCATAAATTTTTTTACTGCATTTTTCCATTATTAGATAAGTTTTAATAGAGAATATTCATAGAAAAAGAAAATTAATTTTTACTGTATTTTAGTAGTTAATTTTGCAGTTGGTACTTTCTAGTACCAAACTATATTTTTGACTCTATGATAGAAAATAAAACATTAAATTGCGAATAAAACAAATGAAATGCTTACCTGTAAAGTATAAAAGTCTCTAAAATATAATAGTACCAAATAACTGGAAAACAAAACACTAAATTTACTCAACTGAACAGCACGTGTATTAACTCTACCCCAAAATGACCTTCGAATGCAGCATTATAATATATATATATATATATATATATATATATATATATATATATATATATATATATATAATGTCTAATAATAAGTATTTGGAAACCTGTGATAGAAAAGAAAACTAAATTTATTCAAAATCAATAGTTGGTAGAGCCTTCACGAGAGGCAATTACAGGTTGAACCCTCCGGGGCATACTTTCCACAAGTCTTTCTATTACAGCTAGTGGTATTGTCTTCCACTCGGCTTGGAGTAGACATACGAGTTCTTTCACCGATTTTTAACAAGTAGTGCACCCCTTAATTCGGCGATCCAACTGGTCCCAGAGGTTCTCGGTAGGGTTCAGGTCTGGGATCTGGACAGGCCAGTCCATTCGATGAACTAAATTGGCACCATACCAAGCCTTGGTTAACCTTGAAACATGGTAACTGGCATTATCGTCCTGAAAGAAACTGGGGTCCAACCCGTAAAACTGCCTCAGCGTAGGAAGCCCATTGTCATCCAAAATAGTGTACTAGGCATCGGTGTTGAGCTTACTAAATCCCTACTATAAGAATAAAAAGGATTTCTGATTGGTGCTGTCATTTCTTTTCTGCTGTAGGAACTGCATCGTCCATGTCCTTGTGAGTACCGTCAGGAAAAACGGCTTCATTAAGAATATATAGGTGCTTGATTGAAGCGGTAATTATATGTACCGTCAGGACGAAAAGGGTTAAATAAGTTTTTAAATCCGTATATCTTAATTATAACAACTGAAAGGCAACTTGAATGATTAACTAAGATCAACTTTAAATCTAAGATTTTTGGTAATCCCATCAAGAAAAAGAATCACCTACCTATTCAACCAATGTAAAGCTAACGGTAAGTGTTAAGTCCAAATATAGGTGTTTGATGGAAGAGGTACTTATAAGTACCGTCAGGATAAAATGGGTTAAATTTATATAGTATTATTGCACAAGTATAAATATTTTATCTGGCTACAAATTTTAAAATTTTATATTCACTATCAGATTTCAATAAATCAACTTTGTCATATATATTTTGCATTTATGGTTCCTTTTAAATCAACACTGAACATACGATGTGGAAATAAAAAATATATTTCTTAGCTCTAAAAACAACACAAACGCCAACCTCGGGTAACCTAAGGAGTTTACAATATTCTACTCATGGAATAAGAAAAGAAAATACTCACATTCTACCAAAAGAGATGAGAAAATCATATTTCAATAAGAGGGTTCCTAAGCCTCGATAAGGGAACAACTGGAATTTAGATCTTTTGAGAGAAAATATATTTTTGAGCTATTTTAGATTATCAATCAAAGAGAAAGATATAAGCATATCGCTCTAATGTTACTCCAAAAAGACGAGTTCAAAGGAAAATCCGTTTTGAATGTCTGACGTCATTGACGAAATTTCCGTCAAGGAGCTTAAGTATATTTTGGCCTTTGAAAAAATGTTGAATGAGGGAAAGGTTATTTTTCTCATCCTGTACCTTCGCAGAAAAATATATAAGTACGGCATTAAACTGAATTACGTTTTTCATACAATCGCATTTTTAGGCTGTATTTTGTGCTGTGTTTGAAAGGTTTATATGGCGTAAAAACAAAATCTATATGATCTGTAAATAAACTACTTTTGAACTGCATTAGTTAATATGTGTTCTATTCGGTGAGTAATATGCTAAAAGGACATTCAAATTTCGAACGAAAATTTTTCAATTCTTCTTAACAGGGTTTATTTAGTTCATCTTAAAGAAAACTTACTACTTTTATTTATAAATAAATGACACAGGAATAGATGTGTTTTAGGGGTTTTGTGAGATTGAATCTTTTCTACTCTGGTTATTGAACTTTTATACTTGTACAATATTAGTATTTTGTTAGTGATTAACACTAAGTTAGAATAAGGTAAATAAACAAAAAAAATCTATGAAACATTTTAATAATTAAGAATTTAATATATTTCTAACAAAGTTTTAAATTTTAGCTTAAAGTAACTGACCATGTTCAAATAGCAATTTTCGAAAAAATATCGTAAAAATTTTATTCGTTTATTTTATATATCAGTCTTTTATCTTTCGAAATTTGTTTTTAGCTTTTTTCTGCAATCATTAGAAGTCAAGATACAGCGGCTTAATCATCACCGGAAGTGTCGAAAAGATACCGGAAGTGAGCAGTTAAAGGGCTTGACTTGAGCATGAAACTAATACTTAGCATGAAAAACGCCTTAAAGCATATTATAGCTTCTAAATAATTAAATAAATTACTCCAGCCTATTTCTGAATGCTCATCAAATTATAAAACACTTAGGGAATTTATCCAATAAAATCTTTAAATTGAATTTCTGAAAAACTGTGATTTTTGCTACACCACCACACCTCAACAGTCCTAACCGCTAAAATAATTTTTAGAATTTAATTAGAATTTTACCGTATGTTTTTAATGTATGCATTGAACCTCAGGATTATAAATATATTCATTTTGAGATGAGTTATGGGCATTTATGTTTACTATATACTTTCACCAAAGGGAGCCTTTCATGAAATAGAATCTCCCGAAATTTATTTTAAAATATAATTAATATAATTATAATCAAGCGGGTTAGTTTGTTCAAAATATTCCCACTAAAATATATATATTTCTGTGTGTGAGTGGGAATATTTTAAGCAAACTAATCCGATTGATCATAATTATATATATATATATATATATATATATATATATATATATATATATATATATATATATATATATATATATATATATATATATATATATGTATATATATATATGTATATATATATATATGTATATATATGTATATATATATATATATATATGTATATATATATATATATATATATATATATATATTTATATATATATATATATATATATATATATATATATACATATATATACATATATATATATATATATTTACATACATATATATATATATATATATATACATATATACATACATATATATACATACATATATAAATATATACATATATAAATATATACACATATATATATATATATATATATATATATATATATATATATATATATATATATATATATATATATATATATATATATATATATATATATATATATATATATATATATATATATATATATATATATATATAATATATATATATATATATATATATATATATATATATATATATAGCTTTATGTATTGACCCTTTTATTAGAAACTTTGTAAAATATAAATGAAGCAGTTAAGAAAAGATTCGAATGTTATAAAAAAAGCTTTAATGATACAGCTACATTTTTTTATATATGAGTTGTCTTTACAAAATATCAATAGTCCTATAAATCTTATGTAAATGTGACAAACGACTTTGTGTTAACTGTTTATTTTACATTTTGATCAAAAATCCCTCTTATTTTTCCTTTTAAAGTATGTTCTTCGAATTACAGGAGTCGCCAAAATTTCACTTGAATGTGGGAGAAAAATTATAATTTAAGTTATGATTTTTAAGTATTTCTTGAGATGTTCGGGAAGAAAAAGTGTGAAACACAGACAATTCCCTGACTACTTGTGGTGTGGTTTCATAACTTAAAATTATTAAATAGAAATTATTCCTCGTAAAACATTCACTTACGTAAAAACCTATATTAAAAATTTGATTGAAGTTTCGAGTTCTTAATTTCTATGTAAATTTGTCAAAAACTATTTTCTTGCGGGAATGATAGAAAAAACTGTTAGGTAAAATACTACTCTTTTCTATTCTGTCAAAGAATTGTATATTTAACGAAGATAAGTTTTTTAATTTCTTCTTGAAAAAATTTAGAATTTATATAAAATTCTTGAGAAATATGTGTTAACTAAATATAAATTAAAAAGTTGCATGATTTAAATATTCGTGTGTAAATGCTTTTTTTAAAGGGGCGTGAGAAATGCCTTTTATTAAAACAACAGATTTTTTATTAGTTATCAGCAGTAGTTTTTTTGAAAGCTGCGTAAAGCATTTAAACTGTTTACCCACCAATTGTCCAAAATTGGAACATGATATTTAAATAATGATGTGCCCTAAAATATTGTTTAAGGAAGTAAATAAGTTTATTAGTACACATCTTCTATATAATAATAACCTAAGTTGTCTGTCCGCGAATTTCTGAAGTGGTTGTACCTGGAATGGATACAGACATCCATATAGGATTTTTCATGAGTTAGGGTTAGCAAAATTGAAAGCGAGTTCGAAATCTATCCCATTCCCCCTTTTCGAGCGGTGCTATTATTTCAAGCCTTATCATTCCTCTTATTCTATACGAAATACATTCTTTATAGGATGGAAAAGGCGGAGAGTAATATTTAAATTTCTGGACTGTTTCTACTTGAACCTTCATATACTCTGATTAGTTAACTTACAGAGTGCAGGCGTTGTACGTTTGGTAGATTTTTCGCCCACTTGATCGTAGTATTTCTCGGGTTGACGGTTCTATCCCCGACGCAGTCGATTTTTTTTAATGTCTAATAAATTTAATATTTTCTGCTTTTTCTTTTAAATTCTTATTCCGAAAGTTGTTTTATTATTTTTAAAATAAATTTTTACTATTTTTTCAACTTTTTAAAGTTTTTATTATTTTTATTTTATTAAATTCGCGTATTGTTTTACGGATGTCCCTGGCCACATAAACATTTCATCTTGTGTTTCCTTAAACTTTCTTCTCGTAATGTAATAATAGCCTAAGTTATATATATATATATATATATATATATATATATATATATATATATATATATATATATATATATATATATATATATATGTATATATATATATATATATATATATATATATATATATGTCCTCGAAGTTATGAAGCGGTTGGACCTGGAATGGATACACACATCTATATTGGATTTTTGATGAGTTAGGGTTTTCAAAATTCAAAGCGAGTCAAGTTTATTTTTTCTTAAACTATAGATCCGATTCTGAAGTAAATTGGTATGAATAAGCTTCACATCACAGCGAAAAATACTGTCCTCTTTAAAACGTTCGAAATCCACCCCGTCCCCTTTTCGAGCGTTTAATGCTATTATATCAAGCTCCGTTTAAAGAGCAAGTGATTAAATTTATCAATTTATCACATAATAAATAGATAAAAATAACAATTTTTTTCTAGCATTATGACTTTATTGTTTTAACCTTCTCATTTAATCATTTCTTATTTTAAATTATTTAAATGTGTTCTACATTATTTCCATACGTTTTATCACTAAACTTAGATATTACATAAATAATTTTCTTTTTTATTTGATTTAAATAATAGATTAAATACATATGTAATAATTTTAATCGATTATTTTTGGGGAAATTTAATTCTCAGCAAAAAAAAAAAAAAAAAAAAAAAAAAAAAATTTTACCTGCCTCATAGGGTTCTTTACAATTCCGGAAAATTAAAAACTTTACTGATCCCGTTATATGACGTTCTATATGCCAGTTAATAATATTCTATTACATTTTTTATCGTTGGAATAAAGTTTTAAAAGTAATAAAAAGTTTTGAAATAAATCTTTGAATTTATCTCCTCACCTGTTTTAATGGTATTTATTTTCTATTTCTCGATATTTTATATTAAAGTGGTAATTAAAAAGTTACAAGTAAATTTTCAGAAAAGTTGTGTCCCCTATTTAATAATAGCCTAAGTTATCTGTCCGTCTGTCCTCGAATTTCTGAAGATGTTGGACTGGGAATGGATAGTAACATCCATATTGGATTCTTGATGAGTTAGGCTTAGCAAAATTCAAAGCAAGTAAAGTTTAACTTCTCCTAAACTATCGATCCAATTCTAAAATAAATTGGTATAAATCTGCATCATATCACAGCCAAAAAAAAAAAAAAAAAAATACTGTCGTCTTTAAAATGTTCGAAATCCACCCCATTCCCATTTTTGAGCACTTAATGCCATTATTGCAAGCCCTTTTTCCCCCTGTTAAGAGCATGTGATTAAGTTTATCAATTTATCACATAATAAGTAGGTACAAAACATTTTTTCTAGCATTATAACGTCATTCTTTAAACCTTCACATTTAATCATTTCTTTTTTTAAATTATTTAAATATCGTCTGTATTATTTTATACTTTTTATCACTGAATTTAGAAATTACCTATATAATTTTCTTTTATATTTGGCTTAAATAATAGATTTTCTACATATGTGATAGTTTTAAATTTAATCGTCGATTATTTTTTGTTGCTATAACAATTTTATCGGAAGTATAAACAACAAATTCAATCTACCTCCAGGGGTATCGGGGGACTTTAGAGAAGTATGAGGATAAAAAAAAACTATTGAGCGTGTTATAGGTAATTCTCAGACAAAAAACAAAACATTTTTTTACCTGCTTCATAGGGTACTTTACAATTTTAGAAAATTAAAAATTTCACTGATCCCGTCATGTGACCGGCTATATACTAATATGTAATATTATATCAAAAACAATTCTGAACTTATGTTATAGCTTACATAGATTCTTTAAATTTCATATTAATACTGCTTATTATTGATAAATTTTGAGTAGACATATAATTTTTACCAGATTCTGCTTATAGCAACGCATAAGTAGAGTATAGACATAGACGTTATTCCATAAATACGTAGATTAGGTTCGGCTAATGTGGAACATTCAATTTATTTGCCAGTTTGGTGCTCTTGCCTCATGGTGTATATCAAATATTTTATTTTACTTTCTTTAACTAACAGCATTAGTTTTATTATAGCATTCCAGGAATTATGTAATAATAGTATCATATATTGATGTCTATTTATTAATACTTTTGATAAATAGACAGTGTACTATTTATTGTTGGTAAATTTTGAGTGGACTTATAATTTTTAACCAGATCAGATTCTTCTCAAAGCAATGAAGAAGTAGAGTACTGACATAGATGTTATTCCATAAATACGCAGAGTAGGTTCGGCTAATGAGGAACATTCAATTTATTTGCCAGTTTGGTGCTCTTGCCTCATGGTGTATACTAAATATTTTGTGTTACTTCCTTTAAGTAACACTGTTAGTTTTGGTATGGCATTCCGGAAATTATGTATTAAAACTATCCCATATTGATGTCTATTTATCAATACTGATGATAAATATATAATGTACTGTTTACTGTTGGTAAATTTTGTGTGGACTTATAATTTTTACCAGATTCTGCTTATAGCAACGCATAAGTAGAGTATAGACATAGACATTATTCCATAAATACGTAGATTAGGTTCGGCTTATGTGGAACATTCAATTTATTTGCCAGTTTGGTGCTCTTGCCTCATGGTGTATATTAAATATTTTATTCTACTTTCTTTAAATAACAGCATTAGTTTTGGTGTGGCATTCCAGGAATTATGTATAAATAGTATCATATATTGATGTCTATTTATTAATACTGTTGATACATAGACAGTGTGATGTTAATTGTTGGTGAATTTTGAGTGGACATATAATTTTTAATCAGATTCTTCTTAAAGCAATGAAGAAGTAGAGTACAGACATAGACGTTATTCCATAAATACTTAGAGTAGGTTCGGATAATGAGGAACATTCCATTTATTTGCCAGTTTGGTGCTCTTGCCTCATGGTGTAAACTAAATACACTCATGTCCATAAATTAAGGATAATTCAGAATCACACATAAATTGAGCTCTAAAATAAAACTTTCACTTGTAGAATTATCACACACATCTTGAAGAAGAATATGCAAATTGCAGGAAACCACCAGATGGCGCGGATAGTACGTCACAATGACGAGAGTGTATGAAAAGGGTATATAAGGAATGGTAGCAAAGAAGTAAAATTGTTCACAAGCACTTTAAAAGCCTTTCAGTGCAATAACCGCATAAGTATGGCACAAAGGAAGCATTTGGATGATTTTTTACGTGGTAGAATTATCGGACGACTGGAATGTGGACGTACCCAGCTGGAAGTATTCGAGGAACTTGGAATCGCTCAGAGTGTCATCTCCAGGCTTTGGAAACGATTCAAATATGATGGTAATGTGAGTAGATGTTACAGCATAGGTCGCCCCCGAGTTACTACGCCGAATGATGACCGGTATTTGGCAGTTACTGCCAAAAGAAACAGACACAGCATCAGACCTGTCTCGTCAGCTCTCTTCAGATACCGGTACGACAGTTTCAAGGCAGACCGTGTACAGACGCTTAGGGAACATTGGTCTATATACTCGTAGGCCTGTCAGATGTGACAGCATGCATTGTGGACACCGCAACAGTGGTCTTGTGTGATGTTTTCCGACGAGTCCAGGTTCAGTTTACATTCTGATTCTCGCCGGACTTTCATATGGAGAGCGCCAGGTACCCGTTACCACCAAGAGAACACCATTGAACGACACCGTTACGGTGGTGCAGGATGGCTCGTTTGGGGAGGAATTATTCTTGGTTAAAGAACTGACCATCATGTTCAGAGTGTAACGATGACAGGCCACATCTATCGGGATGTCATTCTGGAACAACATGTACGTTTTTTTCGGAGCGCCATGGGTCCTAAACTTCTGTATATGGATGACAACGCAAACATTGTAGACGAATGCCTTCAATCGGAGGATATCACCCGTATGGATTGGCCAGCATACTCACCGGACTTGAATCCAATAGAGCATGTGTGGGATGTGCTTGGCCGACGAATTGCAGCCCGTCAACCCCCTCCCAACTGTCTATCGGAACTTCGGATTGCATTGCTTGATGAGTGGTGTAATTTTCCCCAAGATCAGATTGATAATCTGATACTCAGCATGCGTAGGCGTTGTAACACTTGTATTGCATCGTCCGGGAGACATACTCCGTATTAACCATCATACTAACCATGTTATACTGTTTTCTGTAAGTAGGTTCTTTTTTGAAAATTGCTCCAGTGAGTAAAAATCACAATTTTTATGAATTATGTCAAACATATAGCATCTTTTTTGCTCTTTACCTTTTGTTTAATAAATAGACTTTACAAATAAGTCAAATTTGTTTTGCTTTTGTCTCTTTCATTGCCTGAACTTCATTATCCTTAATTTATGGACATGAGTGTATTTTGTTTTACTTCCTTTAATTAACACTATTAGTTTTGGAATGACATTCCGGAAATTATGTAATAATATTATCCCATATTGATGTCTATTTATCAATACTGATGATAAATATACAATGTACTGTTTATTGTAAGGAAAATTTGAGTGGACATATAATTTTTAACCAGATTGTGCTTATACCAAAGCATAAGTAGAGTACAGACATAGACGTTATTCCATAAATACGTAGATTAGGATCGACTAATGTGGAACATTCAATTTATTTGCCAGTTTGGTGCTCTTACCTCATGGTGTATAGTAAATATTTTATTTTATTTTCTTTAAGTAACAGCGTTAGTTTTGGTATGGAATTCCAGCTATTATGTAATAATATTATCCCATATTGATGTCTATTTATTAATGCTGTTGATAAATAGACAGTGTACTGTTTATTGTAGGTAAATTTTGAGTAGACTTATAATTTTTAATCAGTTTCTTCTTAAAGCAACGCAGAAGTAGTTTACATAAAAGACGTTATTTCATAAATAGAGTATGTTGGGCTAATGTTGAATATTAAAATTATTTGCCAGTTTGGTGCTCTTGCCTAATGGTGTCTACTAGATATTTTATTTCCATTCAGTAACACCGTTAGTTTGGATATGTCATTCCGGAAATTATGTAATAATAATATCCCACATTAATGTCTATTTGTCACGAACTCCTATAACGTCGCCTTTACTGCAACGCTTCGATGGCAGCGCCACCAGGAATGTCAGTAGATACCGAGACCTCGAGTTGTAGAGAACGGAAAATGATCGCTTCGGAGGTCTTCGGCTTTTTTGTAATATATGCGTGTTAATTTGTGTGTAATGTTTGTAATCGTTAAATACATATTAAATGTGTCGTGTTTTTAAAACGTTGCAAGTGAATCATTATTGTCTTTTATTGGATACTTTTACCGACATGGATTCGAACGTGGCACCCCTAAGAGATGAATAAGGTAAGTGATACCTTATTTAAAAGTTAACATTTTTCTTCATTTTCTTGATAAAAATGATACTATTTATCCCAAGTACTGTACAATACTCGCATTGTTTCTATTTAATCAAATTTATAACTTTATTATTATACAATATATTTACTTTTTCTTCAGAAATATCAAACAAACATCATGCTAATGCATAGAAGAAGATAAAACTGTGGTAAGTTAAAGTTAGTCCTATATTTTCTTACTTATGTGCATATTATTGTAATTCAATTAAATGCTTTATTATGTATTAAAAGAAAGATTTAGGAATCAATAAATGTCTTCTTACATGTCTTATTTTTATAAAATCTTAGTTGAAATTTAGTAGTGTTTCTTAATACACCTCATGTTCCATATCCCCGAAACAAATAATTTGAAATTGTTTACGGAAGAATTGATTTAAAATTCAAAGCAGGCTCTAAGAAGTGCAGCTTATTTACTAAAACAATAATTAATAATTTTATAACGCTACTACCTCAAATATGGAGAAAATAAAAATTGGCATTCCATATTATTCAAACCTACTATACCAGGGGTGGCCAACCTGCAGCTAGCGAGTCACATACGGTTCTTTGAAGGATTATTTGTGGTTCTCGATAAATGTACCCGAGTTCACTTTTCATTTTTGTGTTATTATATTTAAAATATTACAACTGATGGAGCTCCGGTAATGATGGTTAAAAAAATCGGCGTTATTGGGCTGTAAACGTATCCGGTCCCTGTTTCAGGTGACACAAGGAAGAATCAGGTGTATCTTGATTAATGGATTTATTTACACTTCTGCTATATACATCATTTCACAACTATAAAAAAAACAATCCGATCACAGATAAGTGATTAGTACACGTAGGCCTGAGTAGAGACGGGTACCTACTAAATTCAGTCTCTGCCAAAATATGGGTGATTAGACGGAAGAAACAATTCGTAGCTCTCGCGAAAGTTCTCTGAAGTACAGTAGGAGATCTAAGCACACTTAGAGTTCTGAAGAACTGCAAACAATCCTGAAGAGGATTATATTACAAAAAGGAAACCTAAAGCACAGGGTATCGCTTCAATCTCAGCAGGAGATATATCCCAAGACGGGATTTTGCTAAATGAAACTCTCCGATGTAGAGACTGGTCTAGGCGACCTCTGAATTAGCTGGTTTCTCGCTAACTAACTTCTCTCAAAAAACAAATCTTCTCTCGTCTCTTTCTAGGGGACGGGCCTCTAAGTGAGGGGCTTCACCCACAATTTCATTATTGGGTCACCTAGCGATGACCTCACCTTCGACCAACTGGATTGGTCCGGGTTAAACAATAATCGGCCTCAAAGCCAGGGGGTCTCTGGATGGGGGGTAGCGGCTACATCTGAGTAGCGGCAAATCCTTTGTCGTTCCAACGATCATCTTTTTGGCTGTCAGTGAAGGTGCCGTGTTGTCTGGCTTATTGTTCCTTTACTATAGGGCACAATAGTGTAGACATCGTGGTGTCGAGCAAAACAATCCTTTTGAATCCACACAAGTCCACCTATCAAAGCAAAGTCCTTTGATGATGATACACCGCAAAATCACGCCGATGATGATACACCGCTAAACTGTGCCGTTACAGGCTTTAAGAGATGATTCTCAAATTCCACAATTCATACCTATTCACTGTATAATTCACTGAGAACATCTCTTTATAAAATATTTAAAAATTCCTGGTGTTATGAAAACAGTGTAACACACTGAAAGTTACATTCTCACCAATGCAAAAAATCATCGCAAATTCAAAAATTTCATTGAAAAACTAAAGGACGAAAAACTTCTAAATGACATTCAATAAATATAATTTCTGTAAGAAAATATTAATACCTTTTTGCATACCTTTTAAATACGTATTTAATTGCGACAAGAAAAAAATTTCAAATTTTGAAAAATAGCTCGGACATTCAAGGAACTAGGCCACCCCTGTACTATACATATATGGTAAAAAATAGCATCTTCAGAATTGGAAAACCAAATTTCTGATCATTGCTGAGCTTCCAATTAGTAAAACGTAAAAACTCTGCTCAAGGTCGTGATTTGAACTTTTCTCTAGCAAAATACGTTTTTGATTAACTGAATATAAGAAGAGTTAAAACCAAAACACTAACTGTATATGCCCTGAAATAAAATGCTAATGAAGCCAATTATTTTTGGATTTGTGTTTCAAGTAGCATTTTTCTTAATAGTTCAGTTTTCGTATATCACTCAACTAAACATATTTCTCTCAGTAATTCGTTTCCAAAACTAACTTCGTTATAAACATATCTAATATTCTCTCAAGCAAAGCCTCAACGACAAAAAGATATGATCCGAAGCAAGACATGCAGGTACGAAAGCTATAGGTTTATTAAATAGTAAATATATTTATAAATTTCAAGGCAGTTGCTTTAATAGCATTTTACAGATACGTTTGAAAAATAAGATTACAAATCTCTATAAGGTTAATTAAATTAAATATTTTTATCACTAAATTCACAGAATATTTTATTATCTTTCTATATCTATATGAATATATATATATATATATATATATATATATATATATATATATATATATGTGTATATATATGTGTATATACACATATATATATACATATGTATATGTATATATATATATATATATATATATATATATATATATTATATATATATATATATATATATATATATATATATATATATATATATATATATATATATATATATATATATATATATATATATATATATATATATATATATATATATATATATATATAAAATATATATATTTATATATATACATAATATAATATATATATATATACATATATATATATATATATACATATATATATATACATATATATATATATATACATATATACATATATATATATATATATATATATATATATATATATATATATATATATATATATATATATATATATATATATATATATATATATATATATATATATATATATATATATATATATATATATATATATATATATATATATATATATATATATATATATATATATATATATATATATATATGCATATATATATATATGTATATATATTATATATAATATATATATATATGCTATATATATATATATATATATATATATATATATATATATAATATATATATATATGTATATATATGCTGTTTTTCATATTTACTGAAGCATGTTACACAAAATCGTACACTGACGTAAGCTGAGAAGCAGAAGAAGTTCTTTATTAAAATTTCACTTTACATCCATTGGAATCGTGCCAACTGCTTGGGTTTTAAAAGGCAATGTGTTACGTTTCGAATCAATCGGATTGGAAGTTTATGTGCAATGTCTCCTTCTTTAGTCGAGCGTGCGTTACTGGTCAAATTCTTTTACCTCAACCAGTGAAACCCGTCAGACGCTCTTCGTGCTTTCAGAACGCACAAAAAAATGCTTAAAGGTAATTGTCCTGTGTCAGTTAATGGGCTAAAGTAATGGTTGCGACGTTTGAGAGAACAGGTTCTCTGAAGGTTCAGTCAGGCAGAGGACGAAAACCTGTACTACAGGATACAATCGAAGCAGTTGCCACGGCGATTGTCGTCAGAGGACCAGACAATATTCAGCCCACCTCTAGCACTCGTGCAGTAGCTCGGAATATGGATATGCCTTACAGTACAGTATGGAAAATCTTACGAAAGATTATCAACTTCTATCCGTACAAGATAAGCCTTGTACAGGAGCTACGGTACCCCAACCATGATAAGTGATTGACTTTTGCTCTCATATTTCTTGCCAGAATGAAGGTGGATGATGCCTGGCCGTGGAAAATCTAATGGGGACACGAGGCCCACTTTTACCTGAATGGAACTGTGAATACTCGGAACTGCTGAATTTGGGATGAGAAATCACCACATACATTCACAGCAATTCCCTTACATTCACCAAAGGTAATTGTTTAGTGTGGGTTCACAGTGGAATTTATCGTAGGTTCATTCTTCTATGAGAACGTTACCCCGACAGGACCGGAAACCTGTTCTGTTACTGGAGGGAAATATCGCCACATGTTTAACAGCTTTGTCATTCCGGCAATTCAGCAAAGACAATGCCTGGGGGAAGTCATTTTCATGCAAAATGGAGACCTTCCGTACGTTGCTGTATGGCTGAAACAGCTGCTAAGACAGAAATTCACAACAGAAAGAGTAATTAGCCGCTACTTTCCAACTGCATGGACACCTAGGTCACCTGATTTTACCCCATACGATTTCTGGCTATGGGGTTACCTTAAGTCCAAGGTATATCAAGGAGTGGGCCAGGACCTGTTTACGTTGAAGGATAACATATCACCCACTGTACGGGAGATTCCTGCAGACATGTTACTTGCTGCTTTTGTGCATACTGTGCATAAAATGCAATATGTGGTCCACAACACCGATAGCCATTTTGAACCTCATTTGAATGCAAAATAAAAGGTAATTTCCGTATTGATTTGCATTTTTTAACACTCTGTTTTATATTACAAAGCGCCAAATATTCCCCTAGCTTTGACTTTTGGAACTAATTTGTTTTTTCGGGAATTCTTCGTCCCTCGTCGTGTTTAATCTTCCTACAAAATGTGGCGTCATTCTTGCAAACAGATCGCGCTACAGAACACTGTGAGCACTGTCAGTTTAATTGTGGCCTCCCAGAATATATATATATATATATATATATATATATATATATATATATATATATATATATATATATATATATATATATATATGTCAGGATTTAAAATATAGATTAAGTTTAATAGATTTTAATTAGGGATTCTTTTAATGAGAGTGATGTGGCTTGAGGAGTTAGCCACATAAATACGGCTCACGCGCAGTGATAAGAGCAGAGAGCAGTATGCACTTTCTACAGTCAGACCTATAGCTCCCCGAAGCAGTGAAAACTGCCTTTGTTAGCAGTTGGGCACCAATGTGAGACGCCATTGTTGAGTAGAGTGTTGATGAGATTTAAATAAAGAGATGAAGTGGTACTCCGAACTCTAGTGCATTTACTGGACCCTGTCATATATATATATATATATATATATATATATATATATATATATATATATATATATATATATATATATATATATATATATATATATACCAATCAGTATTTATTGTTACACACACACACACACGCACACACATACATATATACATACATTACATATATATATATATATATATATATATATATATATATATATATACATATACATATATATATATATACATATATATATATATATATATATATATATATATATATTACAGTGGTTAAGGCATGGGAGACACATTTCATTTCATATATAAAAAAAAATTTATTGTAATCCTTCTGTCTGTTTCTATACCATTTAGAAATCCTTTGCTCTCATACTTAGCCATGACAAGCAAGGAGGATGTTACCAGCTCGAGTTCCCTCTCAGAATGAAAAAATGTGACAATGGTGGTACAGTAATGTACCTTAACAACATTATCTTAAAACCGTATAATTACCTTATATTACCCTATATTTACCCAAGATCACCATTCCTTTATGCACCTTAATAACATTTGTAATTGATATTTTTAAGAGTAATGCAATAAATATAGTTTATTTCATTCAACTTAAAAACGTTTTCAAATAATAAATCTGGAAAAGGCTTATCTACTCTTCAAAAGATTCCGGTTAACATACATAACGTCTTCATAACGATAAACATATATTTTGCTCATAAATAACTTTCTGTGTTTTTTTTCCTGTATATGAAAAATCAGCATGATATGCTGTAGCTAGATAAATTTTAGCGAAAGAAATATTGGAATAAAATGATAAATGTTATGAAGAAAATTTTTGGGTTTATTTTTTTTTAATTTATTTTTCATTTTTTTGCATGCTTGCCTGTTCTTTCTGAAAACACGCAACATATTTTAAATATAGAAATGGAATTTTCTTTTCACGTATGAATTTTCCCATAATTTATACAAAAAAACTCACTCACCAGAAATTTATATAGTTCTTGGTTACGCTAAATAAGTATTTTCAGTCGGTAGAACATTTAATTAATCTAAAATGCTGTTCAAAAATTCATTTCTTTGAAAAACAAATTCCGAGATTCGAGATTGGAGTCACGAAAATAATGTAATGGAGTTTTTTCCGATCAGTCTTTGCTAAACTTTTACAGATGAAACGAAAGAAAGTTTTAATTAGAGTTGGCCGACAAATAAGTTTTTTAAACTACTTTATTTTTTTTTCCGGTTGAGTATGAATGATAAACATTTATCTCACAAGATTTCAACGTGTAAATCATATGCTATTGTAAGAAACGCAAACAGATGTAAATGTAATTTAAATTTACATTTCTTCCTCTCGCAACCTTCAGAAAAAATATCGAGAAGAGTAAGAGTGAAAATAAATTAATTAAATCTGAACTGTATTATTCTGAAGTAAGAAACGACAGCCAATATATATGTAATTTAAATTTAAAAGCTCTCCTAAACAGAAAAAACATTGAGCGAAGGTAAATTAATTTAACCAGAATTTTATATATATCTTTCGAATGAATGTTAACTATTTTGAAATAAGGAACCATTTAAATTAGGTGTCGAACTTGTACATTTTAGAAAAAGCATTTTTGTCTGTTTTACCATATAAACTACAATTTTTTGTTTGCAAATAAGTTTTATTTAATTTGTTCATTAAATAAGCCATTTAAAAAACTTTATTTTTTCAGTTGGTATTTGAATAATAAACATTTATCTCGAAAGATATGAACATCTAAACCGTATACTAGCTTAAAGAACATCAACAGAAATAAATATTATTTTTTCATTCTTTTGTAACAGGAGGTAAAAATAGAGAGGAAATAAATGAATTAAACCAGAACAACTTTATATTTTTTGAATGACTATTAAGCATGTTGAAAACATTAATAAATTAAGCTAGATGTGTATATATATATATATATATATATATATATATATATATATATATATATATATATATATATATATATATATGTCAGGATTTAAAATATAGATTAATTTTAATAGATTTTAATTAGGGATTCTTTTAATGAGAGTGATGTGGCTTGAGGAGTTAGCCACATAAATACGGCTCACGCGCAGTGATAAGAGCAGAGAGCAGTATGCACTTTCTACAGTCAGACCTATAGCTCCCCGAAGCAGTGAAAACTGCCTTTGTTAGCAGTTGGGCACCAATGTGAGACGCCATTGTTGAGTAGAGTGTTGATGAGATTTAAATAAAGAGATGAAGTGGTACTCCGAACTCTAGTGCATTTACTAGAACCTGTCATATATATATATATATATATATATATATATATATATATATATATATATATATATATATATATATATATATATATATATATATATATATATATATATATATATATATATACCAATCAGTATTTATTGATACACACACACACACACACACACACACACACACACACATATATATATATATATATATATATATATATATATATATTACAGTTGTTAAGGCATGGGAGACACATTTCATTTTAATTATAAAAACTTCTTTATTGTAATCCTTCTGTCTATAACTAAGCCATTTAGAAATTCTTTGTTCTCATACTTGGTCACGACAAGCAAATAGGATGTTACCAGCTCGAGTTCCCTCTCAGAATGAAAAATGTGACAACGGTGGTACAGTAATGTACCTTAACAACATTATCTTAAAACCGTATAACTACCTTATATTACCCTATATTTAGCCAAGATCACCATTCCTTTATGCACCTTAGTAACATTTGTAATTGGTATTTTTAAGAGTATTGCAATAAATATAATTTATTTCATTCAACTTAAAAACGTTTTCAAATAATAAATCTGGAAAAGGCTTATCTACTCTTCAAAGGATTCCGGTTAACATACATAACGTCTTCATAACGATAAACATATATTTTGCTCATAAATAACTTTCTGTGTTTTTTTCCTGTATATGAAAAATCAGCATGATATGTGCTGTAGCTAGATAAATTTTAGCGAAAGAAATATTGGAATAAAATGATAAATGTTATGAAGAAAATTTTTGGGTTTATTTTTTTTTATTTATTTTTCATTTTTTTTGCATGCTTGCCTGTTCTTTCTGAAAACACGCAACATATTTTAAATATAGAAATGGAATTTTCTTTTTCACGTATGAATTTCCCATAATTTATACAAAAAAACTCACTCACCAGAAATTTATATAGTTCTTGGTTACGCTAAATAAGTATTTTCAGTCGGTAGAACATTTAATTAATCTAAAATGCTGTTCAAAAATTCATTTCTTTGAAAAACAAATTCCGAGATTCGAGATTGGAGTCACGAAAATAATGTAATGGAGTTTTTTCCGATCAGTCTTTGCTAAACTTTTACAGATGAAACGAAAGAGAGTTTTAATTAGAGTTGGCCGACAAATAAGTTTTTTAAACTACTTTATTTTTTTTCCGGTTGAGTATGAATGATAAACATTTATCTCACAAGATTTCAACGTGTAAATCATATGCTAATGTAAGAAACGCAAACAGATGTAAAAGTAATTTAAATTTACATTTCTTCCTCTCGCAACCTTCAGAAAAAATATCGAGAAGAGTAAGAGTGAAAATAAATTAATTAAATCTGAACTGTATTATTCTGAGGTAAGAAACGACAGCCAATATATATGTAATTTAAATTTAAAAGCTCTCCTAAACAGAAAAAACTTTGAGCGAAGGTAAATTAATTTAACCAGAATTTTATATATATCTTTCGAATGAATGTTAACTATTTTGAAATAAGGAACCATTTCAATTAGGTGTCGAACTTGTACATTTTAGAAAAAGCATTTTTGTCTGTTTTACCATATAAACTACTATTTTTTGTTTGCAAATAAGTTTTATTTAATTTGTACATAAAATAAGCCATTTAAAAAACTTTATTTTTTCAGTTGATATTTGAATAATAAACATTTATCTCGAAAGATATGAACATCTAAAGAGTATAATAGCTTAAAGAACATCAACAGAAATAAATATTATTTTTTCATTCTTTTGTAACAGGAGTTAAAAATAGAGAGGAAATAAATGAATTAAACCAGAACAACTTTATATTTTTTGAATGATTATTAAGCATGTTGAAAACATTAATAAATTAAGCTAGATGTGTAAGTTGTACATTAGAAGAAAAACATTGTAGTCTAATGTATTGAGGAAAGTTTTCGGATAAATTTATTGCTTTTATTTTTAAACATTTATTCCCCGTAAAATTTCTTCTGAGTTAACATCCAGAAAATTTATTCCTCTTTACGCTCAATCACTAATTTAATGAGGTAGAACATGAACTAGCAGAAGAATATAGAGCGAAAATAACTTAATAAAATCATAAGTGCACTATGTTTCAGGAATGACTGTTAAGTATTTTTAAATAAAGGAGGAATTAAATTAAGTGTGTGTCTGTGTATATGACGAAAAATGTTTTTACTGTGGTAAAAATAAATTTTCTGTTTTCATTTACTGTAAACCACTCATTAGAAATTTATACTGCTCGTGTATAATATAAATCAATATTTTCATTTTATTGTCTACCAAACTAAAAAAAATTCCTGCTCGAAAATTCCTTCAATTAAAAAAAATTTGAATTGATCCGAGGCTGTATACAAGAAAATAATATAAAGCAATTTCTCCGATCAGACTTTTCTGTACTTTTACGAATGAAAATTCTGTACTAACGATCTCTGTAAACTAAAGCATGTATCTCTGGAGAAAACACAACAGTAAATATGCATACTCAGACAAAAGTTTGAGCGCGAAGCGTCTAATATATTATATCGAGAAAATGAAAAAAATCGTGTAATTTTTTAAAAATTTAAATTTTTTTTATCTGTGACTTAAAATATTTAATTATATTGGGACTAGTTACCGCAAAAAAATGACATTAAAGAAATATACAATTTCACATTTCTAAATGTGTGATCTATATTACATTTATTATATAAAACGATGAAAAATATCATAGAATTAACTTACAGTATTTACCTTAATAACATCTTAAAACCTTATAACTACCTTATATTACAGTATATTTACCTCAGATCCCCATTCCTTTATGTTATCTTAATTACATTTTAATTGATATTTTGAAGAGTAATGCAATAAATATAAACTTTTTCTATTTGTGTAAAAACGTTTTCAAATAATAAGTCTTAAAATGCTTATCTACTCTTCAAACGACTCCGGTTAACATACATAACGTCTTCATAATGATAAACATATATTTTGCTCATAAATATCTTTCTGAAATTTTTTCCTGTGTGCAGCATTTGTATATGAAAAATCAGCATGATATACGCTGTAGCTAGATAATTTTTCGCGAATGCAATATTGGAATAAAATGATGAATGTTATGAAGAGAAACTTTTGCTTTATTTACTTTTTTTTGCATGTTTGCCTGCTCTTTCTGAAACACGCAGCATATTCTAAATATAAAAATGGAATTTTCTCCTAAACGTATGAATTTCACAAATTTTATACAAAAAAAAAAAAAAAAAAAAAAAAAAAAAAACTCACCAGAAAATGTAATGTATACAGTTCTTGCTTACGCTAAATAAGTATATTCATTCGGTAGAATACTTAATTAATATAAAGTGCTGTTCAAAAACTCATTTCTTTGAAAAAAAAATCCGAGATTCGAGATTGAAGTCACGAAAATAATGTAATGGAGTTTTTTTCCGATCAGCCTTTGCGAAACTTTTAAAGATGAAACGAAAGAGAATTTTAATTATCGTCGTCCGACGAATAAGTTTTTTAAACTACTTTATTTTTTTTTTCGGTTGAGTATGAATGATAAACATTTATCTCACAAGATTTCAACGTGTAAACCGTATACTAATGTAAGAAACGCAAACAGATGTAAATGTAATTTAAATTTACATTTCTTTCCCTCGTATCCTTTGCAAAAATATCGAGAAGCGTAAGAGTGAAAATAAATTAATTAAATCTGAACCGTATTATTCTAAGTTAAGAAACGACAACGAATATAAATGTAATTTAAATTTAAAAGCTGATTCCTCTCCTAAACAGCAAAAATATTGAGCGAAGGTAAATTAATTTAACCAGTTTTTTATATATATCTTTCGAATGAATGTTAACTATTTTGAAATAAGGAACCATTTAAATGAGGTGTCGAAGTACATTTGAGGGAAAACATTTTAGTCTGTGGTACCGAATAAACTACTTGTTCTTAATAAGTTCTTTTTAGTTTAGAGATAGAATAAATTTTTAAACACCTTTATTTTCTCAGGTAGTGTTTAAATAATAAAAATTTATCTCGAAAGATTTGAACATCTTAATCGTATACTTGTATAAGGAACATCAACAGAAATATATAAGATTTAGATTTCTTTTCTTTTGCAACAGGCCGTGAAAAGAGAGCATAAAGAAGCTGAAAGATTTTTCGAAAGATTGTTAAAAAATTTGAAATAAGGAACCATATAAATTAGGTATCGAAGTTTGTTGTACATTTAAAGGGAAACATTTTAGTCTAGGGAACCGAATAAACTGCTTGTTCTTAATAAGTTTTATGTAGTTTCGACATAAAATAAGTTATTTAAGCACCTTTATTTTATCAGGGGGTGTTTAAAAAATAAACATTTATCTCGACAGATTTGAACATCGAAACCGTAAACTAGTGTAAGGAACATCAACAAAATTATATAGATTTCTTTTCTTTTTTGTAACAGGGAGTAAATATAGAGCGGAAAGATTTTTCAAAAAAATGTTAAATATATTGAAATGAGGAAAAATTCAAATTAGGTGTCTATGTTAGTTGTACATTTAAGGGAAAACATTTTAGTCTGTGTTACCGAATAAACTACTTGTTCTTATTTATATTAATATTTATTAATGTGAACATAAAACAAGTTTCTAAACACCTTTATTTTCTCAGGTTGTCTTTAAATAATAAACATTTATCTCGAATATTTTGAACCTCTTAATCGTATACTACTGTAATTAACATCAAAAGAAATAAGTATGATTTAGATTTCGTTCCTCTTTTGTAACAGGGCGTAAAAATAAAGCGGAAAAATTTAATTATACAAGAACAACTTTATATTTTCGAATGACTATTAAGCATATTGAAAAATTGATAAATAAGTTAGATGTGTAAGATGTACATTGCAAGAAATGTTTTCACTCTATTGTATTGCGGAATGTTCACGTATAAATTTATTGCTTTTATTTTTAAAAATTCCTTCCCCGTAAAATTTCTTCTCAATTAGCATCCAGAAAATTCATTTCTGTCTACACTCAATCACTAATTTAATGAAGTAGAACATGAACTAGCAGAAAAATATAGAGCGAGAATAATTTAATAAATCCAGAGGAGCAGTATTTGAGGAATGACAGTTAAGTATTTTGATATAAAAGAGGAATTAAATTAAGTGTGTGTCTGTATATTTGACGAAAACAGATTTTGCTTGTGGTACAAAATAAATTTCCCATTTTCAATTACGATAACCCACTCATTAGAAATTTATACTGCTCTTGTGTAGGCTAAATCAATATTTTCATTTGATAGTCTAGCAAACTAATGTAAATTCCTGACCAAAAATTCATTCGTTTGAAAAAGTTTTTTTCCCATGGATTCTAGGTTGTATGCAAGAAAATAATGTAAGGTAATTTCTCGGATCAGACTTTTCTGCACTTTTACGAATGAAAATTCAGTACTAACGATCTCTGTAAACTAAAGCATGTATCTCTGGGAAAATACACTACACAGAAAATGTATACTCATACAAGAGGCTAGGCCCGAAGAGTCTATTATTTTATATTGAGAAAAAGAAAAAATCGTTCAATTTTTTGTTTAGAGTTTTATATTATTTATCTGCGACTTAAATTATTTAATTACATTGCGACTAGTTACCGCAAACAGACAATAAACAAATATACAATTTCACATTTCTAAATGTATGGTCTATATTACGTTAATTATATAAAACGCGATGAAAAATATCATAGAATTAACGTACAGTATTTATCTCAATAACATTAAGTTATAAATACTTTATATTATCGTATATTTACCTCAGAGCACCATTCCTTTTTGTTATCTTAATTACATTTTTAATTGATATTTTGAAGAGTAATGCAATACATATAAAATTTTTCTATTCGTGTTAAAAACGTTTTCAAATCATAAATCTTTTAAAGGCTTATCTGCTCTTCAAAGGATTCCGGTTAACATACATAACGTCTTTATAACGATAAACATATATTTTACTCATAAATATCTTTCTGAGTTTTTTTCCTGTGTGCAACATTTGTATATGAAAAATCAGCATTATATATGCTGTAGCTAGATAAATTTTAGCGAAACAAATATTTGAATAAAATGATGAATGTTATGAAGAAAAATTTTGCTTTATTATTTTTTTTTTGCATGTTTGCCTGTTTTTTCTGAAAATTCTAAATATAAAAATGGAATTTTCTGTTTAACATATGAGTTTCTCATATTTTATACACAAAAAAAAACTCATTTACCAGATCATTTAGATCTTGCTTACGCTAAGTAAGTATTTTCATTCTGTAGAACATTGAATTAATCTAAAGTGCTGTTCAAAAATTCATTTCTTTGAAAAAAAATCGAGATTCAAGATTGTACTCAAGAAAATAATGTAATTGAGTTTTTTCCGATCAGTCTTTGTTGAACTTTTAAAGATGAAACGAAAGAGAGTGTTAATTAGCGTCCACCAACGAATGAGTTTTTTCAACTACTTTATTTTTTTTCGGTTGAGTATGAATAATAAATATTTTATCTCACAAGATTTCATCGTGTAAACCATATGCTAATGTAAGAAACGCAAACAGATGTAAATTTTATTTAAATTTATTTTCTTCCTCTCGTAACCTCAGAAAAAATATTGAGAAGAGTAAGTTTGAAATTAAATTAATTAAATCTGACAGTATTATTTCTAAAGAAAGAAACGTCAATAAATACAAATGTAATTTAATTTTAAAATCTGATTTCTATCCTAAATAGCAAAGATAATGAGTGAAGGTAAATTAATTTAACCAGAAACGTATATAGCTTTCGAATCAATGTTAACTATTTTGAAATAAGGAACCATTTAAATTAGGTACCGAAGTTGTATATTTTA
>CM063501.1:123789944-123809944 GCA_032207245.1 Pardosa pseudoannulata | reverse complement strand
GTAGAGAAGAACATTCGGCTTCGTTTTCCTGTATATACCGTTATTTTTGTACGCACAAACAAACCATGCTGTTACACTAATCCATACTAGTACGTGATCCTTGCTCAGGTATCAATCGTTAGAATACGTAGTGCGTGACCCGCTCTAAAGTATCAATCGTTAGAAAACGTACTAGTACGTGTCCCGCATACAGTGTGTTAATGTTCAATATCATTATGACACAGTTCTTTAGGTAAATAGTAGTAACCAAGGCCTTTAAGGGAAATTAATAATATTATGTAAACTAGGTAAATTTTTCATTTACACTTATTCGTTTTATAAGAAACCTAAGCTAGGTTCTTGGATGTCAGTACTTCAAAAATGCAAGTATTTTGTATTCTATGATAAAATTTTCCCAAAGAAACTTTCACTTATAAAAGCAAGGTCCATTAAAAAAATTTAATTGGATAATCTGAATATGTATGTATATAATGTTCAATATCATCATGACACAGTTCTTCCGATAAATAGTATTAAGGTACCAAGGCCTATAAGGGAAATTGATAATATTTTGTAAACGAGATAAATTTTTCGTATATACTTATCCGTTTTATAAGAAACCTAAACTAGGTTTCGGATGCCAGTACTTCAGAAATGCAAGTATTCTGTATTCTATGATAAATTGTTTCCAAGGAAACTTTCACTTATAAAAGCTAGGTCCATTAAAAATTTTAACTGGGTTTTCTGAATATGTATGTATATAATGTCCAATATCATCATGACACAGTTCTTCCGATAAATAGTATTAAGGTACCAAGGCCTATAAAGGAAATTGATAATATTTTGTAAACGAGATAAATTTTTCGTATATACTTATCCGTTTTATAAGAAACCTAAACTAGGTTTCGGATGACAGTACTTCAGAAATGCAAGTATTCTGTATTCTATGATAAATTTTTTCCAAGGAAACTTTCACTTATAAAAGATAGGTCCATTAAAAATTTTAATTGGGTTTTCTGAATATGTATGTATATAATGTCCCATATCATCATGATACAGTTTTTCTGATTAATAGTATTAAGGTACCAAGGCCTATAAGGGAAATTTATAATATTATGTAAACTAGGGAAATTTTTCGTATATACTTATCCGTTTTATAAGAAACCTAAACTAGGTTTTCGGATGTCAGTACTTCAAAAATGAAAGAATTTTGTATTCTAAGATAAAAGTTTTCCCCAAAACTATAACTACTAACAGCAAGGTCCATTAAAAATTTTAGTTGGGTAATCTGACTTTTTTCCACCCGATTAAATAAACAGATAAAGTCCACAGGAATAGGATTTGATGTAACCACGGCAAACATTAAACGCGAGACCCAGTTCTAATGCTGGCGCTCTAAATCAAGTTTATTCAACCAGCTGCAGCCCATGCCAGTATTGAAAATATTGCGAAAAAGTTTAAGAAATATCATATTACTCAATAAGTGATATTTATCTTCAGACACTTTCTCCAGGAACAAATATACGGAATTCGAATGCCATTCCAACTCTAACTCTAGAAGTGAAGGCGTCAAAAATATTATCTTTACAAGCATTTTAGTCCTACTCCTAAGAAAAATGTATTATATTTCTACCACTTTTATTGAGTAATACTTCTTAGTTCTCAAGGGAGCTTTTAAACTAATAAAGACCCTCTGAAGTCTCTAATTCAAGAGATAGTGTAGGTTCATCAAGCATTTATTGCAGGATAATTGATTGATAGTGATTTTGATGAAACTTCGAAGTGTATCATTTGAAGTGTATTGTGATTAATAATTCCATTAATTTACAAGGTTTTTAAAAAGAATGGACTAAGAAGAGTATTATAGAAAATTATTAATTTTACTCGAAGTTTGAAGAAGAATAGCTTATAAAACCCAGCACTTGGGCAGGATTATTAATCAATATTGTCAAATATTGATATATTTTAAGTATAGCAATAACAATATTAAAATTCTGCTCTGCTGATATATCACCCGTCAGCGATACTGTTTTTCCTCCTGGCGTGGTATCGTGGATTGCTGAAAGGTATCCTAAATATTCCGCATATTCCAACACAAAGTAGTATTATTTTTTGTTATTACATTACGATTTACGTATTTATCCGCGTACTTGATACAAACACAAGGCAGAAAATTTCCTCTTGAATCTGAAGATTATTACGATTCTTTCCAGGTCTTCGGTAATATATCCCAATATTATTCCGATAGCGAAGCACGCTGACCAACAGACGAAATTTCACTGCTCGCGATAGGTAGGAATGTACTCGGTTGTTCTGTTCCCGCACCTGTTTAATGAAACTGTTTTGGCTTGAATCGCTACAGTCTACTAATTTTGCTTTGCGAAAGCTATTGACCAACATTTACTACTTAAAACTCCTTCCGAAGGGCTACAAACATCCATGCCAAGAGCGAAATTCGAAGTCGCGGATTCCAATACTGAATATAGGTTTAGCGATGAAAGGAGTTTATTTTCGATAGGAGAGAACTATAACTTGGCAAGAATACACAATATAGATTACGGGTAATGGTTTCCAATTTGAATAAACAATTTTGTTTAGCATCTAAAGAAATTTCTTCTGAACAACATATTTTTTTTCTTTTAAGGGTTAAAATGATTTACTCTTAAAAAGTTGTTTGTACCCCTCAGAAATCCTAATTTTAACGATGAAATTGTAATTCTAAAAATTTTGATTACCAAGAAAAAAAGCTTAGAACGAAAGAAAGCTATGGCTGTTTAAGAATAGTAATATGTGCAAAAGTAATGCCAAAAATAGTAATATACCCTACTTCTTTAAAGTATTATGATAATATATCAGTTATATCAATATCAACTAGAGAATATATCGCGATATTGAATTTATGATATCGTCCAACCCTACCAAGCACTAATCCAAATATTTATTCAATAGTCTTGATTAGCTACTATTTGAAGTTTATATGTGAATATAGAAATGCGTAAAATGAGGATTAGGTATAACTTTGATGAACATAAAATACATATCCCTTATTCTAACTTAGGAAATAAAGTCTATTAAGTTATGAGATTACAGGAGTTATAAAAATACTGCGAGGAAGCATGGAAAATAACACATTGCCCAGTAACGATTGAGTTTAAGCGAGTACTTTCTACGGCTATGTGAAAATCCAACACCATTCATTCTCATTACAACCACAAGAGGTTGAAAACATCATTTTTACAATTACAATACTCTACTAGAGAAAATTCATATTTACCACTTTTATTGAGTGATATTAGTTTATTGTTACGCTAACTTTTAAAATAAGAAATGCGTAAGATATTTCGACTTTACTCTCTGACTCAGGAGGGAGTGTAATTCATCAAATATTTTCTGGATGATAAGAGATGATTCTCAGATATTTTAATGAAGTTCGAAAACTACTGAAGTTCGAAGTGTATTTTATTCACTCCGTTTAATCCCAAAGTTTTAAAAAGGTATGAAATAAGGAATGTATTTCACAGAATTACTATTTTATACGCGAAGTTGAAATAGAAATAACATATGAAAGCAAAATAACACTAATTTAAATACTTTATCAAATGGTTTTATTTGGGTTGGAACACTACGATCTACTGTTTTGCTCAAGAGGGCTAAAAAGATGGGGCCTAAGGCTTAAAGCTGATGTCGAACATCTACGAGCATCCGTACCAGCAGTGGGAATCGAATTCCAGTACCGAATTGCAGCACTCTACCATCCGGTAATAATTCGGTAAAATGACTTTCTTAACTACTATTTTAAATTTATAGGTAAAATAGATATTCGTAAAAATATAATTGGGAGTAACTCCGATAAACATAAAACTTAATTCTCCTGATATTAAATCAGAAAACATAGTTTATTAAGCTATCAGTAGAATAAAGGAGTAATACAAATACAGTGAAAAAGCTTGAACAATAACGCATTGCTAATAAACAACGAGTTTATGCAAACAATTTCTTCAGCTATTTAAAACTCTAATAATATCCATGCCTACTACATTTATAAAAATTAACACGTGGAACATATTGTCTTTATATCTTCTATAAAAAATATAAAAAAGTTTAATAGTTAATAATATTTTTCTTTAACTGATATTAGTATCTTCCCCGGGAAACTATTAATATAAGAAAAGTGGAAGTTTATTGCCTTTACACTCTGATTTAGAAGACAGTGGAGTTCATCAAATATTTACTGCATGAAAGTACTTGATTGTCTGCTATTTTAATTATACTCGAACTCTGTTGATGCAAAAGTTACAAAAGAGTTAACATAAGGAGCGAATTTTATAGAAATTCTATTTTATACGCAATGTTTAGATGAAACTAGCATATGAAAACAAAAAAGCCTTATTTTAAATACTTTTCCAAATATCTTGGTTAACTGCTATTTTAAATTTATAGGTGAAATCTAAAGTCGTAAAAATAGAATTAGGATTAACTCTAATAAACATAAAACTCAATTCTCCTGAGTTTAACTCCGAAAACACAGTTTATTAAACTATCAGCAGAGGATAGGATTAATAAAATTACTGCGAAGAAGCTTGAATAATAACGCATTGCTCAATGAACAAAGCGTTTAAGCAAACACTTTCTTCGGCTAGGTAATATCCAATATTACTTACACCTACTACAGTTATAGAAATGAACAAGTTGAAAATATTGTCTTTACAAGAGTCTAGCTTCTATAAAAACAAGTTAAACAAATTATAACATTTTTATTACACAATATCAGTTATTTTTACCGGGCAACTTTTTTAAAATAAGAAATGCTTAAAACTTTACTCTCTGATCCAGGAGAGATTATAGTTCGGGAAGTATTTATTGTATGAACATAGTGGATTATATGAGATTTTAATAGCACTCGAAAACTAATGAAGTTCGAAGAGTATCTTAATAATTAATTCTATGGATCCAAAAATTATATAAAAAGAGATGAAATGAAGAGCGTATTTTAATGAATCGCTATTATATACGCAAAGCTTACATGGAATTATCATATGGAAACAAAAAAAGACTTAATTTAAATACTTTTTCAAATATCTTGGTTAACTATTATCTTAAATTTATAGGTGAAATCTAAATTAGTAAAAATAGAATTAGGAGTAACTCTAATAAACATAAAATTCAATTCTTCTGAGTTTAACTCCGAAAACACAGTTTATTAAACTATCAGCAGAGGATAGGAGTAGTAAAAATACTGCAAAGAAGCTTAAATAATAACGCATTACTCAATGAATAAAGCGATTAAGATAACACTTTCTCCGGCTAGGTAAAAATCCAATATTAATCATACCTATTATAGTTATAGAAATGAACAAGTTGAAAATATTGTCTTTACAAGAGTCTAGCTTCTATAAAAGCAAGTTAAACAAATTATAACATTTTTATTACACTATATTAGTTATTTTTACCGGACAACTCTTATAAAATAAGAAATGCTTAAAACTTTATTCTCTGACCCAGGTGATAGTGTAGTTCGTGAAGCATTTATTGTATGAATATAGTCGATTTTCTGATATTTTAATAAAACTAATGAAGGTCGAAGAGTATCTTAATTAATAACTCTGTTGATCTAAAAGTTATAAAAAGAGATGAAATAAAGAGCGTATTTTAATGAATCTCTATTATATACGAAAAATTTACATGGAATTATCATATGGAAACAAAAAAAGCCTTAATTTAAATACTTTTTCAAATATCTTGGTTAACTGCTATTTTAAATTTATAGGTGAAATAGAAATTCGTAAAAATATGATTTGGAATTACTCCGATAAACTTAAAACTCAATTCTTCTGATTCTAACTCAGAAAACACAGTTTATTAAGCTATTATCAGAATGTAGGACTAATAAATATAATGCGAAGAAGCTCGAAAAATAACACATTATTCAATAAAAAAGGCTTTTAAAGAAACACTTTCTTCGGCTAAGTAAAAATAGAATATTATTCATACCTACTATAGTTGTCATACCTACTGACTCATTAGAGAGTGTAGTTAAGGAAATATTTACTGCATGAAAATAGTCGATTATCTGAGAGTTTAATAACACTCGAAAACTAATGAAGTTCGAAGAGTATCTTAATTAATAACTCTGTTGAACCAAAAGTTATAAAAAGATATTAAATAAGGAGCGTATTTTATAGAATCTCTATTTTATATACAAAGTTTAAATGGAACCAACATATGAAAAGAACAAAATCCTTATTTCAAATACTTTTCTAACGTAATATTTTAACTACTATTTTAAATTTATAGGTGAAATAGAAAGTCTTAAATAGCATTTGGATTAACTCCGATAAACATGAAACTCAATTCTCCTGATCCTTACTCAGAAATTACAGTTTATTAAGATATCAGCAGAATGTAGGAGTAATACAAATACTGCTATGAATCTTGAAATTGATGACTTTCTTCTAAAAATCCAATATTATTCATACCTATTACAGTTGTAAAAATGAACAAGTTGAAAATATTGGCTTTACAAGAGTGTAACTTCTATAAAATAATTTAAAAAAGTTTAATATATAACATTTTTATTAAATGTTATTAGTTAATTTTTTCCGGGTAACTTTTAAAATAAGAAAAGCGTAAGACACTCTGTCTTTACTCTCTGACTCACAAGAGAGTGTAGTCCATGAAATATTTACTGTATGAAAATAGTCGATTACCTGAGATTTTAATAACACTCTTAAACTACTGAAGTTCCAAGAGTATCTTAATCAATAACTCCGTTGATACATAAGTTATAAAAAATAGATGAAATAAGCGAGAGTATTTTATGGAATCTGTTTTATACTCAAAATTTAAATAGAACTAGCATATGAAAACAAAAAAAGCCCTAATTTAAATAAATTTTTCAAAATCTTGGTTAACTCCTATTTTAAAAATCTAGGTAAATTGAGATTCGTAAAATCAGAATTTGGAGTAATTCTGATAAATTTATAGCTCAATTCTCCTGATTCTAACTCAGAAAATACAGTTTATTAAACAATCCGCAGAATGTAGGAGTAATAAAAATACTGAGAAGTTGAAAAATAATACATTGCTCAATAAGCAATACGTTTAACCAAACACTTTCTTCGACTAGGTAAAAATCCGATATTATTCATACCTACTACAGTTATAGAAATTAACAAGTTGAAAATATTGTCTTTACTAGAGTCTAACTTCTATAAAAACAAATAAAAAACTTTTAATATATCACATTTTTATTAAATGATATTAGTTAAAATAAGAAATTCATAAGACACTATCACTTTATTCTCTGACCCAGGAAAGAGTATATTTCATCAAATATTTACTGCATGAAAATAATTGATTATGAGATTTTAATAATACTCGAAAACTGCTGACGTTCAAAGACTATATTAATTAGTAACTCCGTTGATCCAAAGTTTTAAAAAGAGATGTAATAAGGAACTTATTTTATAGAATCTCAATTTTATAAGCAAATTTTAAATGGAACTAGCATATGAAAAGAAAAGAAAGCCCTTATTTAAATACTTTTCAAATGTTTTGATTAACTACTATTATAAATTTATAGGGTAAATAGGAATTCGTAAATATAGGATTTGGATTAACTCCGATAAACTTAAAACTCAATTCTCCTGATTGTAACTCAGAAAATATAGTTTATTAAGTTATCAGAAGAATGTAGGAGTGATAAAAATACTGCGTAAAAGCTTAAAAAATACCGCATTGCTCAATAAGACTTTCTTTGGCTAGGTAAAATCCCATTATTAATCATACCTGTTACAGTTATAGAAATGTACAAGTTGAAAATATTGGCTTTACATGAGTCTAACTTCTATAAAACAAATTAAAAAAAGTATAATATATAACATTTTTATTAAATGATATTAGTTAATTTTTTCGGGTAACTTTTAAAATAAGAAATGCGTAAGACACTCTGTCTCTACTCTCTGACTCACGAGAGAGTGCAGTCCATGAAATATTTACTGTATGAAAATAGTCGATTACCTGAGATTTTAATAACACTCGTAAACTACTGAAGATTCAAAAGTATCTTAATCAATAACTCCGTTGATACATAAATTATAAAAATAGATGAAATAAGGGAGAGTATTTTATAGAATCTCTGTTTTCTACTCAAAATTTAAATAGAACTAGCATATGAAAACAAAAAAAGCCCTAATTTAAATAAATTTTTCAAAGTCTTGGTTAACTCCTATTTTAAATTTGTAGGTGAAATAGAAATTCATAAAAACAGAATTTGGAGTAATTCCGATAAATTTTTAGCTCAATTCTCCTGATTCTAACTCAGAAAATACAGTTTATTAAACTATCAGCAGAATGTAGGAGAAATAAAAATACTGAGAAGTTGAAAAATAACACATTGCTCAATAAGCAATACGTTTAACCAAACACTTTCTTCGACTAGGTAAAAATCCGATATTATTCATACCTACTACAAATATAGAAAAGAACAAGTCGAAAATTTCGTCTTTACAAGAGTTTAACTTCTATAAAAACAAATTATAAACGTTTAATATATAACATTTTTATTAAATAATTTTAGTTACTTTTTCCGGGCAACTTTTAAATTAAGAAATGTGTAAGACACTCTCACTTTACTCTCTGACTCAGGAGAGAGTGTAGTTCCTGAAATATTTACGGTATGAAAATAGTCGATTATCTGAAATTTTAATAACGCTCGAAAACTAATGAAGTTCGAAGAGTATCTTAATAACTCTGTTGATCCAAAAGTTATAAAAAGAGATGAAATAAGAAGCGTATTTTATAGAATCTCTATTTTATATGCAAAGTTTAAATGGAACAACCATATGAAAAGAATAAAAGTCTTATTTTAAATACTTTTCAAATGTCTTTTTAACTACTATTTTAAAATTATTGGTGAAATATAAAGTCTTAAATAGGATTTGGATTAACTCCGATAAACATAAATCTAAATTCTCCTGATTCTAACTCAGAAAATACAGTTTATCAAGCTAACAGAAGAATGTAGGAGTAATAAAAATACTGCTATGTATCTTAAAATATAACGCATTGATCAATAAAAAGTGCTTTTAATCAAACACTTTCATTTTAATAAGACTCGAAAACTGCTGAAATTTTAAGAGTATCCTAATTAATAACTCCGTTGGTTCAAAAATTATAAAAAGAGATGAAATATGGAGCGTATTTTATAGAATCCCTAATTTATACGCGAAGTTTATTTGAAACTAGCATATGAAAAGAAAAAATTCCTTAATTTAAATACTTTTCAAATGTTTTGTTTAAATAATATTTTAAATTTATAGGTGAAATAGAAAGTCGTAAAAATAGGATTTGGATTAAATTCGATGAACATAAAACTCAATTATCTTGATTCTAAGTGTTAAATACAGTTTATTACGTAAAATAATAAGTAAACTACAATCTACTAGTTAAACTTAAGCAACTTTAAGTAAACTACAAACTATTAAGTAAACTTAAGTAACTTTAAGTAAACTACAAACTATTAAATAAACTTTATTAAGTAAACTATTAAGTAAACTACAGTTTATCAAGTATTAAGTTTAGGAGTAATAGAAATACTGCGAAGAAGGTTGAACAACAGCACATTGCTCAATAAGCAATGTGTTTAGGCGAGCAGTTTCTCCGATGAAAATTCAATACTATTTATTCCTATTACAGTTTTAGAAATGATTAGGTTGAAAATATTATCTTTACAAGAGTTTAACTCCTATCTTCTATAAAATGTACTAAAAAAGTTTCATATATAACACTTGTATTAAGTGATATCAGTTTATTTTCCCTAGGAACTTTTAAAATAATATATATGTGAGGCATTTTGACTTTACTCTCTTATTTAGGAGACAGTGTAATTCACAAAATATTTACGGCATAAAAAGAGTTGATTTCCTGGGATTTTATTGTTACTAGAAAACTTCTAAAGTTCAAAGTGTTATCTAACAAATAACTCCGATGATTCTTCGAGTTTTAAAGAATGGTGAAATAAGTTTGTATCTAATAGAGTTTCTATTTTACACCCGAAGTTTAAACAGAAATAGAATATGAAAATAAACAAGCACTATTCTAAACACTTTTAACTATCTTGGTTAATTACTATTTGGTATTATTTGAGGATTCAAGAAAAACATAGGCCTAGAAATACCAGCTACTAGAATAAAACTTAATTCTCCTGATTCTGATTCATGACATATAATTTATTAACCTATCTGCAGACCAGAACAATAGAGTATGCTGATTGGAAGGAACACTTGATTAATTAAGCAAATTATTAATTAGATTTGAAGTGCATACTAATTAATAATTCTGTTCATTTGAAGGGATTTTTTAAAGAAATAAATTAAACGAGTATATTATAGAATTTCTTAATTTTACACAATGCTTATAAAAACTAACATGTGAATGCAATTACTAATACAGATTGTCGTAGAATTGAAATAAGATTTGAACTAAATATAAAATACAGTTTTTCTGTAGATTGTTATTTTTTTACTGTATTATAAAGAACACGGGATAATGTTATGTATAGAATAACACATAGTGCAAATACCGAAGACGGCTTTACTAAGAATTATTCACACTTTTGTCAAAATTTTGGATTTTTCTCTATATTCTCAAGCACATATTTAATATTGACATTTGAATAGTTTTTTTTTCTGGATATTCAAAGTGTTTAGCATTCAGTCTGCTTGAGTTTTTCAATAACTCTCTTCATAGTTGACGAAGCAAATTCCTTTTCCTACCATATTTTTCATGGAAATTTTCGAACTGTGCCAGCTAGATTTTCATTGTTTCGAAATATTGTTCAATAATGACAACACGTTGTTTTATTGTTTTATCGTATAATTGCAGCGGCACCGCAGCGCCAAATTAGCACTAAAGACTTTCCAGTACCGCTTTGGTGCCGCCACTTGGCGATAAACTAAAAATGTAACAGTACAGACTATTGTTTATATAGAGCTTATATAAAGTAGCGCGCATCATCTTTCAGCTCCTGTACAACCATTGAGGCTCACTCTGCGCTGGTAATACGCATTCCTTTCCTTTACAGCAATGTGTGTAAGATGTAACTATTCTCCATATTAAATCGTTAAGTTCATTTTATGACTGGTACATGTATCCTTAATTTTAACCTTTTATTTTCTTTAATTTTTGTTGCACGTTCGAACTAGCGTGCTTCATAATGTTCCACTTTTACTAACCAGAAACTAACAGGTGCTATAATTTTTTAAAAGGTTGCTAACATTTTACATCAAGAATGATGTCAAAATTAAATCTTGCGTTAATTTTGGGACACCATGTATGGAATATGTTTTCAACTGATTTCCTTTAACTACTATTTTAATTTTATATGAGTAGTCTATAGATTCCACAAAATGGGCTTAGATATAACTCCGATAAACATAAAAACTCAATTCTCTTGATTCTAATTTACAAAATATAGTTTATTAAGATATCTGTAGACCGCAGGAGTAGTAAAAATATTGCGAGAATGCTTGAAAAACCTTGCATTAAATTTTCGAACTGAGGTCTCCAGATTTTCATTATTTCGAAATATTGTTCAATAATGACAACACTTTGTTTTATTGTTTTATCATATAAGGGACCACTTTTACTGACAATAAACTAACAACTTTCAAATGTTTTTAAAAGGTTGGCTACATTTTACAGCAAGAATGGTGTCAAATTCAAATCTTGCTTTAATTTTGGGGCACTATGTATGAATATGTTTTCAACTGATATCCTTTATCTACTATTTTAATTTTATATGAGGACTCTATACATTCGACAAAATGGGCCTAAATGTAGCTTCGATAAATATAAAAACTCAATTCTCGTGATTCTAACTCACAAAATATAGTTTATTAAGATATCTGTAGATCGTAGGAGTAGTAAAAATAGTGCGAGAAAGCTTGAAAAATTTTGCATTAAATTTTCAAACTCCGACCGCTAGATTTTCATAATGTCTAAATATTGTTCAATAATGACAACACATTGTTTTATTGTTTTATCGTATAACGTTCCACTTTTACTAACCATAAACTAACAGCTGTCAATCTTTTTTTAGATTTGCCAACATTTTATAGCAAGAATGGTGTGAAATTCAAATCTTGCATTAATTTTGGGACACCCTGTGTGAATATGTTTTCAACTGATTTCCTTTACCTACTATTTTAATTTTTTTATATGAGGAGTCTATAGATTCGACAAAATGCCTACTATTATAAATTTATAGGTGAAATAGAAAGTCTTAAAAATAGGATTTGGATTAACTCCGATAAACATAAAAACTCAAATCTCCTGATTCTAACTCACAAAATATAGTTTATTAAGATATCTGCAGACCGTAGTAGTAAAAATATTGCGAGAAAGCTTGAAAATCATTGCATTAAATTTTAGAACTGAGATAGCTAGATTTTCATTTCGAAATATTATTCAGTAATGACAACACGTTGTTTTATTATTGTGTCGTATAAGGGTCTACGTTTACTGACGATAAACTAACAGCTGGCATTTTTTAAAAGTTTTGCAACATTTTACATCAAGAATTGTGTCAAATTCAAATTTTGCTTTAATTATGGGACACCTTCTATGTATATGTTTTCAACTGATTTCCTTTAACTGCTATTTAAATTTCTTATGAGGAGTCTATAGATTCGACAAAATGGGCATAGGTGTAACTCCAATAAACATAAAAACTCAAATCTCCTGATTCTAACTCACAAAATATAGTTTATTAAGATATCTGTCGACCGTAATAGTAACAATATTGCGAGAAAGCTTGAAAAACATTGCATTAAATTTTAGAACTGAGATTGTTAGATATCCATTTCAAAATAATGTTCAATAATGACAACACGTTGTTTTATTGTTTTGTAGTATGAGGGTCCACTTAAACTAACCACAAACTAACAAACAGCTGTCAAATTTTATTAAAAGTTTGCCAACATTTTACAGCAAGAATGGTGTCAAAATTAAATCTTGGGTTAATTTTTGGACACCATGTATGTTTATGTTTTCAACGGATTTCCAGTAACTACTATTTTAATTTTATATGAGGAGTCTACAAAATAGGCTTAAATGTAACTTCTATAAACATAAAAACTCAATTCTCCTGATTCTAACTCACAAAATATAGTTTATTAAGATATCTGAGTAGTAAAAATATTGCGATAAAGCTTGAAAAACATCGCATTGCTCAATAATGCAGATTTTTATTTAAATATTGCAACAAATAACACGGAAAAATCCCATTTACTCCAACTAACAGATCAATTTTTATATTTCCAACATTTATAGCAAGAATGGTGTTGAAATTCAAATCTTGCTTAAGGAAATAATAAAAAATCTTTCATATTTGCCATTTTTATTGAGTGATAGTAGTTTGCTCTCTAGGGAACTAAACAACATAAAAAACGAATGCGATTCTAACTCACTTAGTTTATTGATAGTCTGGTAAAATATTGAAGAGAGAGCTTGAAAAACATCGCATTGCTCAATAAGCAATGTTTATCTTAAAGCACTTTCTCCGGCAACAAATAAGCGAAAATCCAATACCATTCGTTCCTACTACATTTATAGAAATGAAGAGGTTGAAAATATTATCTTTACAAGAATCCTCTCCTCTAGGAAATAAATAAAAAAAATCTTTCATATTTGCCATTTTTATTGAGTGATATTAGTTTGCTCTCTAGGGAACTTTTAAACAAATAAAGTCGAATTGCGAAAGAGCTTTTGACTTTAGTCTCTAATTCGAGAGGGAGTGTAGGTTCATCAAATATTTATTGCATGAAAAGGGTTGATTGGCTGGGATTTTAAGGACGCTTGAAAACAACTGAAGTTCAAAGTGTATTCTGATTAATAGTTCCGTTGACTTTCAGGGCTTTTGCTCTCCGTTGGAGTAAGAAGTTTACTTTACGGAAAGCTTTAATTTTACGCGGAGTTTAAATGAATATTACATACGAAAAGTTGTAAACTAATTATTTGTTCACTGTTTCATTCATTTGTTTAATATTTTATGTTTGAAAAATATACAATGAAGATAGTTTAAATTTTTAAAAAATAGATTTAGTAGGAGATAATTAATTTTATTATCCCATAGGATTTTCTAGCCAATAATATAGTGAAAAATTCCATATATCCTGACTCTTTTTCTTTATGTCTAATCTAGATACGTTTTCATACATAAAATAAATTATCAGTGTTGACGCAGTTTCTCTCTCACACACACATACACATATATATGTAATATTTAAATTCCTTATTTACATATTTTAATATTAATTTAATAACTTTTTTTCAGAAAGTATGTTTGGGTTTGAACGGTAATTCTGATTTTTCCCTATAGACACACCATAGACTTAATTCAGCCTCTGTCTAACTACTGATATCTGTTTGTACTACTTTAGCTGCTACTTTACTGTACTATCAATTGTGCTTAGCGATTATTCGTCGTCTTTTTACCTGAGAAATTCCGACTTGAAAAGTGTGTGTGCAGGATCACATTGTCTGTGTACACGATGTTATAAATGTGCTTGCTTTTTGTATGGATTTCATGTATCTCACCAGAAATAAAATGTGTTGTGCTCTTGAATGATTCTCACCCATATCACACACACACACACACACACACACACACACACATATATATATATATATATATATATATATATATATATATATATATATATATATATATATATATATATATATATATATATATATATATATATATATATATATGTATATATATATATATATATATATATATATATATATATATATATATATATATATATATATATATATATATATAATATATATATATATATATATATAATATATATATATATATATATATATATATATATATATATATATATATAATATATATATATATATATATATATATATATATATATATATATATATATATATATGGAGAGTATTTAATTATATTTTATAGATAGCTTGGGTGCAAAATAATAAGAATATAGAGTAATTAAAGCTTTTATCGGCTTAATATTTAGAAGGGTAATAGTGAGAACTAACTTAATGAGGTAAAACTAATTGCATTATTAATTTTAATTATCGTAGTACTAGAATAATAAATAAAGAATGCAAATATTTAAACTGCTATTTCCCTACTTGAAACATCCAAATAATTCTTATACAAAAATACATTTCATATGTTCGTTATTTAATTGTAGGGAAATTTCAAAATTATTAAATTAATCAACTCGTTCATTTTCTGCAATATGCTAAACCTTAAATTAAATTTAACAAGGAATTATATTTATCTTTTGAGTAACTGTAGTTAATACTTCGATGATTTTTAATATAGGTAATTGAGATAATATCTGAATTTCAGTGTGACAATATTAAAATAATATTGGAATTACTTACTAAATTTACTAAAATAATTAAATAAATCTAGAATTTATCTTTTTTATTTTAAATAACCATACTTTTTCTTTGTTTAAAATTAAGAAATAACGTATTGCCTATATAAAAAATTATTAGAGTCTCTCCTACAGATTTTGAAAGAAAAATCTAATTTAAATAAAGTTTATAATAAGTTTGTTTAAGCTTGTAACACTATTTTATAAACTTTAAAGAACTGCACTTAATTATAAATCCGTAGATTTTTATTTTGACTACAGAAATTTAAAGCAATATATATTAGATTGTTTTATATAAGAATGAAAGAAATGATTTTTCAACAGTAAGCTTTTGTTGCAAATTCAAATATTCTATTAAAACCATAAACTTTTACAGACATTGATGGTACTTTTGTCAGAAGAACAGGAGTGATATTATTAAACATTATTATAATGGATTTTTGTTTAGATATTTAAAGTAACAGTAAAACAGTAATTAAAACATTAAGTTTAATAATTTATTAGTCTGTCAATATTTTGCCATACACAATTAGAATGATATTGGGTTATTATAAATAAGAATATTATTTTAAAATAATAATATGTGTTTTATATTTAGGCAAATAAAACTATAAAGATATATCTAGAAAAATTATTGCAATGATAGTATTAGAAAACAAAACTGATATAAATAATGAAAATAATATCAATAATATCAATTTTGTAAATTCACAAAATCAAGTTAAAACATTTATTTTATTTACATTTGTCTTAAATTGATTTAGATATCACCCCAAATAAAATAAATTCGAGAGACATAACAAACTGAAAAAAATATTGTAGCTTTTTTAGGCAAACACAAAATAAGTAAATATTCAGTAATATTTACAGAACTTCATAGAATTTTCAAAATAAATATACTTATTTCATGTTTATGCAAATCCCTTTTTAAGGAAAATAAATCATATTGATTTCGAGACAAGGAATTAGAATATTTCTGAGCATACTTCCAGTGGTATTTAAATATAGTTTAAAGTACAAACATAACCAATTTTTTAAAAAATAATCTCTTATTGCCTAAGAATATTTATATTTATTATTCATTCTGTTTATGGTGGAATAAAATATTACGTGTGTAAATTCCAGACCAGTTTCAGGTTTGTTCCTTATTTAAACTTGTGTTTATTTTATAAAGTTTTATATTTTATGTATTAGCTTTTGTGGTGAAAAAATTCAAAGTTAGATTTAATTAAATTATTTCAAATTAAATTGATAGTTTGTAGGAAATTAGAAAGTTACTATTATTCCCTTTTATACAATATTGAGTAGTCCGGTTAAAATTCATTATTCTGTATAACAAATACGGGAAGTAATCATTCATTAACTTTTGTGTTGAAAAAATTCAAAGTTAGATTTAATCAAACTATTTCAATTTAAATTGGTAGTTTCTAGAAAATTAGAAAGTTACCATTATTTCCTTTTAGACAATATTGGAAATCCGGTTAAAGTTCATTATTTTGTGTAACAAATACGGGAAGTTATCATTCATTAACTTTTGTGGTGAAAAAATTCAAATTTAGATTTAATCAAACTATTTCAAATTAAATAGGTAGTTTGTAGGAAATTAGAAAGTTACCATTATTTCCTTTTATACACTATTGCATAGTCCGTTTACAGTTCAATGTTCTGTGTAACAAATGCGGCAAACTGTTATTCATTAAATTTTGTGGTGAAAAAATTCAAAGTTAGATTTAATTAAACTATTTCAAATTAAGTTGGTAGTTTGTAGGAAATCAGAAAGTTACCATTATTTCCTTTTTTATAATATTACGTAATGCGGTTAAAGTCCACTATTCTGTGTAACAAATGGTGCAAACTCTCATGAATTAGCTTTTGTGGTTAAAAAAATTCAAAGTTAGATTTAATCAAACTATTTCAAATTAAATTGGTAGTTTGTAGGAAATTAGAAAGTTAACATTATTTAATTTTAGACAATATTTCCTGGTCCGGTTAAAGTCCAATATTCTGTGTAACAACTGCAGCAAATTATCATTAATTAGCTTTTGTTGTGAAAAAATTAGATATATTTAATCACACTTTTTAAAATTAAATTGTTATTTTGTATGAAATTAGGAAGTTGCCATTTTTTTCTTTTAGACAATATTACTTATTCCAGTGTAACTATATTGGTAATTGGTTAAAAAATGCAGAGTATTTCTTTACCTTTTAAGATACAGTAACAATTCTAAATAAGTGTTTTATGTTTCTGTAGTTGATCCACTTAATTTAATGTGGCATAAAAATATAATATTTATATGAATTTGTAATTTCATATAACAAATATGACAAATTCTCGATTAATACATTTATTGTAGAAAAATACAAACTAAATTTAAACAAGTTATTTCAATTTACATTGACAGTTGAAATGAAGTAAGAGGATATGAATTTAAAAAGATTAATTTACAGTAGACTATTTCATGTACTTCGATGTAAATAAATGAGTAATAGAATTATTTACTCTTTTAAGAGACAGTCAAACTTCTAAACAAATTAAAATTGCATAAATATTTGATGATTATTTTATCAAATATATTAATATTTAAATGTGGTTATAAATTTCTGTAATAAATGGGATACATTTTCATTCAATATGTTTTGTGGTATAAAAATATAAAGTTAAAATCAAACAAGCTTTTTCTAATAAAATTGACAGTTGGAAATAAATTCTAGAGCATTAAAATAATTAAAATCCTTTTACTGCAGGCTGTTGCATGTAATCTGTCATAAATACATCGAAAATGTGGTGAAAAATTGTGAAGTGTTTCTTTATTGTTTAAAGAGATAATCAACTTTTAAAACAAATTTATTTGAGTTTCTAATAGACATGGTTAAAAATGTAAAATTTTATCATAATTATTAATATTTAAATGCGGTTATAATTTTAATTAATATATAAGACAAATTTTCATTTAATAGCTTTTACAATGAAAAAAATTAAATTGTCTGCATCATTTTAAATTAAATTGATATTTAGCATAAAATTATATATTATCAAAAGAGAAATTTGTCATTCTTTTACTCTAGACTGTGAGATGTAGTCGAAGAAATGTACAGCTATTACGACAAAAATTTATGAAGACATTCTTTATTTTTTTAAAAACAATTTTTGTTTAAAGGTATTTTTTGTTTACAAAATACCCACTTAAAATTTCAATATTGTATTACAAACATTAATATTTTAATAGGTTATAGTTTTAATAGAAAAATGTTTTAAATGTAAGGTGTCGTGTGAATTTATTTGAGCTTTCATTAAGCTTAAAGAGTTTTATTTTAAGAAAGTAATTTATTTTATGTAATTAAAAAAATCTCCTTTTTTGTTGAACTTTAATTGTACGTTGAACGGCCATTATTCGTTTTTCCAAATTTTATCGCTAAAATGGAATCAGATATTTCCATTTTAGCGATAACATTCATGACGTCAAAACAAAAACAAATCCCCATAGAAAAGCTTTTTGTCGCTTTAATTAGCAAATAAAACAAAATATTTTGAAATATTTTAAATATTATACAAAAAAAACCGTGCATGTTTCAAGTAAATTTTCTTAATGATGAACATTAAATTGAATAGGAGAAATTAAAATGCTCGAGCGAATGCGTCGAATGAAATTTAACCAAATATAAAACCAACATATAAATAAAATTTCAAAAATCGCATCTCCGTACTTAAGAATATCTGTTTTTACCACACCGGAAATTTTGCTGAGAAAAAATATAGATATTTTTTCATAGAATATCTAATCTGTAAGCTCTCTTGAAAAGACGAATTTGTATTCGCTGTACAGAAATTTGTCTTCTCCTTAATTGATCGTCAAATCTCTATGAATATGAACATAATTAAATAAGTTCAATATTGTATTTAATAAATACGACGAATTTTAGTACACACAAATCTATCTATCTATCTATCTATCTATCTATCTATCTATCTATCTATCTATCTATATATATATGTATATATATATGTATATATATGTATATATATGTATATATATATATGTGTGTATATATGTATATATATGTATATATATATATATATATATATATATATATGTGTATATATATATATATGTATATATATATATGTATATATATATATATATATATATATATATATATATATGTATATATATGTATATATATATATATATATATATATATATATATATATATATATATATATATATATATATATATATATATATTATATATATATATATATGTATATATATATATATATATATATATATATATATATGTATATATATATATATATATATATATATATATATATATATATATATATATATATATATATATATATATATATATATATATATCAGAATTTAAATTGTTGATTAATTTTAAAATATTTTAATTAGGGAATCTTTACTGAGAGTGACGCGGCGTGAGGAGTGAGCCACACAAATACGGTTTACGCGCAGTGATCTGTGCAGAGAACAGTGTGCACATTCCACACAGAGCTGTGGCTACCCGAGGCAGCTAAGCCTACCTTTGTTAAAAGTTAGGCTCCAATATATATATATA
>CM063501.1:123779944-123782444 GCA_032207245.1 Pardosa pseudoannulata | reverse complement strand
TAACAAATGCAAATCAATACGGTATAAAATTATATATATATATATATATATATATATATATATATATATATATATATATATATATATATATATATATATATATATATATATATTCACACACATTTTGTACTTTTGTCAGCAGAAACTGTAGATGTATTTTCCGAGAAACTATGTTTTGGCATATTATTACCGCAGATAAACGTAATACGACTTTGTATACATTTTGTACTTTTGTCAAAAGAAACTGTACATGTATTTTCCATGAAACTGTTTTTACGTTTTATTACCGAGGAGAAACGTGATGAGACTTTATATACATTTTGTACTTTTTTCAGAAGAAACTTTACATGTGTTTTCCAAGAAACTTTGTTTTGACGTTTTATTATAGTGGAGAAACGTAATATGACTTTATACACATTTTGTACTTTTGTCAAAAGAAACTGTACATGTATTTTCCATGAAACTGTTTTTACGTTTTATTACCGTGGAGAAACGTGATAACAAATAAAGTTTTAATTATAACAATATGAATTTCATACAGATAGTTCCCATAATATTCTGGATGTAATAAAGATTGAATATCAAAACATTTTTTTTTAAATTACATTCATTTTTATACATTAATATGTGAAATTTTTTAAAGAAAATACATGAATTGTTTCATCTATTAAACTATATCCTATAAAATTTAAAAGAGATGTTACATCTAGTTGTTTTACATTGTTGGGTGTCTGAGGTGTGAAAATAAAAGAAATTATTTATATAGTTAGTGTTTATAAGTTAGAAATAAGTATAAAATATTGTCTGAATTTTACCAGATTGATTAAAAAACCCTGTTTATTATGATTTTATGTGTGAAAACAATGTAGAAACAACTACTGACAATTCATTTTTTTCTTTTTCTCAAAATATAGTATTCGATCACAGTTGATTACCTTAAAGTTCAAGTATATTTTCAAAACTAATTTTCTGAGGCTCTAACAGATCTATTAGAAAATTTAATACTGCATTATAAGTACTATTTTTAAAACATGTTAATATATCAATGTATTAAGGTATGCAGTTTAAAATTATGCCAGGATATTTTAACATGTGATGACTTGAATGATGCTATGTTTTTGATATTGGTAACTAATGTGATACTAAAACTTCTGTTAAACGTTTACACTTGTAAATCAATTACAATTATTATAACATTAGATAATTGCGTACAATTGTAAGAACTGAAATATCTGATTTGGATAGCACATGGTTTTCGTTTATGGCTATTAAATTATTGAAGTGGAAGATGCATCATTAGAATTATATCTTGCATATAATCTCGTTATTAAAGGTAACGCTGCGGTCTCAGAACAGCTGAAATACTTGCAAATACTATGATGCCTACCGTCAGCGTTAATGTTGATAATATTGAGATTTTTAATTATAAACACATTCCATTAAGAACTGAAATTTCTTGCGATTACAATACTGACTTTATTTCGCAAACGAAAGCAATAAAACAATAAATATTCAAATTTTATTTCTGCAAATAATAAATATTTATTTTTTTGTACTGACTTAAAAGCATTGTTTCAGAAACATGTGAGTGAAGTAAGAAATTTTTGTAGACTGACAGTGTTAATATATTGAAAATATTCGTTAGAGTCTATAGTGCAATAATAAAATGCGATCTGCACAACTTCATGTTACTACAACCCTATATACAGAATTGTACTATTCAACGGCTAATTATGTCTGTATGTACTTATGTGCTAATGTATCTCACATAGTTCATTATGCTAGATAAGCACACACGTATGATCAAGCATCACTATTAACCCCTTCTGGTAAAATGACGAGTCTAGCTCGTCATTAGTTTTTCATTCCGTACCGCACAATGACGAGCTACACTCGTCCTTCGATTAAAGTTACTGTTAAATATGATAATTAATTTAGTTTAAAATTTCTAGTGTACTGAATTTGGGAACAGTTTTATCACTTGTGAAAATCACAAGTCACTATTGCATATTTTTACTTAGGATTTCTTGGTACAAGTCATTGCCAAATTAATGAGTCAGAATAAAAGAAAACCTACCAAGAAATGCCGTGTGTGTTACAAGAATCAAATTAAAAGTAAGACTACTTGGTGGTGTAAACAATTAAGAATTCCTTTGCACTTTGTATTGAAAAGTACCACTAGCTTGAAGACTATTATCTGTATACTTATTAATGTTTTGTTTTGATATTTTCTTAATTTTACTGTTTCTGATATTATTTAACACTATGTAAAAAGTGGAATTTATTTAAGAATATGTAAGAATTATAAAATGAAACAAGTTTTTTAAATGAGAATTAAATGGTTATTTCATGCACAGTTTTTCATTATTAAATCATACCGGAAGGAGTTAAATTAGTAAAAATATGAGATAAGCACGCACGTATGGTCAGGCATCATCATGAATTCATTAAAAATGCATTCAGAGATGATCAAAATGTTTGTTTAAACTTTGAAAGTTAA
>CM063501.1:123762444-123774944 GCA_032207245.1 Pardosa pseudoannulata | reverse complement strand
TAAACACGCAACCAAAAGCGATCTCCAAGAACCTTGACAGGAAAACTACAGGATTCTACTCAGATTTAGTTCCTTCATTAATTTTTTAGGTTGTGATTTTATTTTATCTTTTAAATTAGCAATTTATTCGAATTCAGGTATAGATTTTTAAAAATTTATTGTAGATTATGAATTTGAGGTATATGCTAATGCGTACACAGTGTTTAAGTTAATTTTGTATTATGTTTTAGAATAAATTTTCTGTTAAACAGATAGTTGCAAATGACACTGAAGATTACTTCGACCGAGACATCGAGTCTGTTTCATTCTGTAGCGAGCTCGGCTGTTTTTGGTTTTCCGCCGGTGGCAACGAGGAAAGAGATGGAAACAAAAATAAAATGGTTGGTGTTGCTGATGTCGAATGTATTATTTTTTAATACTAAAAAGATCCACCAAAGACTATTTTTTAGAATAGAACACATTCCTTAAAGCAGATAGTGATTATGCAGTTCCTGCGGTGTGACGTCACTATGTCAAGACTTACAACAAAACAATTAAAACAGCAGCATAGATTCATCTAGTAGATGTCCATCCCACAGACATTGACTGCTGTAAAAATGTTTTTTGGCCGAACAGCGAGAGATCATTCAGGTTTTACCCTTCCCCCGTAAGACATGAAGAATATTCTTAAAATATCACTATTTTTCTTCTTTAAAAACAAATATATACATTTCTTTTGAAAATAAAAGTTTAATATTAAATAATAGATTTAAAAAAAATTATATATTTAGGGTCCTTTTTATGGGAATTTTAAAAGTTAAATTAGTTTTAACACATTGACTGCCAGACGCATTTTCGATGGTTTGCACAAAGCGCCAACGTGAACTTTTCATTAACCGATGTATAAGTTGAAATATTACTTGCAGCAGATAAAATGATTTATAAAATCATCCTTGAAGCTGTTTTCGGGGTAGTTGTCACCGGTGACTCCCACGGAGTGGTAGGTAATTGTTACAATTGTACTTTTATTCAAACAATTGTGCTTCGATTGCTAAGCGATTACTCTCATCCTTTAGCATTCAAAGCAGCTAGGAAGAACTAGAACAAAGAATTTGACTTAAATAGTGGTGTCATATTGTTCCGATTGCGTTTATTCACCTTTTCTTTTCCTTGAATGTTTCAATCTGACTCATCGGAATATGTACTGATAAAATATATTTTTCATGTACTAATAAAATTATTTCTGTATGTTCTATATTGCATTTATTTCTTCAAACCATTATAATAACAATGATATTATTGAAAAAATTATCAATATCCATATTTAATATAATTGTGTATTTTTATTGTTGCTGCTTCTCTGGTCAATGGTGGCACCCACGGCTCTGTAGCGAAGTCAAGTGCTGGCCACCGGTGACCCCCATGGCAATCAAAGTGTTAATAGTTTATTTTTTTCGTGTTTATTAAACATGTCTATTTTAAAAGTGTCATTTTCAATGACACTTTTATCTGAATTCGTTTTGTTATTTTTTTTATTTATAGGTATCATAGGTATATTTTTTTATTTATATATACTAATATTGGTATCCTATTTTCTGGACATCAGTCCAGTATGGGTTAAAGTTAATGATATATTCATTTGGTGTTGGATGTCGGTACAAGTAGAAGTCATTTGATTTGGGTTGGATCACAATGTCCAAGATTTTGCAACACGAGAGGTACCGAGACCGGAATATACTGCAATTTAACGAGATATTCATTTGCTGTTGGATGTCGGAACAAGTAGAATTCATTTGAATTGGGTTGGATCATATTGTTCAAGATTTTGCAACACGAGAGACAACGAGACCGGAATCTAATGCAAATTAACGAAATATCCATTTTGTGTTGGATGTCGGTACAAGCAGAAGTCATTTGAATTGGGTTGAATCACAATATCCAATATTTTGCAACACGAGAGGTAACGAGACGGGAATCTACTGCAAGTTAACGAGATATTCATTTAATGTTGGATGTCGGAACAAGTAGAAGTCATTCGAGTTGGGTTGAATCACAATGTCCAAGATTTTGCAACACGAGAGGTAACGAGACCGGAATCTACTGCAAATTAACGAGATATTCATTTGGTGTTAGATGTCGGAACAAGTAGAAGTCATTTCAGTTGGGTTGAATGACAATGTCCAAGATTTTGCAACATGAGAAGTAAGGAGACCGGAATCTACAGCAAGTTTAACGAGATATTCGTTTGGTGTTGGATGTCGGAACAAATAGAAGTCATTTGAATTGGGTTGGATCACAATGTCCAAAATTTTGCAACATGAGAGGTAACGAAACCGGTATCTATTGCATAATGTAAAGGAACTTTCATTTTTGTCATGTGCACCACCATTTCTTTTCTTATCAATTTAGTCACCTTTATTTTTGTCACGTCCTTTCCCCATGTGTGGCGTATTGATATTAAATACACAAAGAAAAATAAAAGAGTAAAGAAAAATTAAACGTTAAGTTTTCAATAAAGATAAATGAATTAATATAGTAGCTTATTTCAAACTACAGCTCTCTCATTATAAATCAATATCTTCGTCAGTTATTTTCAAATAATGACAATATAAAAATGAATTAATTATCAAAGTTTGAGTTAAATTTCGAAGGACTTTATTATAAAACAGTTTTATTATTCTTAGAAAGTAGCTACGTTTACCAATAAAAAGAAAATTAAATATTTCACATCTGATGGACTGAAGAGGAATAGAAAAGCTTATTTCGAAGGATTTTTGCCTATGTTTATATTAAACACATACAGAAAAGTATCAGAATTTTTTTCATATTATAATATTTTACACAAAAAAATCTGATTAAATTATGTGTACGTAAGAACTTTTTTTAAAGAATATTGAATTCAAGATAAGGATAGAGAATACTTGGGCTTATGTTTTTGATTTCATTTAAATATACTTTAAAGTACAAACATACCCGAGATTTAAAAAGTAAGCTCTCGTTACATAGAAAGATTTCTGTTTATTGCATTTAAGACTTCATAGCAGAATAAAATACTACTCTATTATTTGAATAGCTATGCTTCGGTTTGTTTTTCATTGAGAAATTTGAAATTGCAGATACAAAAGTTCGTCTCTAGTTAATTGGTTTTATTTTAAATTTCTAAAATGAACCCAAAAGCATGAAAATTTTGAACCAAGGGCATATTTATAAAATTTAATATTAATAAATGCAACAAATGAGACAAATTCTTAGTCAAGAGTTTTTGAATTCAGGATTGCTACAGGCAAAATTACAAACAAAAAAAATATGTTTCAAACTAATTTAAAAGATGGTTTAATATATTTCAATATGAAATAAAAAACATTGAAAGTATTTTGCCCGAGTAAATTCATAAGTAAATATATCTTTTGTGATGAAAACGTTTGAACTGTGTTTTATATAGTGTTATATAATTTTAATTAAAAGATGATTTAATAGGATTTAGTAATATTATTATTAAAAAAAAGATTAAAATTCAAACGTATCGTAATTATTTGTTGTATAAAATACATCCTGATGTTGAAGAAAAATGAAGTGGTTCTCCCGATTGTAAACGAATTGCTACGAATTGAATAATTAATCACACAAGAATTCAGTTCTAAAATTATTGATATTTGCATGACTCTCCAGATTGTAAACTAATTGCTACGCAGACACAATAATTAAATTCTAAACTTATTGTCATTCTAGATTGTCAATTAATTTCTACTTGGGTATAATAATACAATTCTAAAATTATTGTTATATACGCCAGATTGTAAACAAATTGCTACAAAGACAATAATTAAGTTCTGAAAGTATTGAAAAATAGATAACTCACTAGATTGCAAACTAATGACTACGTGGACACAATTATTAAATTCTAAAATTATTGACATAGACGTGACTCTCCAGAGTGTAAATTAATTGCTACGTGACACAATAATTTAATTCCGCGCTTACTGGTATACACTTGACACTCCAGATTGTAAACTAATTGCTACGTGGACACAATAATTGAATTCTAAAATTATTGACATAGAAGTGATTCTCCAGACTACAAATTAATTCCTACGTGGCATAACAATTCATTTCTAAAATTAATGGCATTCAAGTGATTCTAAAATTGTAAACTAATTGCTACGAGGACACAACAATTCAATTCTAAAATTACTGACATACACGCGATTCTCCTGATTGTAAACTGATTGCTACATGGATACAATAATTCAATTCTAAAATTCATGACACCCATATAACATTTCAGATTTCAAACTAAATGCTACGTGGATATAATAATTCAAACTCAAACACTTTCATTGATGAGTAGAACTTTGTTCTTCGGTACCAGTGTTCATGGGTTCGAATCTTACTACTGGCAAGGACGTTGTTAGCCGTTCGTGATCGTCTTTTAGGAGTAGATCCAGGTTTCATTAGCTGTAGTGTATCAATCAATAAAGTACACTTTAGCATTCCAAACCAAACCTGACGCTTTGTTAATGTCATTTTCAAGGACACATTATTCTTTATAAACATTTCCTCGCTTCTTATTGCTTTTATGCAGCCAGATGATTCCAGTTACTGTGAAATGAAGGGAGTGAAAGTACCTGCCTCATTAAATTCCTTTTATAGGGTGTTATAAGAGGGAATGTATTTTCTTTCTTCTATTCATTTTGAAAGAAAATAGTATCTTGTAACTAGGTACGAGCAAGATAAATAAGAAATCTATATATAAAACAGTAATAAAGTTATAATCAGTGCGGTATGTAACAGATTTAGAACTGTGTTTTAAATTGAATACTATGCGCCACAAAGTCCTCCAAGTTACAACACAAGTTACGACACAATTACCGTTTGAGAACTTCGAGGACTTTGTGACCAAGAACATATTTTAAGTGCAGTCACCTTTAGCGAACACGGCGTATCTTAGGCTCTAGCCAAGATCCTTCAAACTTTCACTTACGAAAACTCTGGGATATAACATAGCTCATAGTAACTCTTAGTTACTTTCCTAAATATTCATTTAAAATAGAAAATAGATAATATTTCTGAAAATATCTATTTTTCCTCTCCAAAATATTTCTAACAGTTATTTAAATCGATAACACGGCGTATCTTAGGCCGGCTCCAGCCAAGATCCTTCAAACTTTCAGTTACGAAAACTCTGGGATATCTCATAACTCATAGTAACTCTTAGTTATTTTCATAAATATTCATTTAAAATAGAAAATAGATAATATTTCTGAAAATATCTATTTTTCCTCTCCAAAATATTTCTAACAGTTATTTAAATCGATATTTGGTACTTTATTCTATATTGAGAGATATTATTTTGAACGAAAGTTAAAAAAATAAATAAATATTATTATAAATTTATAGCTGTTAACTGCTTTAAATACTAATTTTTTAAATCTAAATTTTGCAATTAATTAAAGGTACGTTATGAAAAGAGTGTGTATAAAAAGGCTTTATATTAAACATCAAAATCTGATTTTCCAGTTATTTAGACTCAGTGATTCAGCGGTTAATGTAAAAATATCTCTTAATTAAAACTCATTTCTAAAAAACCACTTTCCGTTAATGATGTCTATTAAAGTTTTTAGAAAATATATCGGAAAGTATCAAGGAAAATGAAGTTCATTATGTTTAAAAAAATGCATTTTAAAACTGAGTCTCTCCCGCATGATTAATGTGACGTGAGTCATTAATCACATTTAAGGGCCACATCTTTAAATAAACCCCAGAAAAAAGAAGAATAACTCCGGGCTAACATTTCTTTTCACTTTTTAAGGAAAATGTGTGAAAATCTGATAACGTTTTACTTAAAACGCAGGAAATACATCAGGTAAATGAGGGTTGAGGTCTAAATGTGTTGCGGGAGATATATAAAAAATTAAACAGAAAGTAAAATACGCATTTTAGTTGAAGCACATATTAGTGGACTTGTGGAACTCTGTGAGATTATTGGAATTTCTGTTGAAAACTATTTCATTAACTAGGCAAAATCAACCCCCACCTGCTTTCCAGTTTTAAAATTTATTCGTAAATACATTATTGGATTTATCATGTAGTAATACTTTTTTGTTTTAGTATGTAGATGTTACGATTGTTTTTTATTAATAGTAGCATTATGCTTTCTAGAGATCCTTTAACTTGTATATTCTATACATGTTATTAACCAAACCAGCACTAGCGACTTAAAACGTTAGCTCTTGTCTATTTCTCAATGTTCCGTCAATGTCAACATTAGGTTTGGTTTGGTTTGGTTTGGAGTTCTACGGTATACTTATTGCAACACGAGGGCTAATGAGACCGGGACCTTCAGCTTAAAGCCTACTCCGAACGGCTACGAACATCCATGCAACAATGGGATTTGAACCCACGAACTCCGGTACCGAAGGCCAGCCCCCTAACCAATCTGCCATCGTTCGGACTGTCAAGCGAGATACTGTAAGCGAGATAAAAAAAATATTTTCATCTACTTTTCTAAATTTTATTTAATAACAAAAAAGTTAATAAATATATATACTGAAACAATTAATAAATATTTCAAAAAAGAAAGTTTTTAATAAGAGACTTCCTCGGAATCCATAAACTGGTGGAAAAATCTCTGAATTTACTTGTCGAAATATCAATTTCTTAAGTAAAAAGCAACAAAATGATAAAATATCTAGAGATGTACATTGCCTGTGATAAATAGATGTTAAAACTCAAAGTTGTTTGGTAAAAGCCTCATCATTGCATCTTTAAAGGGTGATGTATAAATGCCCGTAAGAAAAAAAGTAAGAAAATTTTCCGGTTTTCCCAGAGTAAATCCGGTATTACCCGGTTTAATTCTTGAATTTATTTTTATTTGGTTATTTTATATTTTCAAAGTTAACATATTAAGTAACAAACCCTTTAACCGTCTTTCGTCATCATCTTTTTTCTTGGCAAAGGTTGGATATCTGAATTTTTTTCAGTGAATTTTTCTACAAATTATTTTAACTCGCTCACATTTTATAAACTTGGCGTCTAAGCCGGAGTACCTCTAGAGTCTTCGAAGTCCGAATTTTTCAACAGGTCAAATTTGAAGTCTCTGAGCTCCCAGTTTATATACGTCGTATATTGTTGTTGTTTTATGCCACTTGATAAAACCAAGGAAGATTGAGCAAGTGGCTACTTGTATTAAGCCAAAGGGGTAATCCTTTCGTTTTGAGGAACATCTCAAGGATGAAATTACGACTTATGCTCAAGTAGGTCCTCGTAATTTTGAAGCAGGGTCCAAGCAGAAGACCAAACCCAGAGATATTGATTGAGAAATCAGAGGGCATTGTGACCAAGAACATATTTTATGTGCACTAGTAACCTTTAAGGAATATGGCGGATCTTAGCCCGACTCGATCTCCAAACCCGCAAATCTTCAGTTACGAGCAAAACTTCAGTTGCCTTTGCCGACTGAGCTACAGCGGCTCATCCACGTACATTGTAAAATTATAAATGAAACTTTTATATTTAAAATGAACGTATGATAATGCTTAAAAATTACATGGCTTGAAACATTAACCCGAAAGAAAAAAAATGAAAAAGACCAAGGGAGCTTGCTGTGTGCAAACTCGTGATTTTAAATGTACACATACACACACACACACACACACAAAAAGGAATTTTGCATTGTTATTTAAAAATAAACGCTACATGCATATATTTATAAATCATTTGAGTGAATTCAAGTTTATTTAATATTTTGTTTTAAGAAATAAAATGAACGTATGATAATGCATAAAAATTTCACAGCTTGAAACATTAAACCGAATGAAAAACAATGAAAAAGACCAAGGGAGCTTGCTGTGTGCAAACTCTTGATTTTAAATGTTTAAAAAAAAAAAAAAAAAAAAAAAAAAAAGAATTTTGCTATGTTATTTAAAAATAAACGCTACATGTAGATATTTATAAATCATTTGAGTGAATTCAAGTTTATTTAATATTTTGTTTTAAGAAATAATGTTTTTAAATGAATATTTTTTTTATCTTAACATTTGTTTTTCAATAAATTCATTCGTAAAAGGTTGACCTTCCAAAGCTTAACTTCTAAATATCTTTTTTCTATGAGTAGGGGGCTTAAAAACTATCTTAAATAAAAAGAAAATTTTAAAGTATTATATTTTCCATGATTATTTTTTACCGTATCAGACTGCGAACAATATTTCACAAATGCCATAGTATTTATCTAAACAAAACAAAAAATAACACTAAGCGTACTTTTAATAATAACTTCGAATATTTACCCTATGTTCTAAATTACAGTATTATTATTATTATTATTTGCTTTATTAAGTTTCTGTATCGATAAATTGTATTTAACTTTTTATTCATCATCATACTTTAACTTATCATTTGCTATTTGCAATGAAAACAATAACATAAGACTTTACGATTCAAATAGCAGTAAATAAGTCATTCACATTTTATATTTGAGCAAAAATATAACAATGAAAACTGTAGCAATCATCAAATAATTCATTATAATGTACATTAAGTGAATCAAATCTTTATTTATTTATTTATTGTACTCCTTTAGGAAAAATAGAAATTTTTATTCTGTTTATCGTAGTAAAATAGTATAGTGATAAAATACATTGTCAATATTTGAACATTTTTTGTTTTATTTAACAGTTTAAAATAATGTTTAAAAATTCTAAGATGTCACATTATTTAAAGGCTAATGGAACAAAAGAACAAATTTTAAATTAAAATTTCATTGCTTTAGTTATATTTCTTTAAAAACATATTCGATATATATTTCAAAGATTTTGTCAAAGAAGTTATTGCTATTTTATTTTAATTAGGAATACTTTAATTAGGTACCGTATGAAAGCAATTGTTTGCTTAATAATTTTTGTAATATATATTTAGGTTCTATTTAAAATTGTAAAGGATTATTATTCATTCCAATTAACAATATCTTCCTTCTGTAGTAAAATTTACAATTTTGACTCCCGTCTTTCGTTAGCTTATTGTTTCAATGTGACGTTTTAAATTTAGATTTTTGTTTCAAAATTTGCTAACTATCTTAACTCCTTCCCCCCAAATTTTAACACTTCACGGTATAAAACCAACTATCAATTGGTTACTGCAGCAATCTAAACCTGAGGGTTTCTCTGGGCCACACTTTGTATATCTGAGCTATAAAATTCTAGCTGATATACGTTAATTACTTGAAGAATAAAAAGAAATTACTTGAAGAGTGAAAAATCACGAGGTTTGCTGCAGCAAATGAACGGCAGAAACGAAATAAAGACTGAATGAGATGCTGCATTGCTCATTAATTGTCCAACTGCTCGTTGAGCATTATTTAAAATGCAGCCTACGGAAGCAAATTTAAGTAAAGTTGATAAATATATTTCCTATCAAGTGTATGTATATTCTCTTTTAACAGTTTTAAACAATGATTAAACAGTCTAAGATGTCACATTATTTAAAGGCTAATGGAACAATAGAACAAATTTTATATTAAAAGTTCATTGATTTAGTTATATTTCTTTAAAAACATATTCGATATATATTTCAAAGATTTAGTCAAAGAAGTTATTGATATTTTAGTATAATTAGGAATTTTGAAGGTGCCATATAAAAGCAATTGTTTACTTAATAATTTCTGTAATATATATTTAGGTTCTATTTAAGATTGAAAAGCATTACTATTTATCCAATTAACAATATCTTACTTCTGTAGTAAAATTTACAATTTCGACTCCCCTCTTTCGTTATCTTATTGTTTCAATGTGACGTTTTAAATTTAGATTTTTTTTTCAAAATTTGCAAACTATCTTAACTCCTTCCCCCACAAATTTTAACACTTCACGGTATAAAACCAACTATCAATTGGTTACCGAAGCAATCTAATCCTGACGGTTTCTCTGGGCCACAGTTTGTATTTCTGAGCTATAAAATTCTAGCTGATATACGGTAATTTCTTGAAGAATGAATAGAAATTACTTGAAGAGTGAAAAATCACGAGGTTTGCTGCAGCAAATGAACGGCAGAAACGAAATAAAGACTGAATGAGATGCTGCATTGCTCATTAATTGTCCAACTGCTCGTTGAGCATTATTTAAAATGCAGCCTACGGAAGCAAATTTAAATAAAGCTGATAAATATATTCCCTGTCAGGTGTATGTATATTCTCTTTTAAACTGATAGGATTATGATATATCCATTTAACAGTTTCTTCTTTCTGTTTTAAAATAAACAAATTTATGACCCACTTTTACCGTAATCATGCTTCATTGTGACAATTAGATTTCTGGATTTTTTTAGTTACAATTTATTTTAACTCTCTCCACATTTTATAAACTATGCGTCTAAGTCCCGTAGCCACTAAAGTAGCGATTTTTACCGAATTTCGAATGTCTCAGCAGCTCAAATTTTAAGTCTCTGAGCTAAACACTCACACTTACATACGTCGTGTTTTGTGTTATTATAAATGAAACTTTTATATTTAAAATGAACCTTGAATAATATTTAAAAATCACACGGCTTGGATCATCGAAACGAAAGGAAAACAATGGAAAAGAACAAGATTAGCTTGCTGTGTGAAAATTTGTGATTTTAAATGCACCACAACAAAACGAATTTTGCTAAACGATGTTATTTACAATAACAAGCTATATTTGTGTCTTTGAAAACCATTTGCGTAAACTCAAGTTTATTTATTATTTTATTTTGAGAAGTAATTCTTTCAAATGTGGAAATTTTTAAAATCTAAATCCCTCATAACAAAATGAATTTCTATAAACGATTGTATTTACAAAATAAAGCTATTTTAAGATCTTTGAAAATGATTTGATGAAATTAAAGTTTATTTAATATTTTGCATTAAAAAATATTGTTTTCAAATGAGGTTTTTTTAAATTTCAAACATGCTGTTTACAATAAATTCTTATTAAATACTGATTAATAAAATAGTCAAATAATTTCTCCAGTATTAAAATCATATTGAGATTTCACATTAAAAATTTTTTTTGAGATACAGAGTCTGAGAAGTAATTAAAAAAGTAATGAAGCATACCCCAAAGCCTCTGTCCACAGGAAGATCAGGTCAAAACAACTCAGCCCTGAAAGAGTTAAATGATTATAAATATAAAATAAACTAAAACTAATAAATATTAATGAAAACACTTAAGGGGAACATTTTAAGGGAATATAGTACCTCTAGAAATGAAAACTCCTCATTACAACACCCTATTTTTATTCAATATAAAATACAAATTTCTGCCCTGTGAAGGGATAGTGAATGACTTACTTCGTTTATAAAAATATAAAATTTAAAATTTTGAATTAATATTAAAATTTTAATTAAGTTTAAGAAAAATATTTAATGTGATTAATTTATGTATACTTCAGTTTGTATGTTTCCAAATTTTCTAAATTGAATTAATAATTTATAAAAAATACTTTGTAATATCCAGCATCTCCTAAAAAATAAAATATTTCTTAGATCATTAACAATGATGCATCTTTATTAAAATATTAATTTTTACTATATACAGCATAAAAGTTTGTAAAAATCATAAAATATAGACATCAAGTGGACAAAATGAACTTGCCAGTTAACTAAGCACTGAAATTTATAAATTAAAAAGTATTTTGTTTTATCAAATAGAAGCTAATTATCATTTTATTAATTTGTGAATCTCAGTCTAATTAATGGAAACTATATGTGTAAATTTTAAATAATGATAATTTATTTCATTTTAAATTATCAAAAATTTTCATTTTTTATATTTAAAATGTCAGATATTTTTATAATTTTGACTTTCAGGATAAAATAGCTATTTTACATAATTATTATTTATACTTTATATTATATAAATATTTATAATCCATTATAAATATATTGAAAGTCATTCGACTGATAAAGTAAATTCATTTTGTTCATTGAGCATATTTTTGAGTTATTTTTTAAACAAATATACCACTTGAAATAAAAAAAATTCTAAATAGTTTTTAAGACTATAAAATATGTAAAAGACTCGTACAAAATTCATTCTAAATGGTCATTTTTAAAGAGTCATTTTTATTTTATTATGAATCTAGAAACACTTAAATACGGTTTTCGTAAAGTTTTAAAGTGTAGTCTGCCCCCTAAAATTCATTAACATTATTTATTTGAAAAAACTAATGCCAAAGTTATAAAAAAAATAATTTATTCCGTAGAAATTCTATATTTTTGTGACGTGCTCAACAAGTTAAGCATGAATTGCATACCAACCGCACACGAATTTTTAATTTTTATAACTCATTTAATGGTGGAATTTAGAAAACATTTTTGGGAAATTATTAAAATTATGAAATATTGTACGCATATACCTATGTGTATAGTCGAACAAATAACATTTAAAATTATTGTTGAAAAAAAATTAGTTTTTTTTAAAAATTCAAATATGTAAATTATTTTGGAGAATTAAAAAAAAAATTATTGCCAACTAATTAGTGGAATCAGAAAATAGCTGATTAAATTT
>CM063501.1:123732444-123744944 GCA_032207245.1 Pardosa pseudoannulata | reverse complement strand
GCACTTCCTCTCCCCACTATCCATTTTTCACCTGTCACAGTGTTTATTCAGCTGTCATCAGAGCATCATTATCTATCACTGGTTTCATTCTCTTTTTTTCTGGAGGGTTGCATTTCTCCCCAATGTGGAAATTCCCTTGAGTCATTCCTTAAACGTGTAATAATTTTTATTATTAGTTTTTTACAGTGTTTCTTACTGTTTGCACGTGATAATGTTGTCAGAGTATACAAATATAGTCATAAAAATGTTGTCAGAGTATAAAAAGTTAGTAATTACATTAAAGGCTTGAATAAGTAACTTTCGTATCCAGTACACCATCCAGTTTGGAAGGTGAAAAAATTACAATTTTATTAAAATATTACAGTTTACTTTATAATATCAAATTCACATAATATAGCTGGCCTTTTAAATAAATTATTAATAGAATTTCCCTAATATTTATACTGCACACATTTTCGTGCCTAGGACATGTGCCAGAGTGCTTAACCCATAGTTTTACTTATTATTTTTCTTTTTACACATTCATCTAAGCATTGTATGGTAATGGGTAATAGATGACTATTGTATTGATAATTTGCCTATCTCTGACATCAAATCAAGGATTATGCTTTATCTATTTGTTTTGTATCCTTATTTAATTTCTAATTAAGTAATTACCTTTATAGATGTAGGTAATAAGGAAATAAAATCAAAATACTATTAAAATATGTTTCCTAATTTAAGGTTATAATGGTATATGAATGTGATTATGCTCTAAGATACTTATAATATGATAAATATATTGAAAGATAGATAAATTAAATATTTTAAGTTGTAAATATATTAATGACAAATTCGGATAAGATGCATTGTCATTTAACATAAATACCCAATAGTCACCATCACTTGTCAGTACTAACTAAACTGCGCAAATTAATTTCTAACGTTTTCCTCAGTCACGGTTGTTTAACTGATAAATGGCCCTTTTTGTTACATTCATCCCTCATTGATTTCATAGAGGGTTTCCCCATGTAACACACGGTGTAAATTGCTTTCTTCTACAAGAACAAAATGACCAAAACAAAGAATTAGAGAATGCGATTGACGCTCCGGGTCCTTAGACTCTAATACGATCTAAAAATAGATTCAAGCTAAGCATTCCCCCATTTCGCCTTCCTTCCGAAAGCCGCTCGATCGAAATAAAGCTGCTCGAGTGGAAAGAGCATTTCTCGACCTTAATTTCATCGCAGTACCTTAACTGCTACAAAGGAAGACTTATCTTCAACCAACTGCTTCAAACATTTAATAGATAAATACATAAAATGTTTGCTGTATTATAATTTGCTTTATTCTTTGAATATGTGACATGAAAAAGATCCTAGATTTAACACAAAAATTTTAAATCAGTATTCTAATGATTAGTAATATTTTAGTTATTAATGAAAAGAAATTTTTATGTTTATTCATATGAAGAAACACTACTTCTTACCTTAAATTAACCCATTACGGCCCAGTGTCCTCATATGATGCTGTAAAAAACCACATTTCCCTTTATTAAGTGAAAAAAAATATTCTTTTATTTACCAATGGTTCTGATAGATGGAAGCACTATATAGTATCAGTTATGATATTTCTTGGGAATTAAGTAAAAAAAGTGCTGGAAAGATACAGAAGAATTCCCCGCTTGTTTGATTATCACACCACACATCACGTATAATGTGGTTTGGCAAATAATTTATGAGGTAAGTTCTTTCAATTTGGTATAAATATAATCTAGATAGTCCATTTGTTGCCATTAGAATGTTTATTATTATTTAGAGTTGTTAATATACCCGTAGTAATTAGGAAAATTAGTCCGTCATCGTTTGAGGACGGTGGACGTTTGGCTATAACCCGTATTCAGTATTCAGATTTTTTTCTCAAGTGTTTTTTTTACATTTTTTTTAAGATACTCTATGTAGAAAAAAGTAAAAAATGAATAGAAATAAAATATTTAAAACCTTAGAAGATGCAGCTGCTTATCTTTTCTCTGAAGAAATAGAGGCAGATATGCTCCTGATACCTCCTAATGGCGATGATCTAACAGATGAAGAACAATTTGATGATGATAATTTGGGTAATCCTGTTGTATCAGGCCGAACGATGGCCGAATGGTTAGGGTGCTGGACTTCGGAAACGGAGTTCGTGGGTTCGAATCCCACAGTGTCATGGATGTTCGTAGCCGTTCGGAATCGGCTTTAAGCAGTAGGTCCAGGTCTCATTAGCCCTCTCGTGTTGCAAAAAGTAGACAGTAGCTCTCCAAACCAAACCAAACCAAAAACCTGTTGTATCAGACGTTACAGGTACATTAGAAGTTATAATACCACATAATAATGATGCCCAGATAATACCATAATACCTCATAATAATGATATTATTTTGGATAAGAAAGAAAAACAATTCCCCTAAACGTAAAAGAGAAGAGTCAGTCGTATGGGCGAATGAAACTTTTGCCTTATTAGTAGGATGATAAATATGGCTACTGTAAATGGTATGTCATTTATAAAAAGATCCATGATTCTAAGTCGATTCCGATCAAAGATTTTAGAAGATATATTGTAGCAACCTATTTGAAAAAGGGAGCCGATTCAAAAGCAATGGTACGGAGAGCAACACAAAGGCAGATAACATCCAGATCCCATGTGCTTCCTGATGTAAAATTCGACAACATTCAGCATGTTATTGGCAATAGGGAGAAACAAAGACTTTGCCAATATGATAATTGTTCTTCAAAATCTAGAACATATTGTATGAAATGCAATTCATCATTATATATCCAATGTTTTCCTCTTTTTCATAGAAAACTTCAACCTTAAAAATGCAAAATAGAAAGTTTTCTTGTGTGTATAAAAATAAATTTTGATTTTTTACGTTATTTTGCCTATTACTTGATTTATACATTCAAACTGTATAATTTTATGTAAAAAAAATCTTTACATTTTTACATACAAACTCCCAGCGTCATCAAATGAGGACGACTTAAAAAGCATGGTTGCAGTTAAAAATTTTCAAAATGCTTTTAAAAATACTCTTAATTTCTGCATTTCTACCTATATCTGTTAATTTCATGGAAATATTCCAAAATTTGTTAATTTGGGCTTTAAAGAGTTAAACGCACACCGGACCTCTGAGGCACGAGCGTTATAAAAACATTCAACACAAAATAATCCAATAGAAATAAACTAGTACTTTTCTGTAGCTACCTTATAGATCTTTTAGACTCCAATAACATGCATTTCCACAATTTTCTCGGAATATTGTTCTCAGAAATAGATACTTTTAATTTATTCTGGCTCCAGAGACTTAGTGCAAGCACATGGACATTTGTTTTTTTATTTAGTGTTTCTGATCGGAAGAGAGACGCTGTCAGAAACATATCGTTATTCGTTTTAACTTATGAAATATAAATATAAAATATGAAGATGTGATTTAAGTTTTTGACTTTTATCTGTCTCATGTTTGTGCTTTGGGAATGCTAATAAACAAAAGATCTACAGTCCAAAATACTTTTAAAAATTAATTTTTCAAATAATTCGAAATATATTTTAAACTTTTAATAAAATATTTTTGGTAATACAAATTTTCTTTTCAACATCAAAAGCAATTATGTTCGTATTTGTCTCAGAAAAATTTCCGCAGGGCATCAGAAACACGGCTCGCTTTCTCGCGTTGCTCCAGGGAGCAAGTGTCCTCGAGGATTAAAGTAATATAAAATGTCTATAACCTTATTACGATGTTAAAATAACGTATATGTTACCGATATCGAAACGAAAAGCTTAATACTAGTACTGAGCAGTGTAGGGTTCTGGTAGTGATGCCCATGAGTAGTATAAAGTTTCAACTGTAGAAGAAAAATAATTGAAGTTCAGTTTATTGCATACAGAAATAACAAGTTATTTTAAAACAACAAAAAAAATATTTTTAAAGTTTAAAATAGTCACATATTATACGATGTTCGCATACATGCCAGGAAAAATTCCCAAGTAGGGGAGATTGGGGCACCTTGGGACATAGCCCACCTTGGGACACCTTTATTTTCAGGCTTTAATTTGTAACCAAGAATTAGTTCTCATGTGTATTGATAGATGGCCTTCCTCTTCACTTCTCAAAGAATTTTGATGAAAATAGTGCTTATAGGTAACGAACAATTTCATTTTCTTTGTTTTGAATAACCCGAAATTACATCAATGTGCATTTTAAAAAGTATTTTTTTGTAAAAAAAAATTAAAATATTTAAATAAAGTGTATTGTTATGAAAGAAAACTTATTTATTATTATTCCTATGCTAATAAATAAATTGTATTGTTAAGCCTAACTGTATAGTAGTTACCAAAAGATACTATGTAAAATGGGACAGGTTGGGACGCACATAGATGGGGCAAATTGGGACATTTTAAAAAGTGTAAACAAATATCAATTCAAGCAAAATAATTAATATTTTGGTGTCTAATTTGTAATTGATTTAATATGTCGAAATATTAATTTATTAATTTTTTTTCAGAAAAAAAATGGTGAGAAAAAGAAAAACAAACAGAAAGTATTCTGCTGTAAATGCTAATATGCTTGAATCAGCTGCAAATATAAGATTTGTTAAAAAATGTATTAACTTGAACAATTTTCAGTCATTTCTCTTTTATAACAGTTAATAAAAATAATTTGAACAGTATTTTGTATTTGTTGTTTAGTGTCCTAACCTACCCCATACAGTGGGGCAGGTTGGGACATTGGAAAGGTATTTTATTTCTTTTATTACTCTTTAACGAAATGAGATATTAAGTAGGTTTAATGTTTATAAGAAGCAGATATGATGACAATATATGAATGCATACTTATTTTTTTCAATTAGCTTTAAAAAAATTCATAAAAATGTTTAACTGAAAAGTGTCCCAAGGTGTACCGGTCTCCTCTACAAAAAACAATCCACAGGTCCTCTTATATATCCAGCACTACTGTTTTCCAAGCTGAGGTCTTTGCAATCTATAAGTGTTGCAGGACTTGCCTTGGCAGGGGTTTACATAGGCAAACCATTCATATCTTCTCTGATAGTCAGGCTGCGCTCCAAGTCTTGTCAAGGTGTAGTGTTACCTCTGCATTGGTATGGGAGTGTCTGAAGTCTCTTCATGACCTTGCCTCAGACAACAAGGTTAATCTTTACTGGGTTCCTGGTCATATGGGAATTCAGGGTAATGAGCTTGCTGATTATTTAGCTAGGAAAGGGTCCAGCACTTCCTTTACTGGACCTGAGCCTGTCCTTGGTATTGCTCTGTGGTCTATTAGGAATTCTGTCTTTAGGCATTTTAGGTACCTTCAGTATTCCAAGTGGCTTATTGGGGATGGTCATAGGTAAGCTAAAGAGCTTAATCGTGACTGCCCCAGCTTGCGTAGTAAGGAGCTCTTGTCTCTTCATAGAAATGGCCTGAAGAAAGCAGTTGGTCTTCTTACTGGTCATTGTGCCCTCAATAGGCACCTCAACATAATGGGTATTAGCTCTGATCCCTTGTGCCATGGCTGCTGTCTTGAGGAGGAGACTGCTCGCCACATTTTGTGTGATTGCGAGTATTTCTCGGCTCTTAGGTTTGAGCACCTTGGTGGCTACCTCCTTGAGCCTTGGGAGCTTCAGGACATCCCTGTTAGCTGTTTGCTGAGATTTGCCTCAGCTTGTGGCCTTTTCTCTTAGGCGCACTTGGGTCGTGTTTTGTTCTTTTTGGGTTTGGGTACAATAGACCTCTGGTCGCAGTGCCCTGCTCTTGGGGACTTCTCCAAGGGCTGCCCTAAAGGTGATTCCATTCATTCATATATCCAGCAGCAGGCATCCCATACAATTGAGCATAATCATTCGACTTCTTCTCCCACTGAGCCAATTACAAAATTCCACAGTCCATAGCTGTCGAGGGAGTGAAGACAATATTGCGTTTTACGTGCTGATGTCACGACCAAACATACAGTGGCAGTCAGCTTCCTCAACGATGCTTTAGTTGCTAGCTAACACTGCCCGATGTATTTCGATAATTTTAATGTTTATTAAATGAGTGTCATGAATATTTCTAGCTTTCATCATTAATTTAAACGTGTGTTGGATTTAATTTAACGTGTGATCGATTCGATGGGTATGATATCCGCTCGTGATGTGCGACCACCGTAGACTCTCAAAAAGGCGATCAAGATGGCAGTATAATCTCCTGCCACGATTAACTAAGAAAAAACAAAAACAAATTGCCGATATTCACCGGAAGTTAAGGAAAATGCCACTCCGGCTGCAACTTCTAACAGTATACACCTAATTTGATGAAATCTAAAATTACCTATGATGTTGTTTTTCATTATTAATCAACTAGTATATAGTCCGTTATATGACGGGATTAGTAAAATTTTTAATTATCAATTATCGTAAATTGCCCTATAAGGCATTAAAAAATAATTTCTTTTCTGGCTGAGAATTATCTGGTACACGCTCAATAGTTTGTTTATCTTCACACTCCTCTAAAATCTCGAGACAGACGGCAGATTAGAATCCCGTTGAATCCATATAGTCATACCGTGTGGTTATGTATAAAAAAACAAATACACAAAAGAACAAATTTTTTAATTTTTAAAAATATATAGCGTATACGCCAGATAATTATTAGTCCTTAAAAAAGGCTCCTAGACTTTTATGAAAAAAGTTTGTTGTTAATAATGGTGATAATATTTTCACAAAGATTTGAATGAACACACCGATTAACGTAACAGAAGAATTTATTGAAGCTAAGTAGCAACTCGCAACTTTACAAGACTGAGAAGTTGCCTACAACTAGTGGGTATCAGCTTTTATACCCGAACAGAATATTCGAGAAATAACTAATTTACATGTTAAAGAAAGATCTAGAATATTCAAGAACATAAGGAAACAATAAATAACATTTTTAGATTAAAAGTCCGCATTTTGGATAAACTGCCATGTCAAGCATCGAACCCACAATCTCCGGGTCTGGATCGCGTGCTTTGACCATTCGGCCACTGAGCTAGTTGACTAAGCTTCTTTATGCGGCAATATTTTCATTGCAACAAAAAATAATCGATGATTCAATTTAAAACTATCATATATGTACCTAATATATTATTTAATCCAATTAAAAAAATTACTTACGTAATATCACAGTTCAGCGATAAAAAGTATGAAAATGATGCAGACGTTATTTAAGTAATTTAAAATAAGTAATGAGTAAATGAGAAGATTGAAGGAATGATAGAAAAAAAAGTTATTTTTACGTATTTATTATGTGGTAAAAGCTTGCTCTTAACCGAGGAATATAGGGCATGAAATAATGGCATTCAATGCTCGAAAAGGGAGGAAGGGGAGGATTTCGAACGTTTTAAAGACTTGCTTTTTAGTTTGCTAACCATCAAGAATCTAATATGGATTTCCCTATCCAATCGCTTCATAAATTCGAGGACAGACGGATAGATAACTTAGGCTATTATTATATTGGGGATTTTTATCCTTTTTTATGATAATAAGTAATGTAATTATTTATATAACCTTTAATGAAATGTAGAATTTTGTTAACTTTTCTGTATTTATAACATAGGGATGTTTTTATTTAACTATTTATCTCAGAAAATCCTTATAAAATTTCTAGAAATTCTACATAACGTAAGGCATGTTTTTTTTCAAGTACTTATTCTATGCATTTATATTATAGATTCATTTCATAGAAAAAAAAATTTCCACCCTTGCGTTATAATTCGTTGTTTTTCTGAAGTAAATATGTATTTCGAAGAAAAATATACATGAAGTATTTACCTACTATATTAGAATAACATTTTCAAAAATTTAATATTTAAACACTTAAAAAACTAAATGAGTAAGGTACAGAGTCTATTTTTACTGTTTCGAAGGTGGAAAGTAATGTGCGGGATACCGATAGAAGCCAGAAGAATTAGATAATTCTGAGAAATAATAAGAAATAATCTTTCTACCTACTATGTCCACAGACAACAAATTATATAAATCAAAAAGAAAATTAGCACCAATACATTGTCATAGCAATAAAATTTGAATAATATGTCGAAAATTGCTGTTTTCTTATTTACAATGTAATGAATAAATATGAAAAAAACCAGAACAACTTATGTGATGCAAATTGAAGTGTAAACATTCCACCATTTGAAAGAAAATAATTATACGTTGTTGAATATGTAATTTAGGGTGTGAAACTAATAGGTCATAAAATGTTTTAGAAAAAACCTTGAAATAAATCTACTGAAGTAAATTTTGATTTAGGCCGAAGAAGACTTGAACACCTCCTTAGAAGGTTTAAATAATAAGCTCTTGTGAAAGATCATTGGTAATGCAAAGAAATCAGTTTAACCCTTCGAATGGAACACACCAAGAAAAAAAATTCTCCAAAATACGCTAATGTCAGTGGCCAAAGGTTTCTATGATTTTTAACTTCACCCTTTGTCGACTAGAATGGAATATGGAAAACCCAACTTCGTTATTGTCCCTTTACTTCCGGTTATATATAGATACATAAATAGATATTATAGATTGTTAATTTTTAATACACATAAAGCTCGTCAAGTCTCGAATATTATTCTATAAGAAATAATGCATTCTAAAAGTGCAAATAAAAATATTCTTTGAGAGACTTATTTATATTTTTTTCTTACGAAAGTCATCCAAGATATTTAAGTAGTGGAATTAGAGATACATCTGTTACCGCTCGCGAAATACTTCGAAATAGAGATTTACAAAGCCATGAAAAGCTATCATCGTCTTTGTGTCTCAGGAGGTAGGGTTGCATCCCTCAAGAAACGTAAGTGAAAGAGGGGTGCAGTTCCTAAGCAATCCACCTGACCCCCCTACCTCAAAACTCCATGGGGGAAAGCACTGGCAAAAATATACATTACATCCATTTTCGGAACGTTTTTGGAGGTCGAAAATTGTACGTTTTAAAGTCATCATATGTTTGGCGGAATTGTACCGCTTAGAGGATTAAAATGTAGCAAATACAAAAAATTGATAAATAGCAAATTTAATAATAAAAATGGTCAAAATATAAAAAAGTTAATTTAATAAAAATCACCACATCCGGGAACACTTCCATGCATCGGATGACTGAGTGATATATTTAACAGCAATGCAAAAATGCAAATGCAAACGCATACATGAATTTGGTTATATGAAAAAATACTGTATTGAGGAGGGAGAAATTATGTAGATACTTTCTCACGAGAAAGAGTGTGCATAAAGATTGAAATGATGTGCTATTTTTTCTGAAAGTTTTGAAAGCTGGATAAGGTAAGGGAAAAAAAGTGCCTTGCGTAGCAGTTAATAATTCAGGATTTAGATTTGAGATGTGACGAAGGAATCTGATTTTAATGAATCTTGTCTTTGATTTTAATATATGTGGATAGGTAAGTTAAAAATAATGTGAATTGCAAGAACTTTGAAGGAATATCAAACAATAAATTTTTATATATTATACACATACTCACATTCACGTTTGTGTATGTTTTTTTTTAATAGAGTAATTCTGTGTTTCATTTTGGCAAAATCTGCAAAAACCAAGTAAGTAAAAAATATAATAAACATATTTAAAACAAAATGTTAATTAGCTGCTCTTGAGCTGAATTCTCAATTCAAGGGAACTTAATGACTCACAAAAAGCTGATTGATTTACTGAGCACAGATTATTAGTAAGCTAATTTATAGCTTTAAAACTTCTAGGAGTTTAATCAATTTTCTACTTTATATTTTGTATTTTTTTTTGTAATAATTGTTCTAGTATAGCTATGAGAAATAATTTGCTATCCAATATGTTTTAATTTTGTATAATATTTCCATGCATATACTTACATATATATATACGTATATATATATATATATATATATATATATATATATATATATATATATATATATATATATATATATATATATATATAATATGTATATATATATATATATATAAATGTATATATATACACACACACACACACATATATATATATATATATATATATATATATATATATATATAAATAATTTTTATTTATTTTACTCATTAGGAAATAAAAAATACATGCATATTTGTAAACAGTGATTGTTTTGGAAAGCTCTGATATATAACACATGTAACTAGAACTAGTTTTCAAATTTGGTCATTGAACAACTTTTGCCATAGAATGGCTGATATATGTATATATATATATATATATATATATATATATATATATATATATATATATATATATATATATATATATATATATATGTATGTATGTATGTATGTATATATATAGATATATATATATACATACACATATATATATATATATATATATATATATATTATATATATATATTATATATATATATATATATCAGCCATGTGGATAATTTGAATTTGTGCAATTATAATATTGTTGAAAGGAAATCACAGCATGCTTTTTCTGTAAAATTAAAAACTCAATGATTAATAATGCAATCGTATAAGTTATATATTACTAGATATATGCATTTAGATTCCATTTATCGACCTCTGCATGAACTGTGGAGTAAAAATAAACTGATCATGGTGGTCAACGTTGCCTCGGATCTAGAGTCATTAATTTTGAATCCTTCTTGCAACTGAATATTTCCTTTATTAGAAAAATGACTTATTTTGTCCCCCTATCCCCGTACTTATTTCTCCGCCGTTTTCGAAAGCAACAAACAGGAATTCCTTTATTTTACAGCAAAGATAACAAACATAGCAATAATCTGAACGTTCGCGTACCTTAGACTCTAATACGATCTAAAAATAGAATGCAGCTAACTCTCTACCCCTCGTTTCACACCCCTTTCTCTTTCCTTCGATCGAAAAGAAGCTACTCAAGTGAACAGGTCTTTAATTCGAAGATTGTTTCTTTAATAAAGTAGGATGTTACCAAATCGTCAGGTATTTCTCTCCGTAGATTTTTTTTTTGTTCAGTCTTCCTCGTATACGATGAATTGAGAAAGTGTCTTAGTTCTTATTTCACTGTCGAAAAAGAGTTTATTATTTGGGAGACATAGTATCTTTCGCTCTAAAAAGTTTATCTTATAATGGAATATATTTAATTATGAAATAAAATGCTCTTTTTCTTTAGAATAAAATTTTTCATAGATCATTAGTACAAAAAGGAATCACCCAATGTCATATCACACCATTTGAATTAATGATTGCTAAAATAACAGATAATTTAGGTTCAAACAGACTTATTTATATTTTTCTAAGAAATTTAATCCTAAATATTTTTGTACTGAAATTTAAGCAATATATTAGGTCCTTAACCTTATTTGAAATTTTTAGGTTTACACCGGTATGAAAAACTATCATATTTTTAATTAGTTCAAAGGATAGTGGAGTACCATTCAATAAATATCATTGAAAGAGTGGTGCAGATCCTGAATAATGAACTGAGCTTTCCTACCTTAGGTTTTATGGAAGTAACGTGTTTAGCACTTTAGTAAAATGACACGAGAACACATGTTTGAAAGACAGCAGCCGATAACAGAAAATTACGTGTGTACCCCTTGGGAAGGTTATTAACCCCTTCGCGACCAATGTCTCGTATACACGACTCAGCGATTTCACTCTTATCAGACCAGCGTCTCTTCCACTGGATGATCTACTGTTGATATTGAGAGACCAGCGTCGTGTATGAGTAATAGGAGATCTGAACGTTTTATTTTAATTTTTAAATGCTAGATTTAGTTACTAGATGGCGTAAACGGCAACGGTTTTCAAAACGGTTGACTCGTAAAGCATTTACGTGCTTGTCCTCGAGTGGTTAAGGTTGTAATTTCATAAAAATGTATTTACTGTTGTTATCGAAGCAATACTTCTTTTAAAAAGTCACAAAGTGTGAACAATAAGTGAAAAATGTAAAATTCCACTAATCCGCAATATACCATTACAAATTTTCTAATTATAAACTAATTTTTATTTACAAACAGAAGCAGTGATACTTCGAATTTTGTGAATCTCCGTTGTATAAATGTGATCAATATATTTCATTTTACAGCAATATAGATCTTGTTTTTAAAAGTTTTCGTGGATTTTAACTGTTTTTAGATTTTCAAGTATCAGGTACGTTTAAATATTTTGAATTAGAGAATGAATTAGATATGTTACTTTCGTTTGTTATAATGTATGTATGTAACGTGTTTACTTTTTAGCAAAGTGATATGAGCACACCTATTTGAAAGACAGCATCCAATAGCAGAAATTTGCATGCGTATTCCTTGGAAGGGTCATTGAGGTTGTAATTTCATAAAAAAATATTTACTTTTGTCATTGAATCAATATTTCTTAAAGTCCTAAAGTGTGTACAGCAAGTGAAAAATGTAAAAATAACTTATAAGCAGTATACCATTACGAATTTTCTAATTAGAAACTAAATTTTAATCACAAACAGAAGAAGTGTTGTTTCGAATTCTGTGAACCTCAGTTGTATAAATATGAGCAATAAAT
>CM063501.1:123706279-123732344 GCA_032207245.1 Pardosa pseudoannulata | reverse complement strand
TTTTAAGCGAACAAAATTCCATGAAAAAGGCTGTTTAAAGTATGAATATGTGTAATATGCTTTTAAAAATTTCTACAAAACTTATAAATATAAAATACTAACCGGAGTTACAATTACTTCACGGAAAGAAGTTTAGCAGTATTTTTATCCTAGTTCTGAAATGGACTTCTAGATGGCGCCACATTTTGAGGAATAATGTTTGTAGTCATTCCCACGGAGCTTGTAATGTATTATTGTTGGATTGAAATGAATGAGATGTCTTGTTTTATACATACAGTGACCATACGTCTTGAGAACAGTAATAAATTTCACTGCTCTGTATTTTAAATGTATGTTTTACTATCATGGGCTATTTTTTTAAACTGAAAGACGCTTTTCAAAGTGAAATATAAAGTTTGAGATGGCTTTATTTTTGTCTCTTATGACATAATGCCCTAGTGGAAAAAAATAGATTAAGATTTAAAATATAAAACAAACAAATAAATAAAGATTCATGAGACAAGATATTCAGAATGTAGTTAGTTTTATTTATTACATAGTAATCAATCGTTAAGGTATCCGTTTACGTTCGGAGAACTTTGTCTTTAAACGTAGAAACTAGTTCATGTTTTACATTTTTAGATCTATTTTTTTTTTATCACAGATAACTGCACTTAAAAAATTTATTTCTGAAGAAGATTTTATAAAATTTCTACTAAATAAAGAAAATTTAGTAAAAAAATCGGCATTTTTCAAAAGATCTAATTTTTTAATAAATTAAATTATTTCAATATTTTTTGGTGCAACACATTTCTTATTCACTGGATTAGTGAATCACTTAAAATCTTTGTTTAATTTACATTTGGTAAAAAATTTTGGTCCTTCAAAATCATACACATTGAATTTTTAAAGAATTTTCATTACCTTATATCTAATTATGAGTGTAACATCATTGAAAATTATCCAAATGTAAAGTTTTTAGATCATTCACTAGTAAATACTATCATAAGCATTCATAATAATTTTCAACAAAATATTTAACAACTTTTTGAGAAATCACATTTCAAGTTTCAACATTTTATTAAAAATACCGTTCAGAGAAAAACACATTTGAAGTTTATGGAAGCATATTTAACTGTTAAAAAATTAAAATACATGTTTAAAATTAACCACACTTTCTTGCTTCAAAACTTTCTAATTGCCAAGTTGCTAATTAATAAAAATACTAGAAAAATGTTTAAAACAATCTTTATGAAAATTAAAAAAGTTTTGTCCAAAAATGCTCTTTAAAAGGCTTTAAATTCATAACTTCCGATTCCAAAGCGCTACTTCCGTTTTGTTTTGTCAGCTGTCAGTGACGTTTAAACAGATGTAATTTTTCTTTAAAATGCTGTAGAGACAAAAGAAAAACAGATTTAGAAGCCTAAAAGTTTAAATTCTACAATAGAGAAATAAAAAAAAAATGATTTGTGGCAAAAAATGTCGTTTTCATCGTAGACGGATACCTTAAGAAAAGAACAGTTTTCTTTATTTGACACGATACGAATACATCCAAAAAGCACATTAAACATATATGATAAAGAAATTTAGTTGTTTGTATGTCCCACAGATTTGTCTTCAGTTTTGTTCAGATGGCCATGAAATTTTGTGCATTAGAGTTTTCTGACTAGAGAAAGTTGACTATCTACACTCATGTCCATAAATTAAGGATAATGAAGTTCAGGCAATGAAAGAGACAAAAGCAAAACAAATTTGACTTATTTGTAAAGTCTATTTATTAAACAAAAGGTAAAGAGCAAAAAAGATGCTATATGTTTGACATAATTAATAAAAATTGCGATTTTTACTCCCTGGAGCAAATTTTAAAAAAGAACCTATTTACAGAAAACAGTATAACATGGTTAGTATGATGGTTAATACGGAGTATGTCTCCCGGACGATGCAATACAAGCGTTACAACGCCTACGCATGCTGAGTATCAGATTATCAATCTGATCTTGGGGAAAATTACACCACTCATCAAGCAATGCCCTCCGAAGTTCCGATAGACAGTTGGGAGGGGGTTGACGGGCTGCAATTCGTCGGCCAAGCATGTCCCACACATGCTCTATTGGATTCAAGTCCGGTGAGTATGCTGGCCAATCCATACGGGTGATATCCTCCGATTGAAGGCATTCGTCTACAATGTTTGCACGGTGAGTCGGGCGTTGTCATCCATATACAGAAATTCAGGACCCATGGCGCCCCGAAACAAACGTACATGTTGTTCCAGAATGACATCCCGATAGATGTGGCCTGTCATCGTTACACTCTGAACATGCAGGTCAGTTCTGGAACCAAGAATAATTCCTCCCAAACGAGCCATCCTGCACCACCGTAACGGTGTCGTTCAATGGTGTTCTCTTGGTGGTAACGGGTACCTGGCGCTCTCCATATGAAAGTCCGGCGAGAATCAGAATGTAAACTGAACCTGGACTCGTCGGAAAACATCACACAAGACCACTGTTGCGGTGTCCACAATGCATGCTCTCTAGCCCAGCATAATCGCAGGCGACAGTGAGTTGCGGTAAGGGGAACACATCTGACAGGCCTACGAGCATATAGACCAATGTTCCCTAAGCGTCTGTACACGGTCTGCCTTGAAACTGTCGTACCGGTAGCTGAAGAGAGCTGACGAGACAGGTCTGATGCTGTGCTCCGTCTGTTTCTTTTGGCAGTAACTGCCAAATACCGGTCATCATTCGGCGTAGTAACTCGGGGGCGACCTGTGCTGTAACATCTACTCACATTACCATCATGTTTGAATCGTTGCCAAAGCCTGGAGATGACACTCTGGGCGATTCCAAGTTCCTCGGATACTTCCAGCTGGGTACGTCCACATTCCAGTCGTCCGATAATTCTACCACGTAAAAAATCATCCAAATGCTTCCTTTGTGCCATAACTATGCAGTTATTGCACTGAAAGGCTTTTAAAGCGCTTGTGAACAATTTTACTTCTTTGCTACCATTCCTTATATACCCCTTTCATACACTCTCGTCATTGTGACGTACTATCCGCGCCATCTGGTGGTTTCTTGCAATTTGCATATTCTTCTTCAAGATGTGTGTGATAATTCTACAGGTGAAATTTTTATTTTAGAGCTCAATTTCTGTGTGATTCTGAATTATCCTTAATTTATGGACATGAGTGTACTTCAATTTTTCCCTATGATTTTAATTGGAGATATTAATTAAAACTTCATCTAATATCCAAACTTGATCTAATTTTTTCACTCCTTTGAGTAAATTTTCCAGCGACGCTATCCAAAATAGGTGTGAAGATGATTGTCAAGAGTTTCAGGCACTTTAAAATTCGGTGTACAAAAAGTTAAACTAAAAATATGGATGTTTAGCCGCATAATTTTTCTTTGATCCATAGAATGTTTTTGAAAATAATAGCGATTTTTACTATTTTAATGAAATATTTTTAGAAAGGTTGAATTTGAAAAGAAGTGGGCTTTTATATTATCACTTACACATTCCAGATTTTTTTAGTTAGTATTTTCTTGTTTCGTTGAAAAGTCCATAATTGCCTCTTTCGAGCTGTGCAGATAAATATATATATATATATATATATATATATATATATATATATATATATATATATATATATATTTTCATAATCTTTTTCTCGTACCCTTTTCCTGTCCTGTATATCACATGTGATATATACATCTAATGCTTTATAAATTTGTATACGACATGTGACGCACAATGATATAAAATATAAATTATATAAACTCTTATTCATTGCGTATCTCATGTGATAGCGTCTACAGCATTAGACGTGTATATCCTATGTGCTGCACAGCACAAACAAAGAATTAAAAAGATTTATAGTTCTATTTAATCCCTTAACTCGCACTCTCGAGTTAACTCAAGCGCGCTAAACGGGCCAAACTGTGCACTCTCAAGATAATTCGAGTGGCGTTGTACTTTTGTAGATATTGCGCTGTGTGTTGTGCTAACAGAGATACCAAATCAAAAAGGAAAAGAAAAGAGAGTCGTTACATGCTTATTATTTGCAATTCTGGTCTATGTGCTGCACCTTGTTTCGAAATATATCACACAAAAGAAAATTTTGATTAATTTTGTAAATACTAGTATTGTTATTATTTATGTTTTAAAAGTATAAATATGTATTTTTACTGATAATAATGTTTATATCTGAAATGAATTCGAAAAGAGAGATAAAAAAAGTCGATGTGCGTGTAATATTTGAATATTCGACTATTCGCAGTGTTATTAAAATCCAAAATTGCAGTAAAATTTTTGATTATTTTTGTATTTTTGTAATTATTGGCAACAACATTAAATTGTGTTTTTTGCATTAAAAAAATATTATTTCGGGCCTTTAAAAAAAACTGTACATTAAGGAGCTAAACATTGAATAATTTCGTAAATTTTTATTTGTACGAGACTTATTCTTCAAAAGTGTGTTGTAACGTTGACCAAAAATTTTACACAATCTATCTATAGAGTGATAAAGGGCTATTTTCAACTTCCAGAAAAAATACGGTCATAATGTGAGTGCGACATATCGAAATATATAAAATTTTTAGAATGATGATTGATTTTTAGGTCTAATATTTTCAAATGAAGATTTTAGTAAAAGACCACTTAAAAGGAGGAGATATAGACCGATATTTTCAGAACTGCTGCTAATATTAAAGGGTTAGTGCCGCCTTTTCAAATCATTTCAGGATTTCAGATTTTTTTGTATTGCTACTATATGGTACATCAGTACGTTGCAGTTTCAGGAAGTCAGTATCCTGAAGATGGGACCCAGTCTGCACATGCGATTACAAGACCACTTAAAGGAAGGAGATATAGACCGAATCCACCTTTTCAGCAACTGCTGCTAATCCATTAAGAAGGGTTAAGTGCCGCTTTCAAATCATTTCAGGATTTCAGATTTTTTTGTACTGATATATGGTACACCCTCAAGTACGTTCCAGTTTCAGGACCAAATCAGTATCCCTGAAGATGGGACCCAGTCTGCACAATGCGATTACAAGACCACTTAAAAGGAAGGAGATATAGACCGAATCCACCTTTTCAGCGACTGCTGCTAATCCATTAAGGGGAAGAGTTAAGTGCCGCCTATCAAATCATTTCAGGATTTTGAGATTTTTTTTCTACTGCTACTATATGGTACACCCTCAAGTACGTTGCAGTTTCAGGACCAAATCAGTATCCCTGAAGATGGGACCCAGTCTGCACAATGCGATTACAAGACCACTTAAAAGGAAGGAGATATAGACCGAATCCACCTTTTCAGCGACTGCTGCTAATCCATTAAGGGGAAGGGTTAAGTGCCGCCTTTCAAATCATTTCAGGATTTTGAGATTTTTTTTGTACTGCTACTATATGGTACACCCTCAAGTACGTTGCAGCTTCAGGACTAGTTCAGTATCCCTGAAGATGGGTCCAGTCTACACGTTACGATTACAAGACTACTTAAAAGGAAGGAGATATAGACCGTACCCACCTTTTCAGCGACTGCTACTAATCAGCTGCTAGTAAGGGGGGAGGGTTAAGAGTCACCTCTCAAATCATTTCTGGATTAGCTGATTTTTTTTTGTACTGCTACTATATGGTACACCCTAAAGTGCTTTGTAGTTTCAGGAAAAGTTTACCCAACTATTGTATGATGACCAAACGTATGCTGATTAATATTTTGAATTTTGCAATTGTATAAACTTGTAAATAGCACTAAACATTAAATTATTTTTTAATTTAACAAGGTTATTAAAAAAATTGCTTTTGTTTCTTTGTTGTAATTTGGATCCTGCTTCATTATAATGTATACAATTAGAAGCTTTATTGAATGTTTCAAAGCATTTTCATTTTTTCAGGTTAAACGTTCAATATCACAGTAAATATTTAAGTCACCATAACATCTTGGGAGGAAAATATCGTGGAACCAAGCGAAGAGAGACGAGCACTTTTTTTGGCAAGGCAGATATTTTGTTTGCTTACTCTCCTTGGAGACAAATGTAAAACATTTTGCTCATTAAAATTTTGAGTTAAAAATATGTAAAAAGTTATCATACTCCTTCAACTCGTTCTTGTATTGATGAAATGTCTAAAATTTATTTTATTTAACTGTGTAAAATTTATATTTGCATAATTTTTCTACTTTTAAAGTTTAAAATTTAACTTAAATATTTAACGTTAGAAGGTTAAAATTTTTAACGATTTCAATACTTTTAGTTCATTTCGAGTCATAAGAAGTAGCCATTTAGAAACGACAGTAGCAGTTTATCTGCTACTTCCGTTTGCCGGAGGTAACACAAAAGTTGAGAGAAAATTAAAATTTTGCTGTTTTATATACATTTAAATTTTGGATCACGTAATTCAAAATACACTGGAGTTATTGAGTATAGAGACACATACAGTAAAATAATTCTAGAAATACTAATATCAGAATCAAGCATATTCTAAACTTGAAGATTAAAAAAAATCTCGTGGTCGAATTTATGACCGATTATAATTCTTGCCCCAGATTAGTCAGTATAAGATAAAATAAAAAAGATAATTTCTAATGCTGAATTCAAAATATAACTCACATATCTAAATCCCCAAATTGAAAGTCTATGGGACGGTGTTACCAAAGTTGTTTAACTGCTAACCGCGATTAACCTCTATTTAAATGAAGAATTCGTTCCACAATTGGTTGGCGACATGGGTTAATCGAGGTTTGCAGTTAAACGACTTTGGTGAGGCCGGCCCTATGGCTGTTGTAAATGGGGATTGTATTAGTGCGACAGTATGAAGTAAGGAAATAAAATTAATTTATTTTCGAAATTTATATTTGTCACTTGTATCTCCAACGGCTAAATGTAGTATTTCGAAAAAAAACATGACATGTTCTTAAAAATCTCTTCAATGTTTTTCGCATTGACATTTATATTCTCGAGTTCCATTGACTTTCTTGCTTTCCCTCAATTCCTCGCCAACCAAATTTTGGTCTAAAAGATGCAAACGAAAACTGTGCCAAGTTATGTTTTCCAACGAGTTGGCCAATTAGGCTCAAGCAAAATCCCTTGTCACATTACGTCATTCAACACATTGGCCAATAAGCTGCAAGTAAAACAGCGAAATGGCCATAACTACACATTCTCATAACCTGGTGATATATCACTAGCATTCGAAAGCAATCCTAATGGGATTGGATAAATACATGGAGGGAAGTGGAAAATAGAACACTCGTGTGGTGGGTAATTATAATTTCTGCGTAAAACACTACAATGACGATTGCAATAACTATTCCACACGTTAAAAGATTACAAACTAGTTAATTAAAAATATTTCACGTATTAGCTCAATGTTTTAGATGACAACTAATTTTCAAACGAGTTACTTAGGTGTTACATTAACAAAGAAACATCCACGTGCCAATAATAGAGCTTTGGGATTTACAGGCAGAAAATTAATTAACTATATGCTGTTCTTATAACAATAGAAATTCATCTCTTCGATTTCTCCCCTGTTGGAGTTAAAGATGCAGAATTCCTTCGACGCAACAGGCAGCATTTTACTTCTTAGATGCGTTTCCGTTCGCAGCAGAAATAAACATTCTTTCGAGAAGGAAATAATGAGTGATAATGGGTTGTGAGAGATTGGAAGTATGATATTTGCTGTCTTGGTAACTAGAGGGTTGCACTTTTGTTTTGTTGTCCCTTGAGTATCTCTGGTTCGAATAGAATTTCTGAGCTATTTGTATTCGACACTGAGTTCAGAGTGAAGAAAATCTATTTACTTTAATTATGCTGATGAATCTGCTTTGTTAACACATTAATCCGAGTCATCTCTACTGAATATATACGCATGAATACATAATTAAGTTACTGTGGGCGGCACACATTAGAACTTTTTTATTTGCTATTTTCAAAAATGCCAACGGGTATACACACACACACAATATATATATATATATATATATAATTATATTATATATATATATATATATAAATATATATATATATATATTACATATATATATATATATATATATACATATATATAATATAATATATATATGTATAATATATATATATACATATATATAATATATATAATATATATATAATATTTATATATATACATATATATAATATATATATACATATATATAAATGTATATTTTATTATATATATAATATATATACATATATATATATAATATATATATATGTATTTATATATATATATATATACATATATATTTATATATATATATACATATATATATTATATATATATTTATATATATATATATTATATATATATATATTATATATATATATATATATATATATATGTATATATATATATTTATATATATACTATTTATATATATATTATATATATATATATATATATTAATATATATATTTATATATATATATATTGTCAAAAGTAGAACAAAAGTTACTATTCGAAAATAACATATTAAATTATTTCATAACCGGTTATGGAAGTCTCCCAACCTACTTGTACAGAATTGGAAAACTAGATTCACCAAACTGTAAATGTGGAATGATAGGCAACCCTCAGAATTACATGCAAGTAAGATGTAATCTTGTTCCGATGTTTATTAAAAAGTACGAAAACGAAACACAGTTCGAATATTTAAAAAAAATAGATAATAATCGTAATCATGTTAAAAAGTTAAAGGAAATATATAATATATTAAATTTAAATTACTCTTATATACAAAATAAATTTTAAAATTTTAAAATGAATGAAATTACTTGGTAAAAATAGTGATAGTGATAAACAAAAGTGTTTTTTAAGTTAATAAATTCAGTGTATAACATTAAAATGAATAATGTCGAAAGGTTCTACCCACCCACTTAAGCTTTTGCATCCATAAACTTCTTCAGTTCGATGTGGGTGTGGGTCATCTAAGTCTAAGCCCTTTTGGATTTAATTTTCCTTCTATGATAGTCTCAGTGTGCTAGATTACTGTTTCTTTTTATTAAAAGGTTCTCATTTTCGACGTATGGTTGGATAGTTTAGCTCTATTTTTTTTCGGCAAACAGCTATATAACTTGTACTTGTGTCTCAACAACAATAATAAAAAAAAGAGTCTGACATATCCTCATTTCTTTGGTAAAAGCTGTTTTGTTCACCCTAATAAAAAAATTTCTACCGTAGATAAATACATTTGTGTTTATTTTCAGTAGATTGAAGTCAATAAGCTACAACAAACTATTCAATAAACTATTATTACGCCAAGTCCGTGGGCCTGAACACCACTGACCCCCAGTCATTCATTTTCATATAGCCAAAGCACTTACAGATTTATTTTTTATTCTGTACTTGTCTCTGTGTGGTAACTTTCTGTATCTTTTAGATGATAGATACCTATATTCGACTGGATGGTCAGATAATTTGCCTCTTTAGTTTTCGGCAAATAGCTAAATACATTGTACCCGTACCTTAACAAAAACTTATTTTTATGCCAAATCCGTGGGCCTGAACACCGCTCACCCCAGTCAGCCATTTTCATATAGCCAAAGAACTTACAGATTTAATTTTCATTCTGTACTTGTCTCAGTGTGGTAACTTTCTGTATCTTTTAGATGATAGATACCTATATTCGACTGGATGGTTATATACTCTTCCTCTTTAGTTCTCGGTAAATAGCTAAATACATTGTTCCTGTGCCTTAACAAGGAGTGAATCCACTTTGGTGCCTATCCATTTCTTTGCTAGAAATTTAAGTTATTCATCTTTAAGTGTTTTTACCTTGAATAAATATATTTGTGCTGAATGTGAGTTAATTGAGGTAAATAAACTACGGAGCAGTGTAAAAGACATTCTTAGAGGGATACTGAATATTTTCTATTTGTAAAACCTTTGATTAGCATTTTATGTTTATTAATAAGGTTCAGTCAATAAGTGAGATGGGTGTATGTCTTGTACTCCACAACCCATGAAGTAAATTAATTCTTGGTCGTGTGGATGAAGACATCGAGACATCCTAATTTGTTTGGTACAAAGATAAGTTTCGTTCATTTTAACGAAACATTTTTCTACCTTGAATAAATACCTTTGATCTTAGCGTGAGTGGATTAAAGTGAATAAACTATGGAGCCCTGTAGAAAACCTTTTTTTTACCAGTACTGAAAATTTGATATTTGTAAAACCTCTTATTTACTTTTCAGGAATACCTATAAAGTGCAGCTAAGAGATAAGAGGAGACTATGTCAAGTACACTAGAACTTACGAAGTAAGTTATTTCTTGTTAATGTGGAAGTAGACATTGAGGTATCGACATTTTATTCCAAGAAAAATAAGTTTTGTTCATCCTAGCAAAACCTTTCTACCTTTGATAAATAAATTTTTGTTTAGGTTAAGTTGAATGAAGGAAATAAAATTCAGAACCTTGTAAAGACGTTCTTAGAGGAATGCAGAAAATTTAGAAATTGAGAGACCTTTTGAGGTCTATTGGTGAAATGCAGTCAGGAAATGAGAGGGTTATGTTAGGAGTACGTCATAAATATCACAATCTATGAAATAAATTATTTCTTGTTAGTGTGAAAATAGACGGATTAAATAATACTCGAAGGCATACAATAAGAAGAAAATTGGATGAGAACATATAAATAGTATAAAATTTAAGAATAGTAGTTATAGAATTTTAATTTAAAACTTTTCGTAGAATCTAAATTTTAAATATTTTCACTATTGTATTAAAACACTCACGGTAGCTGACTAGGAAAGGCATACTCCTCATTTCCAGTGGGTTGTAAGCTCGAGGTACGATCTGACCAATAATCTGCCTTGTTCATTATTGGCAGCTGGGGTAAGTCAAATCAGACGTAATGTGCTCGAAGTTCAAATCATACCTCTAAAGGTAGCAGGACAAGCCTAGGGGACCTTCTGTTTGGTACCTACTTTTAAATGATGAGAACTTAGAGGGAACAATGTTACTTGCAATGTCAGTAGCATGCCTTGAACTACGCTTTCTCCCGGATGCTGCTAATTCAATAAGAGCTTCTCAGCCGTGATTGGCATTAACTCTTTAAAGTTTACTAGTGAAAATTCTTTGGGATTTAATGGAGATGGATTATAAATGTTATTTAAGAACCTCATGTATGTGAAAAATATTAAAATTCTTTTCGGTAGTTTCGTGGGGGGCAGTGGGTTTTAACTGTGAAACTCTCAACCCCTTTGTACAATTCGAAAATATTACATTTTTAAAATTTAAGTAACATTGAAAGAATACTACATAATTACACGCAATAGATAAATTGCTAAATAAACAATTTATAAGTGATGTTTTGGGTAAGTTTATATATATGTATACACACACACACCTATATATATGTATATATATGTATATATATATATGTATATATATATATATATGTATATATACACACACACACACATATATAATATATATATATATATTCATATATATGTATATGTATATATATATATACATATATATATACATATATATATATATATATATATATACATATATATATATATATATATATATATATTTATATATATATAATATATATATATATATGTATATATATATATATGTATATATATATATATATATATATATATGTATATATATGTATATATAGATGTATATATATATATATATATATATATATATATATATATATATATATATATATATATATATATATATATATATATATATATATATATATATATGTATGTATGTATACATACTTATAGTATTGAAGTCATAGCAAAGAAAAATCGAATCTTTTTTTTATTTTTTATTTTTTGGAGGGAAAGAAATTTCTTTTTAAAGAAAAAAATAAGCTGTGGGTAGTGCTACTATTTATTAATAATATAAAGTGTCAAAAACAACCAAAAAATCATTAATATACCTTAAAAAAGAAGAGAAAAAATATTTTATCAGGCGGTTTTACTATGAAACCCTTGTTCTTTAAAGTGTTAAGTTATCTTCCTGTATTGCCAACTGCATTAAAAAAGTTGTTCTAAATGGTTATCAAATTAAAGTAAAGGTTTTACGCTGCATAGATAAGCATCATTTTAGATAATCATAGTTTTTTTTATCTTTTTAAAGAAATTTATATGTAACAATGAGACATTATATATTTTGTTTCATTCATTACAGTTAATTCTATTCGTCTTGTAACAAAAGAAAACATATCAACCTTAAGCATTATTTTTATGCCTCAAACCAAAACAGAGATAAGAAAAGCATAGGACGAACTCTTTGGTTCACCTTAACTTAAATATTTCATTCCATCAATTACCTAGAAATCTCAAACAAAAGATTACAGTAGATGAAAAAAAAACAATATCTACATTTGCATTATTTACTCAGAAATGGCTGTATTAATACAACTAAACTAATGCAGTAAGTAAAAAGCTTCAGGAGAATGCAGAAACAATAACACGCAGTTACGGCTCAAAGAAAAGATAAACCATTTTGAAACGCCAGAAATTTGAATAACACTCGTAAATCAAGTCTTCTAAGAGAGAGATATGAAAGCAAAAATTTCCTAAGGAAAGCCATTTTTCTCGTTATTTTTTATACCATAAGAATTTGTACTTATAAATATACTCAAATATATTAATATATAAAAGAGTTAGAAAATATGTGTTTCGTAAATCATTGTGATGGTGCTAGCAAAAATACTGTGGTGTACATAATTATTCTGATAATGTCTTCTAACATAAACAGTTTAATGGATTGTAGAGAAAATTAAGACACAATGGTAAACAGAGAAGCTGTGTGTTTAAGATATATGTCTTTCCATGTATGCAGTTAGGGATTAAGGTACAAAGGGTGTGCTAGTTTTTATGTTAGTGTATGCACTATATAGGAGTGAAATAAGAAACATCTAATGCATACACCAGATAATAAATTCTTCATTGGAATTTCAGCATTTAATATTCACAGTAGTATGTATCTGTGTTAAATGTTAAAAATGCTCATATGAAATAAATTTGTTGAGCATATTTTAGTCATCTCTGCATATTATTTTGGGATTTAGGTAGTTTTATCACACGCCACGTCGAAAATTCTGCACCCTAATGAAATAGTGATTGTTTATGAAGAAATAAAATCTATAGGATTCTCAGCAAGCAAATAGCATAATTTAACTTATCTGTGTAATTTATTCTCTGCCATCATAATCATGTGGAGGGAAAATATACATCAAGTATGACACTTTAGACAATCTGTATTTATATTTGGTGCTGATAGACTTCGAGCAATAGCATTTACATAAATCTCAGCTGGAAGGCAAGTTCCACTATCGTGATTTTCAATTGCACACTGGTGCAACTCAGCAATAAGATTATATTCATTGCTAATCTCTGCTTAGTATAATTACAATATTGTAATTGTCCAAAAAATTTAATTCCAGATTTTGATGAATCTTTTGATGAATCAACTACAGTCACTATTTTCTTTAACTATAATTTAAACTTTGTATTTGCGTATTTCTTCTAACAAAAGGGTGAGCTTTGGAAGGTTCCAAACGTATCTAAATATGGAAAATAAGTTGATAAATTCATATTAGACAATTGCACATAGAAATTCCTAATCCTTAGAAATAAATTAAATAAAAATTAACCCCAAATCGTTTAATTACGTGACACAGTCATTTCCTTTGTTGAATTGGTTTGGATAAATATACCCTCATTGTTAATATCCTTTACCCCCCAAAGTTTAGTACACTCTATACACACACAGATATATATATATATATATATATATATTATATATATATATATATATATATATATATATATATATATATATATATTATATATATATATATATATATATATATATATATATATATATATATATATGTATGTATGTATGTATGTATGTATAATGTCTACCAATAAGTATTTGGAAACCTGTGATAGAAAAGTAAAACTAAATTTCTTCAAAATCAATAGTTCGTATAGCCTCCACGAGAGGCAATTACAGCTTGAACCCTCCGGGGCATACTTTCCACAAGTCTTTGTATTACAGCTAGTGGTATTGTCTTCCACTCGGCTTGGAGTAGACATACAAGTTCCTTTACCGATTTTGGACGGGTAGTGCACCCCTTAATTCGGCGATCCAACTCGTCTCAGAAGTTCTCGATAGAGTTCAGGTCTGGGCAGACCAGTCAATTAGATGAACTCCATTGGCACCTTACCAAGCCTTGGTTAATCTCGAAACATGATAACTGGCATTGTCCTCCTGAAAGTAACTGGGGTCAAACCCGCAAAACTGCCACATCGTAGGAAGCACATTGTCATCAAAAATAGTGCAGTAGGCATCGGCGTTGAGCTTACCATGAATGGGGGACCAAGGGTCCCAGTCCATACCAAGGAGAAACACCCCCAGACCATAATTCCAGCTCCTCCGTACTTGACTGTTGGCACAAGGCATTCTGGCAGGAGACATTCTCCAAGCAGACCCCAGACCCAGACCTGGCTACCCGAACGGTAAAGTGTGAACCTTGATTCGTCGCTCCAAAGAACCCGCTTTTACTAATCTACGGTCTAATTTCGATGTGTTTTACACCACATTAACAGAGCAGCGAGGTTGGACTTTGTGATCAAAGGTTTATGGGCATCAGCAAGACCACAAAAACCAAGCAGATGTGCTTCCTTACGGATAGTATTCATTGAAACAATACTCCTGGATGCCTGTTGAAACTCCTCGCGGAAGAGGGCCATCGGTTAGGTGATGTTTTTCCAAATTTATCTCGACAGCATTCGTCGGTTTCCGTGTCCCAGTTTTGTTATTCTGCCGACTAGGGGCACATTCACAATCATCGCTTCACCTTCCACTTCTTAATCACATAGGCCACTTTCGATTTTGTGTACTTCAGATAGCTAGACATGTCCGTTAAGTATCGGCCACAATTGTGATACCGGATAATTATACCTTTCTCGAAATCTGATATCTCCGAACTGCGCGGCATCTTCCATGCGACTAATGCCGATACTGTTTCCCACACAATATATACTGGCGGAGGTCGTGATGTACCTGAGGGCCACAGATAACGTCATTTGCATAGGTGTCTAAATATTTATTGGTAGACAGTGTATATATATATATATATATATATATGATACTATGCAATGTGATTTTTCTCTTATCAGAACGAAAAGTGAATGCAACTTGACTCAGCATGCAGTCAAGACGAATTGTATTGGAGGGGAAAACATTGTTGACCAAAGACACATTGGGATTAAAAAGTTTTCCCATTTAAAAAAGTTCAATATAGGAAGGAAATTTAAATTAGACTACATGTATATTTCAATAATTCATACATAGTGAAAATGTTTCCTTCTGCAGTTGCATTGTTAAGAATGTATTTAACCCTTTATAGCCTGAATTAATTTACCATAAATTTTTTTACTGCATTTTTCCATTATTAGATAAGTTTTAATAGAGAATATTCATAGAAAAAGAAAATTAATTTTTACTGTATTTTAGTAGTTAATTTTGCAGTTGGTACTTTCTAGTACCAAACTATATTTTTGACTCTATGATAGAAAATAAAACATTAAATTGCGAATAAAACAAATGAAATGCTTACCTGTAAAGTATAAAAGTCTCTAAAATATAATAGTACCAAATAACTGGAAAACAAAACACTAAATTTACTCAACTGAACAGCACGTGTATTAACTCTACCCCAAAATGACCTTCGAATGCAGCATTTATATATATATATATATATATATATATTATATATATATAATGTCTAATAATAAGTATTTGGAAACCTGTGATAGAAAAGAAAACTAAATTTATTCAAAATCAATAGTTGGTAGAGCCTTCACGAGAGGCAATTACAGGTTGAACCCTCCGGGGCATACTTTCCACAAGTCTTTCTATTACAGCTAGTGGTATTGTCTTCCACTCGGCTTGGAGTAGACATACGAGTTCTTTCACCGATTTTGAACAAATAGTGCACCCCTTAATTCGGCGATCCAACTGGTCCCAGAGGTTCTCGGTAGGGTTCAGGTCTGGGATCTGGACAGGTCAGTCCATTCGATGAACTAAATTGGCACCATACCAAGCCTTGGTTAACCTTGAAACATGGTAACTGGCATTATCGTCCTGAAAGAAACTGGGGTCCAACCCGTAAAACTGCCTCAGCGTAGGAAGCCCATTGTTATCCAAAATAGTGTACTAGGCATCGGTGTTGAGCTTACTAAATCCCTACTATAAGAATAAAAAGGATTTCTGATTGGTGCTGTCATTTCTTTTCTGCTGTAGGAACTGCATCGTCCATGTCCTTGTGAGTACCGTCAGGAAAAACGGCTTCATTAAGAATATATAGGTGCTTGATTGAAGCGGTAATTATATGTACCGTCAGGACGAAAAGGGTTAAATAAGTTTTTAAATCCGTATATCTTAATTATAACAACTGAAAGGCAACTTGAATGATTAACTAAGATCAACTTTAAATCTAAGATTTTTGGTAATCCCATCAAGAAAAAGAATCACCTACCTATTCAACCAATGTAAAGCTAACGGTAAGTGTTAAGTCCAAATATAGGTGTTTGATGGAAGAGGTACTTATAAGTACCGTCAGGATAAAATGGGTTAAATTTATATAGTATTATTGCACAAGTATAAATATTTTATCTGGCTACAAATTTTAAAATTTTATATTCACTATCAGATTTCAATAAATCAACTTTGTCATATATATTTTGCATTTATGGTTCCTTTTAAATCAACACTGAACATACGATGTGGAAATAAAAAATATATTTCTTAGCTCTAAAAACAACACAAACGCCAACCTCGGGTAACCTAAGGAGTTTACAATATTCTACTCATGGAATAAGAAAAGAAAATACTCCCATTTTACCAAAAGAGATGAGAAAATCATCTTTCAATAAGAGGGTTCCTAAGCCTCGATAAGGGAACAACTGGAATTTAGATCTTTTGAGAGAAAATATATTTTTGAGCTATTTTAGATTATCAATCAAAGAGAAAGATATAAGCATATCGCTCTAATGTTACTCCAAAAAGACGAGTTCAAAGGAAAATCCGTTTTGAATGTCTGACGTCATTGACGAAATTTCCGTCAAGGAGCTTAAGTATATTTTGGCCTTTGAAAAAATGTTGAATGAGGGAAAGGTTATTTTTCTCGTCCTGTACCTTCGCAGAAAAATATATAAGTACGGCATTAAACTGAATTACGTTTTTCATACTCATCGCATTTTTAGGCTGTATTTTGTGCTGTGTTTGAAAGGTTTATATGGCGTAAAAACAAAATCTAAATGATCTGTAAATAAACTACTTTTGAACTGCAGTAGTTAATATGTGTTCTATTCGGTGAGTAATATGCTAAAAGGACATTCAAATTTCGAACGAAAATTTTTCAATTCTTCTTAACAGGGTTTATTTAGTTCATCTTAAAGAAAACTTACTACTTTTATTTATAAATAAATGACACAGGAATAGATGTGTTTTAGGGGTTTTGTGAGATTGAATCTTTTCTACTCTGGTTATTGAACTTTTATACTTGTACAATATTAGTATTTTGTTAGTGATTAACACTAAGTTAGAATAAGGTAAATAAACAAAAAAAATCTATGAAACATTTTAATAATTAAGAATTTAATATATTTCTAACAAAGTTTTAAATTTTAGCTTAAAGTAACTGACCATGTTCAAATAGCAATTTTCGAAAAAATATCGTAAAAATTTTATTCGTTTATTTTATATATCAGTCTTTTATCTTTCAAAATTTGTTTTTAGCTTTTTTCTGCAATCATTAGAAGTCAAGATACAGCGGCTTAATCATCACCGGAAGTGTCGAAAAGATACCGGAAGTGAGCAGTTAAAGGGCTTGACTTGAGCATGAAACTAATACTTAGCATGAAAAACGCCTTAAAGCATATTATAGCTTCTAAATAATTAAATAAATTACTCCAGCCTATTTCTGAATGCTCATCAAATTATAAAACACTTAGGGAATTTATCCAATAAAATCTTTAAATTGAATTTCTGAAAAACTGTGATTTTTGATACACCACCACACCTCAACAGTCCTAACCGCTAAAATAATTTTTATAATTTAATTAGAATTTTACCGTATGTTTTTAATGTATGCATTGAACCTCAGGATTATAAATATATTCATTTTGAGATGAGTTATGGGCATTTATGTTTACTATATACTTTCGCCAAAGGGAGCCTTTTATGAAATAGAATCTCCCGAAATTTATTTTAAAATATAATTAATATAATTATAATCAAGCGGGTTAGTTTGTTCAAAATATTCCCACTAAAATATATATATTTCTGTGTGTGAGTGGGAATATTTTAAGCAAACTAATCCGATTGATCATATTATTATATATATAATATAATATATATATATATATATATAATCAATATATATATATATATAATATATATATATATATATATATATATATGTATATATGTGTATAAATATATATATATATATATAAATATAAATAAAGTATATATATATATTATATAATATTATATATATATATATATATATATATATATATATATATATATATTATATATATATTATATATATATGTATATATATATATGTATATATATATATATATATATATATAATATATATATATATATATATATATATATATATATATATATATATATATATATATATATATATATATATATATATATATATATATATATATATATATATATATCTATATATATATATATATATATATATATATATATATATATATATATATATATATATATATGTATATATATATATATATATATATATATATATATATATTATATATATATATATATATATATATATATATATATATATATATATATATATATATATATATACATATATATATATATATATATATATATATATATATATATATGTATATATATATATATATATATATATATATATATATATATATATATATATATATATATATATATATATATATATATATGTATATATATATATATATGTATATATATATATATATATATATATATATATATATATATATATATATATATATATATATATATATATATATATATATATATATATATATATATATATATTATATATATATATTTATATATATATATATATATATATATATTATATATATATATATATATATATATATATATATATATATATATATATATATATATTATATAGCTTTATGTATTGACCCTTTTATTAGAAACTTTGTAAAATATAAATGAAGCAGTTAAGAAAAGATTCGAATGTTATAAAAAAAGCTTTAATGATACAGCTACATTTTTTTATATATGAGTTGTCTTTACAAAATATCAATAGTCCTATAAATCTTATGTAAATGTGACAAACGACTTTGTGTTAACTGTTTATTTTACATTTTGATCAAAAATCCCTCTTATTTTTCCTTTTAAAGTATGTTCTTCGAATTACAAGAGTCGCCAAAATTTCACTTGAATGTGGGAGAAAAATTATAATTTAAATTATGATTTTTAAGTATTTCTTGAGATGTTCGGGAAGAAAAAGTGTGAAACACAGACAATTCCCTGACTACTTGTGGTGTGGTTTCATAACTTAAAATTATTAAATAGAAATTATTCCTCGTAAAACATTCACTTACTTAAAAACCTATATTAAAAATTTGATTGAAGTTTCGATTTCTTAATTTCTATGTAAATTTTTCCAAAACTATTTTCTTGCGAGAAGGATAGAAAAAACTGTTAGGTAAAATACTACTCTTTTCTATTCTGTAAAAGAATTTTATATTTAACTAAGAGAAGTTATTTAATTTCTTCTTGAAAAAATTTAGAATTTATATAAAATTCTTGAGAAATATGTGTTAACTAAATATAAATTAAAAAGTTGTATGATTTAAATAGTCGTGTGTAAAGGCTTTTTTTAAACGGGCGTGAGAAATGCCTTTTATTAAAACAACAGATTTTTTATTAGTTATCAGCAGTAGTTTTTTTGCAAGCTGCGTAAAGCATTTAAACTGTTTACCCACCAATTGTCCAAAATTGGAACATGATATTTAAATAATGATGTGCCCTAAAATATTGTTTAAGGAAGTAAATAAGTTTATTAGTACACATCCCCTATATAATAATAACCTAAGTTGTCTGTCCGCGAATTTCTGAAGCGGTTGTACCTGGAATGGATACAGGCATCCATATTGGATTTTTCATGAGTTAGGGTTAGCAAAATTGAAAGCGAGTTCGAAATCCACCCCATTCCCCCTTTTCGAGCGTTTAATGCTATTATTTCAAGCCTTATCCTTCCTCTTATTCTATACGAAATTCATTCTTGAAAGGCGAAGAGTAATATTTAAATTTCTGGACTGTTTCTACTTGAAACTTCATATACTCTAATTAGTTAACTTACAGAGTGCAGGCGTTGTACGTTTGGTAGATTTTTCGCCCACTTGATCGTAGTATTTCTCGGGTTGACGGTTCTATCCCCGACGCAGCCGATTTTTTTTAATGTCTAATAAATTTAATATTTTCTGCTTTTTCTTTTAAATTCTTATTCCGAAAGTTGTTTTATTATTTTTAAAATAAATTTTTACTATTTTTTCAACTTTTTATAATTTTTATTATTTTTATTTTATTAAATTCACGTATTGCTTTACGGATGTCCCTGGCCACATAAACATTTCATGTTGTGTATCCTTAAACTTTCTTCTCGTAATGTAATAATAGCCTAAGTTATCTGCCCGTCTGTCCTCGAAGTTATGAAGCGGTTGGACCTGGAATGGATAGAGCATCCATATTGGATTTTTGATGAGTTAGGGTTTGCAAAATTCAAAGCGAGTCAAGTTTATCTTTTCCTAAACTATAGATCCGATTCTGAAGTAAATTGGTATGAATAAGCTTCGTATCACAGCGAAAAATACTGTCCTCTTTAAAACGTTCGAAATCCACCCCGTCCCCTTTTCGAGCGTTTAATGCCATTATATCAAGCCCCATTTTAAGAGCAACAGATTAAATTTATCAATTTATCACATAATAAATAGATAAAAATAACAATTTTTTTCTAGCATTATGACTTTATTGTTTTAACCGTCTCATTTAATCATTTCTTATTTTAAATTATTTAAATGTGTTCCGCATTATTTCCATACGTTTTATCACTAAACTTAGATATTACATAAATAATTTTCTTTTTTATTTGATTTAAATAATAGATTAAATACATATGTAATAATTTTAATCGATTATTTTTGTAGAAAAGTAATTCTTAGCCAAAAAAAAAAAAAAAAAAAAAAAAAATTTTAACCTGCCTCATAGGGTTCTTTACAATTCCGGAAAATTAAAAACTTTACTGATCCCGTTGTATGACGTTCTATATGCCAGTTAATAATATTCTATTACATTTTTTATCGTTGGAATAAAGTTTTAAAAGTAATAAAAAGTTTTGAATTAAATCTTTGAATTTATCTCCTCACCTGTTTTAATGCTATTTATTTTCTATTTCTCGATATTTTAATTAAAGTGGTAATTAAAAATCTAAAAGTAAATTTTCAGAAAATTTGTGTCCCCTATATAATAATAGCCTAAGTTATCTGTCCGTCTGTCCTCGAATTTCTGAAGATGTTGAACTGGGAATGGATAGTAGCATCCATATTGGATTCTTGATGTGTTAGTGTTAGCAAAATTCAAAGCAAGTAAAGTTTATCTTCTCCTAAACTATCGATCCAATTCTAAAATAAATTGGTACAAATTTGCTTCATATAACAGCAAAAAAAAAAAAAAAGAAAAATACTGTCGTCTTTAAAACATTCGAAATCCACCCCATTCCCATTTTTGAGCCTTTAATGCCATTATTTCGAGCCTTTTTTCCCCCTGTAAAGAGCATGTGATGAAGTTTATCAATTTATCACTTAATAAATAGGTAAAAAACATTTTTTTCAAGCATTATGACGTCATTCATTTAACCATTTCTTATTTTAAATTATTTAAATATCGTCTGTATTATTTTATACTTTTTATCACTGAATTTAGAAATTACCTATATAATTTTCTTTTATATTTGGCTTAAATAATAGATTTTCTACATATGTGATAGTTTTAAATTTTATCGTCGATTATTTTTGTTGCAATAAAATTTTATCGGAAGTATAACAAAAATTCAATCTATATTTTTTTAGAGAATTGAAGATAAAAAAATTATTGAGCTTATTATGTAATTTTCACATAAAATCATTTTACCTGTCATAGTGTACTTTACAATTCTAGAAAATTAATAATTTTACTGATCCGTCATGACGGGTATATCTAATAGTAAATTATATAATTTTTTGATTATGTTATATTATTTTACATAGATTCTTTAAATTTTGCATTAATACCATTTTTTGTTGGTAAATTTTGAGTGGATATAATTTTTACCAGATTCTTTAAAGCAACGAAGAAGTAGAGTACATACACGTTTATTCCATAAATACGTAGAGTAGGTTCGGCTAATTAGGAATAAAATTTATTAAAAGTTTGGTGCTCTTGCCTCATGGTGTATACTAAATATTTTGTTTTACTTCCTTTAAGTAACACTGTCAGTTTTGGTATGGCATTCCGGAAATTATGTAATAATACTATCCCATATTGATGTCTATTTATCAATGCTGGTGATAAATATACAATGTACCTTTTATTGTTGGGAAAATTTGAGTGGACATATAATTTTTACCAGATTCTGCTTATAGCAACGCATAAGTAGAGTATAGACATAGACGTTATTCCATAAATACGTAGATTAGGTTCGGCTAATGTGGAAAATTCAATTCATTTGCCAGTTTGGTGCTCTTGCCTCATGGTGTATATTAAATATTTTATTTTATTTTCTTTAACTAACAGCATTAGTTTTGGTATGGTATTCAAGGAATTATGTAATAATAGTATCATATATTGATGTCTATTTATTAATACTGTTGATAAATAGACAGTGTACTATTTATTGTTGGTAAATTTTGAGTGGACTTATAATTTTTAATCAGATTCTGCTTATAGCAACGTATAAGTAAAGTACTGACATAGACGTTATTCCATAAATATGTAGAGTAGGTTCGGCTAATGAGGAACATTCAATTTATTTGCCAGTTTGGTGCTCTTGCCTCATGGTGTATACTAAATACACTCATGTCCATAAATTAAGGATAATTCAGAATCACACAGAAATTGAGCTCTAAAATAAAACTTTCACCTGTAGAATTATCACACACATCTTGAAGAAGAATATGCAAATTGCAGGAAACCACCAGATGGCGCGGATAGTACGTCACAATGACGAGAGTGTATGAAAGGGGTATATAAGGAATGGTAGCAAAGAAGTAAAATTGTTCACAAGCACTTTAAAAGCCTTTCAGTGCAATAACCGCATAGTTATGGCACAAAGGAAGCATTTGGATGATTTTTTACGTGGTAGAATTATCGGACGACTGGAATGTGGACGTACCCAGCTGGAAGTATCCGAGGAACTTGGAATCGCCCAGAGTGTCATCTCCAGGCTTTGGCAACGATTCAAACATGATGGTAATGTGAGTAGATGTTACAGCACAGGTCGCCCCCGAGTTACTACGCCGAATGATGACCGGTATTTGGCAGTTACTGCCAAAAGAAACAGACGGAGCACAGCATCAGACCTGTCTCGTCAGCTCTCTTCAGCTACCGGTACGACAGTTTCAAGGCAGACCGTGTACAGACGCTTAGGGAACATTGGTCTATATACTCGTAGGCCTGTCAGATGTGTTTCCCTTACCGCTACTCACTGTCGCCTGCGATTATGCTGGGCTAGAGAGCATGCATTGTGGACACCGCAACAGTGGTCTTGTGTGATGTTTTCCGACGAGTCCAGGTTCAGTTTACATTCTGATTCTCGCCGGACTTTCATATGGAGAGCGCCAGGTACCCGTTACCACCAAGAGAACACCATTGAACGACACCGTTACGGTGGTGCAGGATGGCTCGTTTGGGGAGGAATTATTCTTGGTTCCAGAACTGACCTGCATGTTCAGAGTGTAACGATGACAGGCCACATCTATCGGGATGTCATTCTGGAACAACATGTACGTTTGTTTCGGGGCGCCATGGGTCCTGAATTTCTGTATATGGATGACAACGCCCGACCTCACCGTGCAAACATTGTAGACGAATGCCTTCAATCGGAGGATATCACCCGTATGGATTGGCCAGCATACTCACCGGACTTGAATCCAATAGAGCATGTGTGGGACATGCTTGGCCGACGAATTGCAGCCCGTCAACCCCCTCCCAACTGTCTATCGGAACTTCGGAGGGCATTGCTTGATGAGTGGTGTAATTTTCCCCAAGATCAGATTGATAATCTGATACTCAGCATGCGTAGGCATTGTAACGCTTGTATTGCATCGTCCGGGAGACATACTCCGTATTAACCATCATACTAACCATGTTATACTGTTTTCTGTAAATAGGTTCTTTTTTTAAAATTTGCTCCAGGGAGTAAAAATCGCAATTTTTATTAATTATGTCAAACATATAGCATCTTTTTTGCTCTTTACCTTTTGTTTAATAAATAGACTTTACAAATAAGTCAAATTTGTTTTGCTTTTGTCTCTTTCATTGCCTGAACTTCATTATTTATTTTATGGACATTCTTTAAGTAACACTGTCAGTTTTGGTATGGCATTCCGGAAATTATGTAATAATACTATCCCATATTGATGTCTATTTATCAATGCTGGTGATAAATATACAATGTACCTTTTATTGTTGGGAAAATTTGAGTGGACATATAGTTTTTAACCTGATTCTGCTTATAGCAAAGCATAAGTAGAGTATAGACATAGACGTTATTCCATAAATATGTAGATTAGGTTCAGCTAATGTGGAACATTTAATTTATTTGCAAGTTTGGTGCTCTTGCCTAATGGTGTCTACTAGATATTTTATTTCCATTCAGTAACACCGTTAGTTTGGATATGTCATTCCGGAAATTATGTAATAATAATATCCCACATTAATGTCTATTTGTCACGAACTCCTATAACGTCGCCTTTACTGCAACGCTTCGATGGCAGCGCCACCAGGAATGTCAGTAGATACCGAGACCTCGAGTTGTAGAGAACGGAAAATGATCGCTTCGGAGGTCTTCGGCTTTTTTGTAATATATGCGTGTTAATTTGTGTGTAATGTTTGTAATCGTTAAATACATATTAAATGTGTCGTGTTTTTAAAACGTTGCAAGTGAATCATTATTGTCTTTTATTGGATACTTTTACCGACATGGATTCGAACGTGGCACCCCTAAGAGATGAATAAGGTAAGTGATACCTTATTTAAAAGTTAACATTTTTCTTCATTTTCTTGATAAAAATGATACTATTTATCCCAAGTACTGTACAATACTCGCATTGTTTCTATTTAATCAAATTTATAACTTTATTATTATACAATATATTTACTTTTTCATCAGAAATGTCAAACAAACATCATGCTAATGCATAGAAGAAGATAAAACTGTGGTAAGTTAAAGTTAGTCCTATATTTTGTTACTTATGTGCATATTATTGTAATTCAATTAAATGCTTTATTATTTGTTAAAAGAAAGATTTAGAAACAAATAAATATCTTCTTACATAAATATCTTATTTTTATAAAATCTTAGTTGAAATTTAGTAGTGTTTCTTAATACACCTTGTATTTCATATCCGAGAAACAAATAATTTGTAATTGTTTACGGAAAAATTGATTTAAAGTTCAAAGTAAGCTCTAAGAAGTGCAGCTTATTTACTAAAACAATAATTAATAATTTTATAACGCTACTACCTCAAATATGGAGAAAATAAAAATTGGCATTCCATATTATTCAAACCTACTATACCAGGGGTGGCCAACCTGCAGCTAGCGAGTCACATACGGTTCTTTGAAGGATTATTTGTGGTTCTCGATAAATGTACCCGAGTTCACTTTTCATTTTTGTGTTATTATATTTAAAATATTACAACTGATGGAGCTCCG
>CM063501.1:123686279-123698779 GCA_032207245.1 Pardosa pseudoannulata | reverse complement strand
ATTTACCTCAGATGCCCATTAATTTATATTATCTTAATTACATTTTTAATTGATATTTTGAAGAGTAATGCAATAAATATAAACTTTTTCTATTTGTGTAAAAACTTTTTCAAATAATAAGTCTTTAAAATGCTTATCTACTCTTCAAACGACTCCGGTTAACATACATAACATCTTCATAATGATAAACATATATTTTGCTCATAAATATCTTTCTGAGATTTTTTCCTGTGTGCAGCATTTGTATATGAAATATCAGCATGATATACGCTGTAGCTAGATAATTTTTCGCGAATGAAATATTGGAATAAAATGATGAATGTTATGAAGAGAAACTTTTGCTTTATTTACTTTTTTTTTTCATGTTTGCCTGCACTTTCTGAAACACGCAAAATATTCTAAATATAAAAATGGAATTTTCTCCTTAACGTATGAATTTCACAAATTTTATACAAAAAAAAGAAAAAAACTCACCAGAAAATGTATACAGTTCTTGCTTAAGCTGAATAAGTATTTTCATTCGGTAGAACATTTAATTAATGTAAAACGCTGTTCAAATATCCCTTTCTTTGAAAAAAAAAATCTAAGTTTCGAGATTGGAGTCACGAAAATAATGTAATGGAGTTTTTTCCGATCAGCCTTTGCTAAACTTTTCCAGATGAAACGAAAGAGAATTTTAATTATCGTCGACCGACGAATAAGTTTTTTAAACTACTTTATTTTTTTTCGGTTGAGTATGAATGATAAACATTTATCTCACAAGATTTCAACGTGTAAGCCATATGCTAATGTAAGAAACGCAAACAGATGTAAATGTAATTTAAATTTACATTTCTTCCCCTCTCAATCTCAGAAAAAATATCGAGAAGAGTAAGAGTGAAAATAAATTAATTAAATCTGAACCGTATTATTCTAAGTTAAGAAACGACAACGAATATAAATGTAATTTAAATTTAAAAACTGATTCCTCTCCTAAACAGCAAAAATATTGAGCGAAGGTAAATTAATTTAACCAGTTTTTTATATATATCTTTCGAATGAATGTTAACTATTTTGAAATAAGGAACCATTTAAATGAGGTGTCGAAGTACATTTGAGGGAAAACATTTTAGTCTGTGGTACCGAATAAACTACTTGTTCTTAATAAGTACTTTTTAGTTTAGAGATAGAATAAATTTTTAAACACCTTTATTTTCTCAGGTGATGTTTAAATAATAAACATTTATCTCGAAAGATTTGAACATCTAAATCGTATACTTGTATAAGGAACATCAACAAAAATATATAAGATTTAGATTTCTTTTCTTTTGCAACAGGCCGTGAAAATAGAGCATAAAGAAGCTGAATGATTTTTCGAAAGAATGTTAAAAAATTTGAAATAAGGAACCATATAAATTAGGTATCGAAGTTTGTTGTATATTTAAAAGGAAACATTTTAGTCTAGGGAACCGAATAAACTGCTTGTTCTTAATAAGTTTTATGTAGTTTCGACATAAAATAAGTTATTTAAGCACCTTTATTTTATCACGGGGTGTTTAAAAAATAAACATTTATCTCGAAAGATTTGAACATCGAAACCGTATACTAGTTTAAGGAACATCAACAAAATTATATAGATTTTGTTTCTCTTTTGTAACAGGAAGTAAATATAGAGGGGAAAGATTTTTCAAAAAAATGTTAAATATTTTGAAATGAGGAACCATTCAAATTAGTTGTCGATGTTAGTTGTACATTTGAGGGAACACATTTTAGTCTGTTTTACCGAATAAACTACTTGTTCTTATTTATATTAATTTTTATTAATGTGAACATAAAACGAGTTTCTAAACACATTTATTTTCCCAGGTTGTCTTTAAATAATAAACATTTATCTTGAATATTTTGAACTTCTTAATCGTATACTATTGTAATTAACATCAAAAGAAATATATATGATTTAGATTTCTTTCCTCTTTTGTAACAGGGCGTAAAAATAAAGCGGAAAAATTTAATTATACAAGAACAACTTTATATTTTCGAATGACTATTAAGCATATTGAAAAATTGATAAATAAGTTAGATGTGTAAGATATACATTGCAAGAAACTTTTTCAGTTTATTGTGTTGCGGAATGTTCACGTATAAATTTATTGCTTTTATTTTTAAAAATTCCTTCCCCGTAAAATTTCTTCTCAATTAGCATCCAGAAAATTCATTTCTCTATACACTCAATCACTAATTTAATGAAGTCGAACATGAACTAGCAGAAAAATATAGAGCGAGAATAATTTAATAAATCCAGAAGAGCAGTATTTGAGGAATGACAGTTAAGTATTTTGATATAAAAGAGGAATTAAATTAAGTGTGTGTCTGTATATTTGACGAAAACAGATTTTGCTTGTGGTACAAAATAAATTTCCCATTTTCAATTACGATAACCCACTCATTAGAAATTTATACTGCTCTTGTGTAGGTTAAATCAATATTTTCATTTGATAGTCTAGCAAACTAATGTAAATTCCTGACCAAAAATTCATTCGTTTGAAAAAGCTTTTTTCCCATGGATTCCAGGTTGTATACAAGAAAATAATGTAAGGTAATTTCTCGGATCAGACTTTTCTGCACTTTTACGAATGAAAATTCAGTACTAACGATCTCTGTAAACTAAAGCATGTATCTCTGGGAAAATACACTACACAGAAAATGTATACTCAGACAAGAGGCTAGGCCCGAAGAGTCTATTATTTTATATTGAGAAAAAGAAAAAATCGTTCAATTTTTTGTTTAGAGTTTTATATTATTTATCTGCGACTTAAATTATTTAATTACATTGCGACTAGTTACCGCATACAGACAATAAACAAATATACAATTTCACATTTTTAAATGTATGGTCTATATTACATTAATTATATAAAACGCGATGAAAATTATCATAGAATTAACGTACAGTATTTACCTCAATAACATTAAGTTATAAATACTTTATTTTATCGTATATTTACCTCAGAGCACCATTCTTTTTGTTATCTTAATTACATTTTTAATTGATATTTTGAAGAGTAATGCAATACATATAAAATTTTTCTATTCGTGTTAAAAACGTTTTCAAATCATAAATCTTTTAAAGGATTATCTGCTCTTCTAAGGATTCCGGTTAACATACATAATGTCTTTATAACGATAAACATATATTTTACTCATAAATATCTTTCTAAGTTTTTTTCCTGCGTAGAATATTTGTATATGAAAAATCAGCATGATATATGCTGTAGCTAGATACATTTTAGCGAAAGAAATATTGGAATAAAATGATGAATGTTATGAAGAGAAATTTTTGCTTTATTATTTGTTTTGCACGTTTGCCTGTTCTTTCTAAAAATTCTAAATATAAAAATGAAATTTTCTCTTTAACGTATGAGTTTCTCATATTTTATACAAAAAAAAAAACTCATTCACCAGAAAATTTACACAGTTCTTGCTTACGCTAAATAAGTATTTTCATTCTGCAGAACATTGAATTCATCTAAAATGCTGTTCAAAAATTCATTTCTTTGAAAAAAAATCGAGATTCGAGATTGTACTCACGAAAATAATGTAATTGATTGTTTTTCGATCAGTCTTTGCTGAACTTTTCCAGTTGAAACGAAAGAGAGTTTTAATTAGCGTCCACCAGCGAATAAGTTTTTTCAACTACTTTATTTTTTTTCGGTTGAGTATGAATGATAAATATTTTATCTCACAAGATTTCAACGTGTAAACCATATGCTAATGTAAGAAACGAAAAGAGATGTAAATGTAATTTAAATTTACATTTCTTCCTCTCGTAACCTCAGAAAAAACATTGAGAAGAGTAAGTTTGATATTAAATTAATTAAATCTGACAGTATTATTTCTAAAGAAAGTAACGTCAATAAATACAAATGTAATTTAAATTTAAAAGCTGATTTCTATCCTAAATAGCAAAAATAATGTGTGAAGGTAAACTAATTTAACCAGAAACGTATATATCTTTCGAACGAATGTTAACTATTTTGAAATAAGGAACCATTTAAATTAAGTGCCGAAGTTGTACATTTTAGTAAAAACATTTTTGTATGTTGTACCAAAAAAACTATAAAATGCAAGAAAATAATGCAAAACAATTTCTTTTCCGAAATGCACTTTTCCGACTGAAAATTCAGTACTAATGATCTATGCAAACTAAAACATGTGTCTCCTGGAAAATACACTACACTGAAAATGTACACTCAGACGAAAGGCTGGGCTTGAAAAATCTAGTATAATATATTGAGAAAAAGAAAATATCGTTTAATATTTTGTTCAGAGTTTTACTTTTTTTTATCTGTGACTTAAAATATTTAATTATATTGCGACTAGTTACCGCAAAAATGACATTAAAGAAATATACAATTTCACATTTCTAAATGTATGATCTATATTGCATTAATTATATAAAAACGATGAAAAATATAATAGAATAATACATACAGAATTTACCTTACTAACATTATCTTAAAACCGTATAACTAACTTATATTACAGTATATTTACCTCAGATCACCATTCCTTTATGTTATCTTAATAACATTTTTAATTGATATTTTGAAGAGTAATGGAATGTATACAAACTTTTTCTATTTGTGTAAAAACTTTTTCAAATAATAAATTTTTAAAAGACTTATCTACTCTTTAAAGGATTCCGGTTAACATACATAATATCTTCTTAACTATAAATATATATTTTGTTCATAAATATCTTTCTCCTTTTTGTTTCCAGTGTGCAACATTTGTATGTAAAAAACCAGCAGGATATATGGTGTAGCTAGATAAATTTTAGCAAAAGGAATATTGGAATAAAATGATGAATGTTATGAAGAGAAATTTTGATTTATTATTTTTTTGCAGGTTTGCCTGTTTGTTTGGAAAACACGCAGCATATTTTAAATATAAAAATGGAATTTTTTCTTTAACGTATGAATTTCTCATATTTTATCCGTAAAAAACTGACTCATAAGAAAATTTATACAGTTCTCTCTTACCCTAAATAAGTATTTTTATTCGGTACAACATTCAATTAATCTAAATTACTGTTCAAAAATTCATTTCTTTGAAAAAAATCGAGATTCGAGATTGAAGTTACGAAAATAATGTAAATGCAGTTTTTTTCGATCCCTCTTTGCTAAACTTTTATACATGAAACGAAAGAGAGTTTTATTTAGCGTCCACCAACGAATAAGTTTTTTAAACGACTTAATTTTTTTCGGTTCAGTATGAATGATAAGTATTTATCTCACAAGATTTCAACTTGTAAACCATATGCTAATGTAAGAAATGCAAAAAAAATATAAATGTAATTCAAATTTAAATTTCTTCTCCTCGTAACCTCAGAAAAATATCGAGAAGAGTAAGAGTGAAAATAAACTAACTAAATCTGAACAGTATTATTCTAAGGTAAGAATGTAATTTAAAATTAAAGCTGATTCCTATTTTTAACAGCAAAAACTTTGAGCGAAGGTAAATTATTTTAATCAAAAACTTATTATATATCTTAAGGAACCATTGAAATGAGGTGTCGAAAGAAATTTGAGGGAAAAAATTCTAGTCTGTGTCAACGAACAAATTACTTGCTCTTAATAAGTTTTATTTAGTTTCGACATAAAATAAGTTATTTGAACACCTTATTTTCTCGTTTATTGTAGAATAAACTTACATATCTTACCTTAATAACATTATCTTAAATCCGTATAACTAACATATATTAGAGTATATTTACCCCAGATAACAATTCATTTATGTTATCTTATAAATATTTTAATTGATATTTTTAAGAATAATGCAATAAACAAATATTTTTTTATTCGCGTTAAAAACATTTTCAAATAGTAAATCTTTAAAATGCTTAACTGTAAACATATATTTTGCTTAACTATCTTTTTAACTGTAAACATATATTTTGCTCCTAAATATCTTTCTGCGTTTTTTCCGGTGTGCAACATTTATATATAAAAAATCAGCAGGATATATATTGTAGCTATATAAATTTTAGCGAAAGAAATATTGGAATAAAATGATTAATGTTATGAAGAGAAATATTTGGTTTTTTTTTTGCATGCTTGCTTAATCTTTCTGAAAACACGCAGGATATTCTAAATATAAAAATGGAAATTTCTCTTTAATGTATGAATTTCCCATATCTTATACAAAAAAAAAAATCACTCACCAGAAAATTTATACAATTCTTATCCACACTAAATAAGCATTTTCATTAGGTAGAATATTTAATTAATCTAAAGTACTGTTCAAAATTTCATTTCTATGAAAAACAAAATTCCGAGATTCGAGACTGAACCCACGAAAATAATGTAATGGAGATTTTTACGATCAGTCTTTGCTAAACTTTTACAGATGAAACGAAAGAGAGTTTTAATTAGCATCCACCAACGAATACGTTTTTTAAACAACTTTATTTTTTTCGGTTGAGCATGAATGATAAACATTTAACTCACAAGATTTCATCGTGTAAACCGTATGCTAATGTAAAAAACGCAAACAGATATGTTTTATTTAAATTTACATTTCTTCACCTCGTAACCCCAGAAAAAATATGGAGAAGAGTAAGAGTGATAATAAATTAATTAAATCTGAACCGTAATATTATAATGTACGATACGTCAACAGACATAAATTTAGTTTAAATTTAAAAGCTGATTCCTGTTTTAAACAGGAAAAAAAATTGAGTGAAGGTAATTTAATTTAACCAGGAACTTATTACATATCTTTCGAAGGAATGTTATATTTTGATACTACTTATTCATAATAAGTGATACTTAGTTTCGACATAAAATAAATTAATTGAACAACTTTATTTTCTCAGGTGGTGTTTGAATAATAAACATTTATCTCGAATGATTTGAACATGTAAATCGTATACTAGTGTAAGGAACATCAACAGAAATATATATGATTCAGGTTTCTTTTCTCTTTTGTAACAGCAATAAATATACAGTGGAAAGATTCTTCGAAAGAATGTTAAATATTTTGAAAAGAGGAACCCTTCAAAATAGGTGTCGAAGTTAGTTGTACATTTGAGGGAAAACATTTCAGACTGTGGTACCGAATAAACTACTTGTTCTTATTTATATTAAATTTTATTTAGTTTCGAAATAAAATAAATTATATAAACACCTTTATTTCCTCAAGTGGTGTTTGAATAATAAACATTTATCTCGAAAGATTTGAACATGTAAATCGTATACTAGTGTAAGAAACATCAACAGAAATATATATGATTCGGTTTCTATTCTCTTTTGTAACACAATAAATATACAGTGGAAAGATTATTCGAAAGAATGTTAAATATTTTGAAATGAGGATCCCTTCAAAATATATGTCGAAGTTAGTTGTACATTTCAGGTAAAACATGTCAGACTTTGGTACATAATAAACTACTTGTTCTTATTTATATTAAATTTTATTTTGTTTCGAAATAAAATAAGTTATGTAAACACCTTTATTTCCTCAGGTGGTGTTTGAATAATAAACATTTATCTCTTAAGATTTAAACATCTAAATCGTTTACTAGTTAATTTATAGTGGAAGATTTTCTGTAAAATGTTAAATATTTGAAATGAGGAACTTCAAATAGGTGTCGAAGTTAGTTGTACATTTGAGGGAAAACATTTCAGATTGTGGTACGAATAAACTATTGTATTATTTATATTAAATTTTATTTAGTTTCGAAATAAAATAAGTTATGTAAATATCTTTATTTCCTCAGGTGGTGTTTGAATATTAAACATTTATCTCTTAAGATTTGAACATCTAAATCGTTCACTAGCTTAAGGAACATCTACTGAAATATATATGATTTAGATTTCTTTTGTCTTTTGTAACATTGCGTAAAAATAGAGCTGAAAGATTTATCGAAAGAATTTTAAATATTTTGAAATGAGGATTTATTTATATGAGGTGTCGAAATTAGTTGTACATATGAGGGAAAACATTTTAGTCTGTGGTACTGAATAAACTGCTTGTTGTTATTTATATTAAATTTATTTAGTTTTGACATAAAATAAGTTATTAAAACACCTTAATTTTCTTAGTTGGTGTTTGAATAATAAACATTATTCTCGAAAGATTTGAACATCTAAATCGTATACTAGTGTAAGGAATATAAACAGAATTATATATGATTTAGATTTATTTCTTTTTCTGAAAGAGGGAGTAAAAATAGAGCTGAAATAAATTAATTAAACCAGAGCAAATTTACATTTTTTGAAGGATTATTAAGCATTTTAAAAAAATTGATGAATTAAGTTAGATGTGTAAGTTGTACATTACAAGAAATAATTCTCAATCTATTGTATTGTGGAAAGTTTTCACATAAATGTATTGCTTTTATTTTTTAAAATTCATTCACCATAAAATTTCTTCTCAGTTAGCATCTAGAAAAGTCCTTCCTCTCTATGCTCAATCACTAATTCAATGAGGTCGAACATGAACTTGCAGAAAACTATAGAGTGAGAATAATTAAATAAAACCAGAAGAGACCTATATTTGATGAATGATAGTTAAGTATTTTGATATAAAAGAAGAATTAAATTAAGTGTGCTTCTGTATATTTGAACAGGGAATAAATATACAGTGGAAAGATTATTCGAAAGAATAAATTTTTTGATATGAGGAAAACCCTTTCAAAATATATGTCGAAGTTAGTTGTTCATTTAAAAACATGTCATTGTTAAAAATATACTTGTTCTTTTTTATATTAAATTTTATTTATTTCGAAATAAAATAAGTATGTAAAAAACCTATATTCCTCAGGTGGTGTTTTTTAAACATATTTTAAGAATTAAAAATCTAAATAGTTTACTAGATAAAGACATACAGAAATATATATGATTTAGATTTCTTTCCTTTTTTGAAACTGGGCGTAAAAATAGAGAGTAAATAAATTAATTGAACCAGAACAACTTTATATTTTTTGAATGACTCACTAGTATGTTGAAAAAAATTGATGAATTAAGTTATATGTGTAAATTGTACATTACATAAAAAAACTTCAGTCTATTTTATTGCGGAAAGTTCTCGTGTAAATTTATTTTTTTATTTTTAAAAATTCATTCACCGTAAAATTTTTTCTCGGTTAGCATCCAGAAAATTCATTATACGTCATTACTAATTTAATGAGTAGAAACATGTAGTGTAGAGCGAAATAAATTAATAATATAAGCGCACTATATTTCAGGAATGTCTATTAAGTATTTTGAATAAAGTAGGAATTAAATTAAGTGTGTGTCTCTGCATTTAATTTTTGCTGTATTAAAATAAATTTTCTGTTTTAATTTACAGTAATATTAGAAATTGATATGTCTTGGCGAGGATAAATCAGTATTTTCATTTGATAGTCTTCAACTAATATATCCTACTCAAAAATTATTCGTTTTTAAAAAAGCTTTTTGCCATATTCAAGCTTGTATACAAGAAAATATTTTAAAGCAATTTCTGAGTCAGACTTTTCTACAATCTTACGAATAAACTGAAGGAATTTTAATTAGTGTACTGAAAAAGAGTTATTTAGCAATTTATTTTTTTGTGATTAAATGATAAGTTTTTCTTGATATTTTTAGTATCAAAATTGTTTTTTATAGAAAATGAAGATATAGATACTTTTATTCCTCTCTTCTCTTATCTCTTCTCTTACAAACACACACACATAATATACACATATATATATATATATATATATAATATATATATATATAATATATATTATATATATATTATTTTATATTATTATATTATATTTATTATATACATATATATAAATATATAAAATTATATATTTAAATATATATATATATATTATTATATTTTATATATATATAGATATATAATATAAATTTCTCTATCATAACAAAACAAAATATTCGAGTTGATACTCAAGCAAATAATGTAGTGAGTTTTCTGTGATAAGTCTTTTGACACATTTATAGATGAAATGAAAATTTTTTATAATTTCTTTAAACCAAGTAATTATTTATTTACGCTACTTTATTTCGCATATGAACGTCTAAACTGTATGCTAGATTAAGAAGCATCAACAGATATAAAAAGAACGAAAATTTTAAAAATCATTTTATTTTTTAAACAAGTGAGAAAATAAAGCAAAAAAAATAATTAAACTACAACTGCATTATATATTTCAAATGATTTTTAGCAATTTTGAAAATATTGGTAAATTAAATTAGGTGTGCAATTTTTACATTTGAGGGAAAATATTTGATTCAGAAGTGTGAAATGCTGTATGTTTTTTAAATACAAACAGTCACTTATCAGAAGTTTAAACATTTCTTTTCGGTAATAAATCACTATTTTTCCTCTGTAAATGATCTAATTAAACAAATCTGTTCAAAAATACATTTGTTGAAAAATAAGATTGATCATCAGAAGTTTAGTGCTTGTACTAACAAAAATGAGGTAGTTTCTATGATCAGATTTTTAAAAAAAATTTTGTAGATAAAGCGAAAGAAAGTTTTAATTAGTGTTCACCCCAAAATGAGCTTCAAACGATTTTATTTTCTAGGGTAAGATATCAAGGAAAAACGTTTATCTAATGAGATTTGAACATCTATAGCTTATGCTAATTTTAGAAGCATTAGCTTATATAAATGTAATTTAAATTTGAAATCTTTGTCTCCCGGTAACGATAAAAAGAAATATCGTGAGAAATAAGAGAGAAAACCAATTAATTATACCAGAACCGCATAAATTTTTTGAATGATGTTGAAATGATAGATGAATTAAATTAGGTGTACAAATAGTATAATTGAACAAAAACATTTGTTAATCTGTTATACTGATTAATGCAATCGAATGCTACTGAATTAGACAAATTAAAGAATGGAATGGATAAATTTAACTAAACATATATTTTCCATTCAGGAGAAAATTTTGAAAGTTATTTCTAATTTTAAAACTACAAATAGGAAGCCCACGGGAGTTTTAAGAAATTGGACATATGAATTAATTATTTTGAAAAAAAGTGAAAATGAATATTCGATATTGTATTGTATAACAGCGCATTCATATAATATTAAAGGTAATTCGGCTTGAAGATATATATATATATATTATATATATATATATATATATATATATATTATATATATATATTTTTATTATATAATATAGATATTTATATTTATATATATATATGTATATATATATATATATATATATATATATATATATTATATATATATAAATATATATATAATATTTATATATATATATATATTTATATATTATATATGTATATATATATATACATACATATATATATATATACATATTACATATATATATATATATATATATATAATATATATTTATATATATATATATATATATATATATATATAATATATATATATATGTAATATATCAAAATTATTTAACTTTAATATTTCTTCAAAAACCTCCTCTCTTCCATTTTAATTCATCTAAATATCTTTATCAGTCTCTAAATGGTTTGGTCAATGAAGTATTTTCCACTTAACATTCCTTTCTGTCATAAAACTGTAAACTTTCTGTCTATGCAGCAGTTTCGCAGGTGTTGGCGGAACATGTGTTCGTGTTTTGCTGGTATTTTGTTGTCAGTGCTCTTGAGTACTTGTGTCTGAACAGAGTGAACTCTGTGGCTTTTGATTTTGTATCGTCCAGATGGACAGATGTGCCTTGTTGCTGCTCTGAAATAAAGTTTTAAAATAGACTTCTGAGTTCTCTTGAATATGAAGCCCGACTGCATTCTCATTACTTATAACTGTTGAACTTTCTCCTTGTGAAGGAGTTTTATAAAAAATGGATTACATTTTAAGTCGGTAGGATATTATCTACGCTGGAAACCCAATGGATTTCGAGTCCATTACTATGGCAGAGAACTTTTTCTTGATGGAATTTACTTTGTGAACTTTTGCGAACTTTGTTTTTTACATCTGTGGATAATGTTTTAGGATTACGGTGCAACGATGACGGATAACGACACATCGGCGGAGATTTTTGAGGATAAAACGGTGATTGATCAGCCGAAGGAAACTTCAATGATGAATAGTTTGATGACTAATAGTACAATGTGGACTTTACGGAAATTTGATCCTAATGGACCAGTGAATGTACAAAATTGGCTTAAGTATTTCGAGAAAAAAACAGCAGATTTAACGAATGAAGATCGTGTGAATATTATTTCGGACTATCTTGAGGGATCGGCCCTTGATGTTTTCATAGAAGAGGTCATCGAATTTACTGATTGGGACCAGATAAAATTAAAGTTTATCGAGCTGTTTGCTGAGAAGGAGTCAAGTACTTTATCCGACTTTACTGACCTTAAATTTATTCACTGCAAAGATTTGAGGGACTACTTCAATAAAAAGCTAACTATCGGAAAACGACTCGAATTGTCAACAACAAATTTAATAGACGGACTCACTGATGGTTTACCAGAAAGAAAGAAAGAATTA
>CM063501.1:123663954-123686179 GCA_032207245.1 Pardosa pseudoannulata | reverse complement strand
ATGGATATATTTCATTTTACAGCAATATATGTCTGTTTTTTAAAAAATTTTCATAGATTTTAACTGTTTTTAAGTTTTAAAATATCAAGTAATTTTAAATTTTTTGATTTAGAGAATAAATTAGATATGATACTTCCGTTTGTTATAATACATGTGAGTAACGTGGCTAACGTTTTAGCAAAGTGGTACGAGCACACTTGTTTGAAATACAGCATCCGATAGCAGAAAATTACGTGCTTAAGCCTTGGAAAGGTTATTAAATTTGGTAATTTCATTAAAAAATATTTACTTTTGTGACTGAAGCAATACTTTTTTTTTAAAAAGTCATAAAGTGTGTACCTCAAGTGAATAATGTATAAATCCACTAATATGCAACATACCATTACAGATTTTCTATTTAGAAACTAATTTTTAACCAGAAGCAGAAGCAGTGATGTTTTGCCTTCTGTGAATCTCAGTTGTATAATTATAATCAATATATTTCATTTACATCAATATAGGTCTTGTTTTTAAAAAATGTTCATAGATTTGCACTGTTTTTTAAATTTTAAAATATCAGGTAAGTTTAAATATTTTGTTTTAGAGAATAATTTAGATATGTTACTTCAGTTTGTTATAATACATGTATGGACTCTCTCTCTTTATATATATATATATATATATATATATATATATATATATATGTGTGTGTGTGTGTGTGTGTGTGTGTGTGTATTAACCTTCTTTATTTTTATCGTTAAATCGAAGAACTGACCGATACACCTAACAGAGACAAACACGCATTTGATGGTTTGTAAAAATGCTGTATTTAAAATAAAAAAATTAGTTTCTTATATACAAATTTCAAAACATATATTGTGAATAAATTATATTTTATTTGTTGTAATTTTTCTGTTATTGTGCTGTTTTACACACAGATAACAATTATTCACTTGACAGGCTCTCCATTTTCTCCCTCCATTTATTTTTGGATCCCTTTTGGGTTTCTTTTTAATATGCTATCGGGAATATGTTATGGGCAAAGGAATGTGCCGTTATGGCCATTTCGCTGTTTGGAAGCAGCACATTGGTAAACGCATTGGATAGTGTAACTTGGTGTGTGTTTTAACTGACAGTTAATTGGAGCATCCGTAAAAGACATATCTTGGTGTGGGTTTTGGTTCATGGTGAATTGGTAAACCGTAAGTGTGACGTAACTTGGTGGGGGTTGGGGCTCGAAGCTAATTGGCCAAAGCATTTGAAAATATAAATATGTCGCGGTTACACTGGTGACTTTTTCGCTCAAGACTATTAGTTAATGTAGAAACGAAAGAAAGCAGAACGGGAAGTAGACATCACATAGGAAAAAGGTAAGGTGCATATTGTAAAACATTCTGTTAGAAATTCATCATTTTTTTCGGGAACTCTACAACCAGTCATTCGAGAATGACTTGGCAAAGTTTAAAAGGAAACTTTGTTTGAGTTTTTACCATCATACTACTACGATTACGCCCACCAATGGTTTTTGTATAATATATATATTTAAATGGTAAAACTAAGCTTTCAAAGCTAGAGCAGCATAAAAATAACTTATAAGAAAGAACTTATTAAGAAATTCTTCCTAAAGAAGCAGAATTTTTTGTTTAATAATAAATAGAAAATGTTCCTTTAAAGGGCCAGGTATTCTTGAACAAGGTAAATTGGAGGCTGTGTTTATGAATTATTATGATCATAATATCATTTTAAATAAAGTCTATTAACTTGATGTTTGTGACATATACCTGGTATAAAAAGGACAATTACTATTATCTTACAAAATAAATTTTCCAATGTAAGCAAATATACATTTATAATTTAATATATAATATATATATTTATCTGGAACATATTTTATTGTTTCCATGTGAAATTGGATTAAAAAATATTTACCAAATTGAATATACAGAAATGACAGCAAACCATCACCTGGAGGTGTTAAAAATATTTGTAACATTTCTCACTTTCGGATGTAGACTTTCAAGTCAGTAAATTTTAGGATATCGTTTATTTAAATAATGGTTACAGATTCTTTGGCAATTATTAAACAAAATCTTATATTATAGAAATTCCAAGAGTCTCATTCATTCTTGCAATTAAGGTATTTTGACAATGTTTCAAAATACCTGTCTTCCTACTTTGTCAATACGAATATCAAAGTCCATTCCACAAATCATTAAATCAGACATGAACACATTAGCATCAGAATTCAGTAAAGCAGTGATATCGAATACACGAAATTTGAGTATGACAACTTCAAATACTACGACAAGTAACAATTATGGTAATTCTTGACTTTATAAAATAGGAGAAGGGACCTTTAAAATGACATATATTCGCCAAAAATATGAAATAAGTCTTTCTTCTGAAATAAATCAAGTTAGTTATACGATTCATTATCAAAAGACATTTTTCGAATAACATGACTATTTCACTGAACTGAAACTTTTTCTTGCTATACACTCTAATTTCAAACTTTAAAAATATTTTATATTCTGAAGTTTTTTGAATTAAATTAATAATTTCAAAATACTTCAGGTGCATTACAGATATGTTTTTCTTATTCAAAATTTTATCGATTTTCTATTAATGTGTTTATGATTGAAATGGTTTTGATTTTGAAAATTAAAAAGTATTCTCTTGCGTTGAAGAAGATTTAATAGCGTAAAAAGGTTAAAACTTGCTAAAATATCGGAAAATATTTAATAACTTTCTAGTAGAAATCAAGGTAAGTAAAAACTGATACCGAGATTTGTTCCTAAAGGATATTTACAGATAAAATGAAACGAGAAAAGTATAAAAAGTATTTCGTAAACCGTTTTTATCACACTGAAAGCGATAAAAATGCATGAAAAAGTAAAATGTTTTTGATTTAGTTATGCCACTAGATGGTGATAGTGATTTCCAATCATTATAATTAGATTTCCAAGTACGCTGACCAGCTCTTTCCATTTCCCAAACTGATTTTTTTTATCCAATCTAGTTTTTTATATTTTTATGATTGAATATAATATTGTCATCGAAATCGAAACCTAGAGTCTAGAAACCTGGACCGTCGAAGTCTAGAGTTGTATCATCAAAATGCCACAACTCTAGACAGTTAGGAAGGTAGTTAAAAGTGGATTTCAAAATATCAAATTACACAGTTGGAGTTAAGTAAAAGCGTTAAAAATAAAAGGAATTTGTTAATATAGTGTGCTATAGGAAAATTTTAATTATTAACTTAATTTTTTATCAAGTATTTTCGTACATTAATTAAAACTTCTTTTCTAATAGATATTAATGTCAAACATATTTTACTTAACTACGTTATACACTGCAATATATATTAGGTGAGTAAGCTAATAAGGTAACAAATCTTCCGAGACAGCCACGTATTGGTATAAAATAGATAGTACACGAGTATTAATGCAGTATACAGAAAAAAGAAGTAAAATATATGTAATTAAGCTTAAAAAATGAAAAGATTTAGGATAACAATTTGGTTACATGTAACAGATAAAAAAGTATTCTTTAGAAATGATGCAAGTTTTTTAATAGGGTGTGTTGTCTCCTCGAACAGCTAAGACTGCTGCACACATGTTTTCCATTGATGTGATGATGTTTTAAGACTTTGGGGAATGCTGTTTCACTCCTCAAGAAGTGCAATCTCTACATCCAGAGTAAAATGAGGCCTTTATATCGCAGCAATGCATCGTCGGAGCATGTCCCAAACATACTTAATTGGATTAAGGTCAAGTGAAAATGCTGACCAATCCATACGCTGTTTCGTTTCAGTTTCAAACGTGTTCTCCACATGACGAGCTGTATGCAGGTCTTCGTGCCTAGTCTGCATTCCTTTCGGTCGTTAAAGTACCTTTCGGAATGTTATGCAGGTCAATATGTCCCCCTTTGTTGATTCCACCTCATACTATCCAGTCAGCTCATGTGTATTTTGATCTTTCAAGAACGAAAGTAGGGTAATTTTGAGTGCCCCTTTCCCTCCATATGAAACCTCTTCTTGTGTCATTCTCCAGATTGAATCTTGACTCGTTTGTAAAAAGCACTTGGCTCCAATCATGTTGCTTCCAATCTCGATGTTCAGCAGCCCATATTTTTCGGGCCGCATGGTGGCGTGAGATCAACGGATTGCAGACATTTGCCTACGTGAATAGAGACCTCCCTGATTAAGCCCATTACGTACTGTTTGGTTGGACGCATTTCTTCCTGTTGCCAAGAGTAACTGTCTTTGCAGATGAGTAGCATTGACTGTTCTGTTTTGTAGACTGTTGACTACAGTATATACCAGCCATCAGTTTTCTTTTTCTATTTCCTGCTAGGATTTAAGTTATGGATGATTTATTTTTTGTTACTTATTGGTGTAACTATTTGCTTAAATTCGTTAAAAACTATGTGCTCCCCTAATTGTATTGAGTAGTGTGTATTGTCATCATGAAATTATCGCTGAAAACTTGAAGAATCTTAAAATGAAATTAACATGCCTTATCCTTGTAAAATTTATAACAAGCTAAATTTCAAAATAAAATGTTAATTTATTTAGCTTGGACATCACAATTCAGTTGAACGTAGTAAAATAGTCTCTGTTGGACACATGAAATGCCATATATATTTATACGTTAGCAGATAAATACATACTCTGCAAATCCCTAATAATTCTACAAGCATTATAGAAGATCGCAAGAGGTTCGATTAAATAAGCGAACGTTATCAAACGGCTGTCACCTGAATTTCCAGTCAGATCTCGTTGCAGGAAATCAATCACGTGTGTTTGGAAGGGGAAAGCATTAATTAAGTTGCTTATTAATCTGTATATAATCAGTGTTTATTAATGCATGTTTACATACATATTGACGCTTGAGAGAACCCTGCTGAGAGAGATTTAAATTTCTGCATTCTAACAGATTATGTATAAAATACACTCCACTAAGCTTTAGAAAAATATTGTGTAAATAAGAACAGACGCTATTAAATTATAACTGTTCAAAAATTTCATTATATTTATAACTTCATCAGTTACTCCTTTACGTATCTAATACATTTCGTTTCAGAGACATTTTACGCTCTGGTGTCCGTTATATATTTTTTATATGTCGTATTTCCCTGTCTTTGCCATAACTTTAAGGCTCAAAACTCGAGGTAAAATTTATAGACTGAAGTATTTTTACTTCTTCCTGTAATCAACTGCTGTGTAACTAAGATCAGACGCTATTAAAATATAACTGTTCAAAAACTTCATTATATTTATAACTTCATAAGTTACTCCTTTACGTATCTAATACATTTCATTTCAGAGACAATTTACTTTCTGGTGTCCGTTACATACTTTTTATATGCTAGATTTTACCGTCTTTACCATAACTTTAGGGCAAAAAGGAGAGACTGAAGAATTTTTACTGCTTCCTGTAATTAACTGATAAGCATATGGATAAAGAGAGGTACTGAAAGAAAAAACTCTATAATCTTACCTAATAGAAATATTGCTGCATTTATCTGTCATTTATTTTATAAGTCATTTATATGTGATTTATGCAACACATATAATAACTCTATTGCTTTTGTATACTAATTTTCAACTAAATTTTTTGTTTTATTATGTACTACTTGCAAATTAATGACCATGAGATAATTAGATTTCATCAAGGAATTTTTTGAAGGGATTTTAAAACAACGTTAGAGATTGATGATATGTTAATACATAACAGTTTGGTTTATTTCAAAATCACTCGTATGTCAAATATATTTTATAAACCATTCATATGTGATTTATGCAACACATATAATAATTCTAATTTTTTCTTCTGTATAGCTAATTTTCAGCTAGAGTTTTTTGCTTTATTATGTACTACTTGCAAATTAATGACCGTAGGATATTTAGATTTCATCAAGGAATTTTTAGGAGAATTTTAGAACAACGTTAGTTATCGATGAATTGAGAATACATATCAGTTTGGTTTACTACAAAATCACTTGTATGTAAAATATATTTTTTTTGCAAATTAATGATCGTTGGATAATTAGATTTCATCAAGGAGTTTTTAGAAGGATTTTAAAACAACGTAGAGATTGATGATATGTGAACACATATCAGTTTGGTTTACTACAAAAGCACTTGTATGTCAAATATATTTTATAAGACATTCATATGTGATTTATGCAACACATATAATAATTCTAATTATTACATTTGTATAGCTAATTTTCAACTAGATTTTTTGTTTTATTATGTACTACTTGCAAATTAATGACCTTGAGATAATTAGATTTCATCAAGAAAGTTTTTGAAATGATTTTAAAACAACGTTAGAGATTGATGAATTGAGAATACATATCAGTTTGGTTTATTGCAAAATCACACGTATGTCAAATGTATTTTATAAGTCATTCATATGTGATTTATGCAACACATATAATAATTCTAATTATTACATTTGTATAGCTAATTTTCAACTAGATTTTTTGTTTTATTATGTACTACTTGCAAATTAATGACCGTGAGATAATTAGATTTCATCAAGAAAGTTTTTGAAATGATTTTAAAACAACGTTAGAGATTGATGATATGTGAACACATATCAGTTTGGTTTACTACAAAAGCACTTGTATGTCAAACTAAATTTTGTGTTTCAAATTAATGACCGTATAATAATTTCATCATTTTTATAAGATTTTAAAACTAGATTATGAATTGAGAATACATATCAGTTTGGTTTACTACAAAATCACTTGTATGTCAAATGTATTTTATAAGTCATTCATATGTGATTTATGCAACACATATAATAATTCTAATTATTGCTTTTGTATAGCTAATTTTCAACTAGATTTTTTGTTTTATTATGTACTACTTGTATATTAATGACCGTAGGATAATTAGATTTCATCAACAAAGAAATAATTTTTAGAAGGGTTTTAGAACAACGTTAGAAATTGATGAATTGAGCCTACATTTCAATTTGGTTTACTACAAAATCACATGTATGCCAAACATTAGATATGTTTTATACACAAGATATAATTTATCACCCTATTTTGTAAAATAACAGATTGTTACTGATTACGAGTAAAAATAGTACTAAAATTTTAATTGTAAAGTTCCAATGTTTTTCAGTTATTATTCAAAAATATGCTTTCCAACTAATGCTAAGAATAAGTAGAAAATACGATAGCCCAAAGGTACTATACTATGCAGTTCATATTATCATGCACTCTCGAATATATATAAATTTATCTTTCTTCAACAATTATAATCCTCCAGATATCAATAAATAATATTTTTCTCTCTAAACTCGAGAATACCATGCATTTTAACTTATTAGAATCCTCGGGGTAAATTGATAAACCACATTATTGTAGTTTAGCAATCAAAAGATTTATTTTCTTAATATTTATTACTAAGCATTTCAAATTGTAAAACTTCATGCTAAATATATTCAGGAACATAATACCTTCCTTAAAAATGTCAGAATAAATACAAAACTAATACAATCAACATTTATTTCAGATATAAACGTAACACTTTAATTTATGGGTTATCATTCTTTCCCCCAAGGTCTTAAATTATGTATTTCAAATTTATTTTCTTGTCCGAAAATATTTTAACCATTGTAGAAATACGAATTACTATTTGATGAAGTATATAATTTGAATTCTAGCTTTCCAATTGAATCTAGTTTTGTAACTTATCAAATATTAAAATATAAAGTATCTTGGCTCTAAGATTCATAAAATTATCTCGGTGCATTCACCTTAGTAATGTTAAACCTGTAACTATGTCAAAGAAAATCGGTCTCCACTCGATTTACAGAAAACAAAAATATATTTTTTCTTATTAGCCATGTTTTTCTCTTTGATTTTACAAAACATAGGAACACTATCACATGAATAATACCTAACTTTTATCTACTCCAATATGTTATTTTATACACTAGTAACCGGAAGTATTAGATAGTTCTTTTTTTTAACTACTACTTCCTTTTGTTGAAAGTAACTCACAAATTGCTACAAGTGTTCTACAACAGAGTTGGAGCTGTGCTATAATGTATACATTCACAAGTTTTCTTTAAGTCAATATGTTATTTTTCAAACACAGACATACACACACACAGTCTTAGATTTCGTTTCAAATCTTGAAGATTGATTAAAATCTCGAAGTTGAAATTTTGAATGATTAAAATACGTATTCTATACTACTTTCACACCTTACATATACGTGAGAGTAATAATATGATTTTAAAAATGTGTGATCTTTGTAATCTCGTTTTTGGAATATAATTTTCTATACAATAAAATATAATATGTAAAAATGTTATCTTTCTACTGCAACTTATGCAGCACGGAACGTGACTTTTGCAGACCAACAAGTTTAAAACTAGTTGAAACAATGAAAAATAAGGTCCACTGAATAAAAGTCAAATAGCAACGTTACTTACATTCCAATATCATTGGAAGGAGATAGAATAATACCGAAAATAAATATTAATGAATTAAAAATTCCATAAATTCCTATATTAAGCTTAATTTTTTATATAATTAAATCATTATAATTTTTAGTTATAATTTTCCAAAATGTGATCATGTGACTCTGTGACTTAGCGATAGTATTTTCAAGAATAATCCTTCATTTTCATAGAATATTTTCTTTTTTTTTTTAAGTAATTTTCATGCATTTAAAATTAACTTTCTCTTATTCCATATTATGAAGTATTTTTTTCATTTTTGTTCTTATTGTGTCTATTTGGTCCTACCATATCTTAAACATATATTTATTTCAAGAAATTAGAATCATTTTTACATTTTTAGAAGTCGCTGTAATCAATATAAATTACGTTTAACACTCATCCTTTGATCTGTCCTAATATATTATACCTGGAATGGAAACTGATTTGTTTTAATTCTACAAGAGTTATGCGCAGCCCTAAACCTATTGGATTAAATTACCTGTTATCAAATTCTTGATAGTTGAATTTCAACTCAGATCTCATTGCAGAAAATCAATCACATATATCTGGGATGATGAGACACTAATTAAGTTTCTTATTTATTTGGATATCACTAGAGTTTAATGTGCTTCTACATGTAAGCTTGGGAAAGCTTCACTGAGAGACATTTAATTTATGCACTTCGATACTTTGCGAAATGAAGCACGCTGTCTGTATTAAGCTTCGGTTAACTTTAAACGTGTTTGTAAAACTATGAACGGGAGATGACAAACAGATGAATGATTTGTTCATATTTGATAGAGTCGAGACTTTATGCAGTATGAAAACTAATACGGTAGTTACACATGCATGTCTGATGCATGTATTTAATATACCGCTATTAATCTTAGGTAATTTTCTTTCCTGCAGCTGTAATCAATAGGTACACATTTAGAAATATTAATTAACCTCTTATAGCATAAAAAGCATAAAAAGTTTAGATTCAATTTCACGTTTCTATCATTATTGTCTTATACTGCCCATATGTTCTAGCAAACAAAAGTTGTGCTAAACAAAAGTACATTAACATTTTTTATTGCATGTAAAGTCAAAAGAAAAAATAAGATGAGATGATTTTTTGTAAAATTAAAAAAGACGAATCCTGTTAGTAGAATAAGACTTCTTTCGTAAGTAGAATAGCCCTTAATAGTTTCGTTAGGACAGCACATAAGATGTATTTATGTATATTATATATATATATATATATATATAATATATATATAAATATAATATAAATATATATATAAATATATATATAATATATATATATATATATATATATATAAATATGACATGTCTCAGTGACATGCTCAGTGTTAAGGCAAATAAAACAGACTTTCTGATAAAATAAGTTTATTAAATCATAGTTCATTTAAAAGCAAAACTTGAGCCTTTTTCATTTGTTCGTGGCAAAACTAAACATGGAAAGGTGTTGACAGCTCCATATCTACTGCTAACTTAAGTTCTCGCTTGATTAGTTATCAATTCCTGTGAATTATCTTTACGCCGATCGCAATTACTCGAAAAAATAATATGTAATTTCCATATATATTTATATAAAATAATTATATATAAAATATATTTTTTAAATAAAAATCTTATACTTAATACGACCAAAAATCTGAAAATTTTAAATATATATAAAAGAAAATAACCAAATATTTTATATATTATTATAATAAAATATCATTTTATATATATATAAATAAATAATACATATATATAAATAAAATATATATATAAATATATATATATATATATATAGTATATATATATATATATATATATTTATATATATATATATATATATATATATATATATATATATATATATATATATATATATATATATATATATTATATATATATAAATATATATATATATATATATATATATATATATATATATATATATATATATATATATATAGAGAGAGAGAGAGAGAGAGAGAGAGAGAGAGAGAGAAAGAGAGAGATAGATAGATAGATATATAGATAATAGATAGATAGAGAGAGATGAGAGAAAGGACTATTTTAACAATATGTTTTATACCGTTTGATGAAGATAATTGGGAGGTAAAATTTTATTTTTATATACGAGAAAAAGAGATTGCGTTTGGATAATACGTTTGACAGTACCATTAATAGTATGACTCAACTGGGGGTATTAAATGCTTTATAGTGGTCGCATCCTTTACACTTAAGTATATACATAGTAAAAATTAGGAGAAACAAACCAAGATTACTGAAGAAAAAGAGAAAAGTACCATATATATTTAAGCCTGAATGAAACAATGACATTTTCTGGTTCTCACACAAGAAGCTCTACAATAATAGGAATTGATTGCCCTCTTATATTTTTGGGGTAGAATATGTTTATAGATCGTTGCAATATGGTATAAGTATATGGTTGTTTTGCTATAAAAATGCTGTCATTCTTTAAAGAAATATTTTTTTAATAAAAACCATAAATATTAAAATTATTTTTAGATTCAACATAAAATAAACTAAATTATACTATTTAAGTTAAGAAAATGCAGAAAAGAAAATCAACCAAACAGATGATGTATAAGACATACAATTTGTTATTATTTTATAAATAAATATAATATAAAATATATATATAAATATATATAAATATATATATATATATTATATATATATATAAAAAATATATATATATATCTATATATATATATAAATATATATATATATATATATATATATATATAATATATAAATAAATATATAAAAATATATAAATGTTATATAATATGTATAAAATATTATGTATAATAAAAATATAAAAAAGATATATAAATTATCATATATAATAATACAACATATATCAAAATAATATATATAAATATATATATTATATATATATAATATATAATATATAATAAAAATATATTTATATAATAATATATAATAATATATAAAAATATATATATATATATTTATATATATAAAAAATATAAATATAACTAATATATATATATATATATATATATATATATATATATATATATATATAATATATAAATATATATATAAATAATATATATATATAAAAAAAAAAATATATAAAATATATAAATATATATATATAATATATAATATATATAATATATATATATATATTATATACTAACAAACATAAGTGTGTGTGTGTGTGTGTGTGTGTGTATCATTATGTGTGTGTTACAAAAAAGTATAATTTAATGTACAAAAAGTTTAAAAAAGACTAAGTAATGGAAAAATACTTTAAAAATAATCACAAACTAAAAACTATTTTCGTGAGAATTTTTTTTCGATATCGAAAAACGTATTATATCAATTTTCAAATGTCTAACTTACGATTAAAGAATCATTTTGATTATTTAAGCATTCAATAATTTTTAATGAGCGTTTTTTAACCATCTAAGATATGTACATGCACCGAACAAAAAAATATTTTAATGTAGTTTAGTGGAATGGAATAAAATTTTGAAATTCACTCTAAATATAAATAATGTGTATTTTTACAAGTCATCTGTATTGTAAATGAGTCATAAGTTTACTATTAAATACAACAAAGAAATTCATATATTTTTCTAATCCTAAATAATGAATTTATTAAAATTTATCTTCTGTTTCTTTGAAATATAAATTTCGTGAATTCTTTTTAATAATCCGTATATTGGGACAACGCTGAAACAACTATTGTTTCAAATAATTCGTGAATATTTTTCTTCGAACTTCATTCACGAACCCCTTAAAAGTAATCAGATTTACATCCGGGGGAATAATGATAAAATTCTCTCACACTATACAAAGATATACCTTGAGGGGGTATGACATTTTCTTTCAAATAAAATTTGAGAGCTATTCTAAATTTGGAACGGATACTCTATTGTGGATCTGTTGAAAATATCTTTCACTTTTAGAACACAATCACTTCGAGAGAAAATATTTTGTTGAAGTTTCTATTTAAAAAGTCTCTCCTTTACACGTGAGAAGAGAAATATGTGTGTATGTTAAATATCATCTCAAACAAGTTGACACCTGTCAATTTAATCGAAATCGTCTGTCCTTGACTTCTATAGAACACCCTATTTGACGAAATGAAGAAAAATCCTAAATGATGAAATTTCTGTTGAGCGCGAGAGGAGCAGAATTTCTGAAAAAGGTTCGAAAGAATAAGAGTTTAAAAATAAATTTTCCCACTATCGATCGATAGTCTCAAGTTTTGTATTTAAGGAAATGATAAATGTGTTTTAACGGCGGAAATGATATCAGAGAATGTTTTTTCAGACTTATATCCTTTTTTTATCTGAGAGAAAAATATTAATTTTTTTTAACCATCCATGTATAGTTTAACGTACAGAGATAAGTTTATATGCGCTTTGAATTTTTTGAATGGGACTTTCTATAATCCTGTTCTCCAAATTTGTAAGTAATATTATACATTTTTATAATTTTTTTTTATTTGATCGTATATTTTAAAAAGCTGAACACAAGAAGATGCACTCAAAGATCTAAGTTTTTTTAAACTGATCTGTTTAATAAATAAATGTGGAAAAATGTGCGAAGTTACTTTGAAGCTATAAAATAATGCTTATAATCAACATTTCACACATAAATTCATTTACTCTATGCTTTAACCTACTGCTTAATGAGTTAGGTATTTTTAAAATTAAATTTCTCTATTATCTTAGATTTCATATTGTTGTGGTGTAGTACATTGCATTGTTATTTCAAAGTCATTGATAACCAAAAATTGCTTGGACATAGGCAATTTTCTTTTTGAGGCGTAGCACGTGGAGTGCTTCTTTTACTTTTTAATATTTTAACTATTTTTTTCTTTGCATATTTTCTTGTCGTTTTTTCTAATTTTGAACATTGTAGTATAGATCAGTAATATTATACTATAATTAAAAGCAATATAAAGCAACTTTGGGTTATCAATGACTTTGAAATAACAATGCAATGTACTATACCACAACACATATATTTTATAAAACATTCTAAAACAAAAATTCGCATTAGACCATAATTTATATAGAGAAAAGTAAATTAAATTAAATGAAAAAGTTTTTGCTGTCAGCTAGTTCGAGTAAGGACAGTAAGAAAAAGAGAAAGGTATATCTATCCTGAAGAAAAAACCTAATGTGGGCCTAACAAAATAAATGGGAGACCTAATGTTGAGAATATTTTGTTAATGTGTTATCTAATTCCTTTTTATATTCTTATGACTTTTCAAAATGAATTTAGAAATTTATCAAATTGAATTAACCAATCAAATTAAATGAATCATTGCATGGAATAATAACTTGTGAATAACTAAATTTTTAGTACTACTAGCAATTAAAGGATTTAGACATGAACATAAGCATGAATTATTATTTATTTGCTAAGGAAAATTTCAGTCGTGGTTTTATATAAAGTCCAAAAAAGTGCAGAATTTGCATAAAGTTTTAAGAAGGTAGAATTACGTTTTAACATACACTTACAATTGTAAAGAAATATATACATACACAAATTATTAACTATTTTACCGTCAAAAATAATTTTAATGAACAAAATACAGTATTATTTTGTATATAAAGTTTAAAACTAGTATTTGTTAAAAATAAAATAAAATCATTTTAAAATGTTCGTGTTGAAGGCGTAATACTGAATTCAACACACTTTAAAATAATTTATCAACTAAACTGTGTTGTTGTCTTATAATACTATACATTTTAATATTTTTGCTATTATATCATCAATATTTTAACGTTTGGAAAGCAATTAATGATTCATTCACAGGAGTCTTTTCCAGAATCACCAGGAAACCTTTGGGTGAGGTAATGACTTTGTGGGAGGAAACTTAAAGTTTCGATGTAATTGAACAACAAATTAATTATACTAACTAAATCTATAAATAAGTTCAATTTATAACTGTCATTCTTCAATTATTTTAATTATGTAAGTGTAACAATAAGTTACATTCGGTTCAGCTCTTTTTACCTCTCCTAGTCGGGGACATGCCAGGGCACGACCGGTTTGAACTGCAGAAAAACTTCGGACTTCTCCAAGCCAATAGAGGTGTCCGTACGTTTGGAGGATTTTGACTATCCCCCCCTGCCGTTCTGGAGTAATTCCCTGCTTTTTTCTCCGCCAGGAAGTTTGATTTTTTTGAGCGAACAAGGTGGTTACCAGAAGAGTAGAAGGTGAACAGCTGGCATCCACGGATGTGGGTTTGGTTTGGTTTGGTTTGGAGCACTACGGTCTACTGTTTTGCACATGAGGGCTAATGAGACCGGGATCTACAGTTTAAAGCCGATTATGAACGGCTACAAATATCCATGCCAGCAACGATATTCGAACCCGCTAACTCCGGCTCCGAAGAGCAGCACTCTACCATTCGGCCATCGTTCGGCCCACGGTTTGTGCGAGAACCCTTTGAAAAATAAACCATCGCTATTTTTTTAGGACCGACGCCGATTTCGATCTACAAATAATGAGTTGATTCCAGTTGTATTCCTTAGGCATTTATTTAATTGTATTAAATCACTTAATCAAGACCTATTTTCCATGTTTTTTTTAAAGAGTTTTAATTTCTTCTTTCTCAAACACGAGGGCAAAGTAACATTATTTTTACAGTAAGACAGGAGATTCTAATTTTATTGCTGCTAAGAACTTTGAAGGGAACGCATTATGAATAGCGGATAACAACTTAGTCTGAATATGTCCCCACACTTAATCAGCAAGGAAGCAAACCGGGCTCAGAGGTTCGAGCGCTATAAAAATATTCCACAGAAAATTACCTAATAGAAATAAACTTCCAAAATTTTCAGTAGTTTTCTTATATTCTTCCAGACAATAATAGCCAGGGAGCCGCGGTAACTCAATACGCAAAGGCAAAGCTCTCGTAACTGGAGTGTTGCGGTTTCGGTGCCCGAGCCAACCTAAGAACTGCCATGTTCATTAAAGGTGACTGGGGCACTTAAAAGATGTTCATGAGCACAATGTCCTCCAAGTTCTCTATCAATACCTCTGGGGGTAGACAGCCAAGCCTATGAGTCTTCTGCTTGGTCCCTGCTTCAAAATTATGAGGACCCACTCTAGCATAAGTCGTACGTTTACCCTTGCGGTGCTTGTTCAAATGAAAGGCGCACTCCTTAACCCTCCGAGTGGAACATATCGAGAACAAAAAGTCTCCAAAAACACGCTAAAGGTTTACTTTGTCAGTGGCCAAATTGTTTTATGATTTTTTACTTCACCCTTAGTGAACTAGAATGGATTAAGGGAAACCCACCCTCGTTATTGTCTTTTTACTTCCAGTTATAAATAGATATATAAATTGATATTATAGATTTTAATTTTTATACACATAAAACTTGTCAAGTCTCGAAGATCATCTTATGAGAAATAATGGATTCTAAAAGTACTAATAAAAATAGTCTTTGGGAGACTTAATTACATTTTTTTTACGAAAGTCATCCAAGATATTTAAGTGGTGCCATTAGAGACACATCCGTTACCGCAAATGAAATACTTCGAAATAGAGATTTACAAAGCCATGAAAAACTATCAGCGCTTTTGTGCCTCAGGGGAAGGGGTGCATCCCTCAATAAATGTCAGTCAAAGAGGGGTGCAGTTCCTAAACAATCGACCTGACTCTCCTACCGCAAAATTCCATGGGGGAAAGCACTGGCAGATATGTACATTACACCCATTTTCGGAGCAGTTTCGGAGGTCGAAAATTGTACTTGACAAACGCATTTACAACGCATCATCAGTTTGGCGGAATCGTACGTGCGAACCGCTTAGAAGGTTAATACGAATAGCCTCCAGCTCAAATCCTCCTTGGTTTCACCAAGTGACTTAAGACAAGACAACAACAACAACAATGATAACAAACGTTGAAATAATTTTCTCTAAATATTTTACTCAGAAAAAAGATACTTTTAATTATTTTGGGCTTCAACGACCTAGTGCAAAAGCCTACATTTTCACATTTTTATTTAACTTTTTGTGGTTGGAATAGAGAGGCTGTCAAAAATACATCGTTATTTGATTAAACTGATGAAATATAAAGATGATATTTAATCTGTGATTTATGTTTTTAACTTGTATGTGTCTTATATTTGTGCTTTCGGAATACTGATAAAAAAGATATACAGTCCAAAATACTTTTCAAAATAAATATTTCAAATAATACGAAATACATTTTAAACTTTTAATAAAGGTTTTTGGTAATGTAAATTTTCTATTTATCATGAAAAGCAATTTTAATGGTATTTGTCTGAGAAAAGTAGTACATGACCTTAGAGGCCTGGCGTGTAAATACGGGTCCTCGCGGGTTCAAAATACAATCTACAGATGCAACTATAGAGAATATTTTACATTGAAGATTTTATACCAACGTATTTTTATACAAACAAATTGCATCGTACTTTTTTTCTATGAAATGTAAAATCTGTTAGATTCTTTGAAATTATCCAAAGTGCTTTGCAACCCTGAGAGAATTAGATAACTTAAATAAAATTAGGATGAACTACTGATGTAGACAATTAAGATGTTTAAAGATGCAAAATATAGAAGTATACAGAAGTTCAAAAGGTTTAGATGGTTTAAAGCTGTTATAAACAACCATATTTACAATATATTCTTTCAAATATAGGCGAAGGAACACTTTCTCATATAAAACATGACTTCTATTTCCAAAAAAGAGAAACCACTAACGAAATGTTTCTAAATGATAAATAATATAGTCGAAGGAATACTCATTCAAAACATGACATCTATTTCCCAGAAAAAATAACCACTAACGAAATGTTTTTAGATGTCAAAAAATATAGGCGTTGGAACACTCTCTTTTCAAAACAAGATATCTATTTCCAAGAAATAGAAACCACTAACGAAATGTTTTTAAATGTTAAATAATATAGGCCTTGGAATACTCTCTCATTCAAAACACGACATCTATTTCTCAGAAACAGAAACCACTAACAAAATGTTTTTAAATGTCAAAAAATATAGGCGTTGGAACACTCTCTTTTCAAAACAAGACATCTATTTCCAAGAAATAGAAACCACTAACGAAATGTTTTTAAATGTTAAATAATATAGGCCTTGGAATACTCTCTCATTCAAAACACGACATCTATTTCTCAGAAACAGAAACCACTAACAAAATGTTTTTAAATGTCAAAAAATATAGGCGTTGGAACACTCTCTTTTCAAAACAAGACATCTATTTCCAAGAAATAGAAACCACTAACGAAATGTTTTTAATGTTAAATAATATAAGCGAAGGAACATTATCTCATTCAAAACACGACATCTATTTCCAAGAAACAGAAACCACTAACGAAATGTTTTTAAATGTTAAATAGTATAGGCTTTGGAACACTCTTTCATTCAAAACACGACATCTATTTCCAAGAAACAGAAACCACTAACGAAATGTTTTTAAATGTTAAATAGTTTCAATGCGTTCTTATATAATAAAAGAAACATTGATTCAATAATACGGTCCTACATTTATACTTCAACTGAAATCCACAAGATATGGAATTAAACGGCCATTGATTGGTACAACTTCCTTTTTATTTTCCTTTTACTACAATGGTTTTCTCCTCTCTATTTCAGAAATTATATTTCCAAGGAATTTCTATTTCTTTTACAGTTCATTTAACGACACAATGTTCTTTTAAGAAGAGTGCCAATAATAGAGAGCAATTACACCGATTCCTTTAAATTTTTAAAGAAATTTACGGATAATTTTATTTATAACATTAACAATAGATATGTATGTGTATGCGTGTGTGTTTCCTTAGTTTATCTGAAGAGTGCAATAATTTCTCCGGATATTAATTTAATGAAAGCGCTTATTTCACGAGTCATTAAACAATTTTTCGAGTAGGAAATCTTTCTGCATTCATATCTTTTTATCCTAATTTCACTCGCGGGAATAAACAGACGAATTATGATATTTTATTCTAAACGGATTAAGAAAATAAAAGAAATTAATGTTCAGTAAGTTCTTTCTGCACGATATACGATTCGTTTCATAAATTCTCGTTATGAAAAAAGTTACAATCCATTTTATACGTCTTTACTATTTTCTAGGATTATCACTCTTTTCTTTCTCTGCCTTGCGAAAAAAGATGTGAGAGATGTTTCTGGTTTGGTTTGATAAGCTGTATAATACTAAAAGTAGATACAAATCTGTAAATTACTTGTTTCCCTATATTAGATATGCTTCTATATTCGCTGAAACCTGTTAAATCATAAGAAATATCATATTAAACTGGTTCGCGATGTATGCGATCTGTTGCAATTCATCACTATCCATGAATTGGAAGATGCCAAAATTTGTATACATCTTTACATTTTTCTAGGATTATCACTCTCTTCTTCCACTGCCTTGAAAAATGATATGAGGATTTTTACTGGTTTGGTTTGTTAAGATATGGTTCTTTATTAAAATTAGGTAAAAGCCTGTCTTTTAGTTGTTGCACTACCTCAGATTCGTTTCTATATAATCTGAAACCAGTTAAAGCATAAATATCGTATATAACTGGTTTGTGATGTATGTGATCTGTTGCAATTCATCATGATCCAGGAATTAGAAGATGCCAAAATTTTTATACATCTTTATCCAAATTTATAAATCTTTACAGTTTTCTAGGATTATCACTCTTTATTTCCTTCTGCCTTACGAAAAACAGAGCTGGGGATGTTTCTGGGTTGGTTTCATAAGCTAAGGTTTTTTATTAAAATTAGGTAAAGGTATGTCATTTAGTTGTTTCACTACCTCAGATTTGCTTCTACATCCCCTGAAATAGTTAAATCATAAATACGTATATAACTGACAAGTGAGGTGTGTGATCTGTTAAAATACATCACTATCCATGAATTGGAAGATGCTAAAATTTTTATACACCTATCTCCAGTTTTATAAATCTTTACATATATATAGGATTATCACTCTTTTTTTCCTTTTGCCTTACGAAAAACAGAGCTGGTGATGTTTCTGGGTTGGTTTCTTAAGCTATGGTTTTTTATTAAAATTAGGTAAAGATCTGTAATTTAGTTGTTTCACTACCTCAGATTTGCTTCTATATCCCCTGAAACCAGTTAAATCATAAATATCGTATATAACTGGTAAGTGAGGTATGTGATCTGTTCCAATACATCACTATTCATGAATTGGAAGATGCCAAAATTTTTATACATCTTTAATCCATTTTAATATATATCTTTACCATTCTCTAGGATTATCACTCTCTTTTTCCTCTACGTTAAGAAAAATGATATGACAGATGTTTCTGTATTGGTTTGACAAACTATGGTTTTTTTTATTGAAATTAGGTAAAGATTTGTCATCTGTCTATCCATGAATTAGAAGATGTTAAAATTTTTATACATCTTTAATCTATTTTTATACATCTTTACATTTTCTAGGATTATCACTCTCTTCTTCCTCTACCTTAAGGAAAAAAGATGTGAAGGATATTTCTGGTTTGGCTCGATAAACCATAGGTTTTTTATTAAAATTTGGTAAAGGTATGCCATTCCGTTTTTGCACTAGCTCAGATTTGCTTCTATATTCGCTGAAACCAGTTAAATCATAAATATTTTACATAACTAGTCCGTGATGTATGTGATCTGTTGCAATTCATCACAATTCACGAATTAGAAGATATTAAAATTTTTATACATTTTTAATCCATTTTTATACATATTTAACATTTTCTACGATTATCACTCTCTTCTTCCTCTACCTTAAGAAAAAAGATGTGACTGATATGTCTGGTTTCGTTTGATATGCTATGGTATTTTCTTAAAATTGGATAAGGTTTGTCGTTTAGTTGTACTCTCTCAGATTCTATATTTGCTTAAACCAATCAAACCATAAAATCATCGTATATCTCTGTTTCTCGAGGCATATGATCTGTTGCAATTCATCGATATCAATCTCTGGTAAGTTGTTAAAGCAGTTTTAAAATCAAAATTCAAGAAGTCTTGAAGTTTTCTAAAATGGTTATGATACCTGGATTAACCGATGCAACAACTACAGAAAATTTATTGCAGCCAAGTTAAATAGTAGCTTTGTGTACAGGATAATCCGGGTGGGATCATTAATAATTTTTGGCGTTGTGTTGAATAACAATGGAAGGAGCGGTTCATTTAATAAGGGTGGTGAAAGATCGCACCACGAATAAATCTTTACCTACTGATAACTGGAGAATAATGCTGTGGTGTAGTACATTGCTGTTGTTACTTCAAACTCATTAATAACCCAAGTTTTGTTTTATATCGTCTTTAATATTAATTATAGTAAAATGCCACTGATCTATATTACAATATTCAAATATAGAACAAAAGATAAGAAATATATAAAAAATAAAAAATAACAGAAGCACTCCACGTGGTACACCTGAAAGAAAAATTGCCAAGGTTTAAGACTACGCTGCATTCTTTTCCTTCCTTCTGAACTACTCCAGCAACCCTGTACTTTATCTATTATCCTGTGCTAATGGCGTCCTTTGTTCCATTGTTCTGTGAACAATGCGTCCTTTCCCGCTCTGTACAGATTAACCGGGACTCCAGGCATGATCCTGAATATCTTCCTGGCGACCACCTTCCTGGCGAAACTTGGAGAAGTTTAAGTGCAATCTTTTCCACAGGCTACACCACACGCCTCCTGGAGTCGCGACAAAATACTTGGGCATGCAACCCACAACGAGCAAATTAGTTTCGCAAACATTATGTAAAACATAGCTGCACTCTCACATATTTTTTACCCTTGCAAGGAAAATAAAATAACGTTGAAGATTTTACACAGGAGATGAACTGCTTCACCCTCAAAAGCAAAGAGGATATGTCTCTGCCCATTCCCAAGGGAATACTATACACAAACACATACACACACACACACATATATATATATATATATATATATATATATATATAATATATATATATATATATATATATATATATATATATATATATATATATATATATATATATATATATATATATATATATATATATATACATATATATATATATATATATATATATATATATATATATATATATATATATATATATATATATATATATATATATATATATATATATATATATATATATATATATATAATATATATATATATATATATATATATATATATATATATATATATATATATATATATATATATATATATTTGAGAAAACACTGACTTACTCAATGAAGACATTATGTAAAACATAGCTGCACTCTCACAAATAGGTCAGCCAAACTTATATTTGACAGATGGCCTAGTTACTCTGTGGATAAATAAACTTTAATTTACGTTTTTAATTTCCGTACATGCACTTTAGGTTTTTTGAAGTATAAAACTCGAGGGAGAAATCTATTTTTTAATTGCAGTTTTGTATTATTAAAGAAGAAATGTCGTCTTAAGAAATTTTATTTTAAAATGAGTGGAACATTTTGTTTTCTGATATAAACTGAAAGCAATTTGTAACAATAAATATTTTTTGGACTGAACGGAACTTCATTTTAAAAGCAAAGCTAGAAGAGTTTTAAAATGTGATAGAGAATAAAACTTCAGCTAACATGAATTGACTATTAAGGATTTAAACTATTACATTATAAAGTCAAAGGGTTCTGATTTTGACTTCTAGAAAAAGGTTATTATTGAAACGACGAAAATACCGTAACAGCTTAGAACCATTTC
>CM063501.1:123653954-123658954 GCA_032207245.1 Pardosa pseudoannulata | reverse complement strand
ATATATATATATATAAATATATTTAATATATATATATATATATATATATATATATATATATATATATATATATATATATATATAGCGAAGAAAATATTTTTAAACAACAAAGTTGATTGGGAATTAACGATATTTTAATAGTGAATATAATAATAATACTTCGTTATGCATAGTTTTAGTTTTTCAACAATAACGGAGATTGAAATTAAAGGAGAATTAAACAGAAAATAACCTATTAATACTTCATTATGCATAAAATTTGTTATCATATTAATATGTAAGACTTTTATGCAGGAAATGATAAATCTCTTAAATATAAGTTACTATAGAATTCTCATAGTAAAGCAGGTATTTTATTAAGGGCCGGTCTCACCAAATTCGTTTAACCCTCCGAGTGGATCACACCGAGGAAAAAAAGTCTCCAAAAATACGCTAAATGTTTATTGTGTCAGTGGCCAAAGCGTTCTATCATTTTTTACTTCACCCTTTGTCGACTGGAATTGAATACGGGAAACCCACTTCGTTATTGTCAGTTTACTTCCGGTTATAAATAGATATATAAATAGATATTATAGATTGTTAATTTTTAATACACACAAAGCTCGTCAAATCTCGAAGATTATCCCATAAGAAATTATGGATTCTAAAACTACAAATAAAAATATTCTTTAAGAGAATTACTTATATTTATTTACGAAAGTCATCCACGATATTTCAGTGGTGTAGTTAGAGATACGACTGTTACCGCAAACGAAATACTTCGAAATAGAGATTTATAAAGCCATAAAAAGCTATCAGCATCTTTGTGCCTCAAGGAGTAGGGGTGCATCCCTCAATAAATGTCAGTCAAAGAGGGGTGCAGTTCCTAAACAATCGACCTGACCCTCCTACCTCTAACACTGGCAGAAATGTACATTACATTCATTTTCAAAAGTCATCCACGATATTTAAGTGGTGTAATTAGAGATACATCTGTTACCGCAAAAGAAATACTTCGAAATAGAGATTTATAATGATATAAAAAGCTATCAGCATCTTTGTGCCTCAGGGAGTAGGGGTGCATCTCTCAATAAATGTCAAAGAGGGGTGCAGTTCCTAAACAATCGACCTGACCCTCCTACCTCTAACACTGGCAGAAATGTACATTACATTCATTTTCAAAAGTCATCCACGATATTTAAGTGGTGTAATTAGAGATACATCTGTTACCGCAAAAGAAATACTTCGAAATAGAGATTTATAATGATATAAAAAGCTATCAGCATCTTTGTGCCTCAGGGAGTAGGGGTGCATCTCTCAATAAATGTCAAAGAGGGGTGCAGTTCCTAAACAATCGACCTGACCCTCCTACCTCTAACACTGGCAGAAATGTACATTACATTCATTTTCAAAAGTCATCCACGATATTTATGTGGTGCAATTAGAGATACGACTGTTACTGCAAAAGAAATACTTCGAAATAGAGATTTATAAAGATATAAAAAGCTATCAGCATCTTTGTGCCTCAGGGAGTAGGGGTCCATCTCTCAATAAATGTCAAAGAGGGGTGCAGTTCCTAAACAATCGACCTGACCCTCCTACCTCTAACACTGGCAGAAATGTACATTACATTCATTTTCGGAACGTTTTAGGAGGTCGAAAATTGTATGCGACAACCGCTTTGAAGTCATCATCGGTTTGGTGGAATTGTACGTGCGAACGGCGTAAATTGTTAAAGGGTAACCACGATTAATCTCTGTTTAAAAGAAGAATTGTGTCCTGCCATTGGTTGGTGCCATGGATTAATCGTGGTTAGCCTCTAAACGACTTTGATGAGACAGGTCCTTAAATAACTTTAATTACTAAAACCATTCCTCCTTCGCAATCAGTTGCTATTTTAAACTTGATTTATTAAAAAAAAACTTCGTGATAAGAGATTTATTTTATATCAAAGGTTAATTGGGCTTAAAAATCGATGTAGCTATTCTTTATGATTTTAGTACATGTACATTTTGGAAAAAGGAATTTTTTTCAATGCTCAATAAAACGTAAATAGCCGAAATTAAATATAGAGTAATTTATAAATAATAACAATTTCTTGTAAATTTTGGAGATTGTTTATAAGATTTCCATCTACTTTCACTAAAATCGAAATGTTACCAAAAAATATAAAAAAAAAAAATTCTCTTTAGCTGATTCAAGAATCACTGGAGAATTAATGTTAGTCTCTTTTTAGTCTAACATGCATGAAGATGTTATCATAACTCAATTTCATTTTTATGTATTAATCAGGAGTTTATTAAAAAATATCAAAAGAAAGACATGCGTTGATGCATAATTCTTTAAAAAAATGAATAACTAGACTAGCTTATTTTGTTAAAGGTGTGTTGCGAAAAGGTGCGTATTCTGAATATTTTTATCTGAATATTACAACGTCTTGCATTATGAACTTTGACCAGACTACTAGTGGTAATTCCGCCTGAAACCTTATTTATCAGAGCAATTTTTAACTAAAACGTATAGGTTTCTGAAGCTTACCCTTATAGGTTTATTTATAAACCCACATCTGGCTTTCTATTCGTGACTGTGCTTTTGAGGTTTTTATTTTTAAAGTCAATATCACTTGCTTCTAAAGAATTTACAGTTGCCAAGCTTTAGGTATAGATTGGACGTTTTAAAAAGGTAACATATCAGTTTTTTTTAGAGATACAGACATTACCCTAACGCCTTAACAAGTCTGCGAACATGTTAACTAATTTAGCAAAAGAGCATTGTAGCATAAATTTTTCGTTATAACACTACTTTCCTCATAATTTAAGCAGGGACCAATATAAGAAACATAAAGAGATATCGTTGGAAAACTTGGAGGTCTTTGAGACTACGAACATTTATATATACTTTAGCGAACACAGGCATTTATAATAATGACATTTTAGTTATGACATCACTGCCTTTGCCGACTGAGCTACATCAGCTCAGGGAACATTTAAGTGGCTAACATTACTAATTTGAACAACGAAAACAAAACCTCATAATTTAAACACAGAGAGAAAGCAATAGACCTAGAGGCTTAGCTAACCTTCACATCTCATATTTTGCTGACTCGAACCTTAAACTGACGGTTATGGAACAGATGCCTTTGCTAACTGAACTACCAGGTGTCCTTTCAAAGTTAATATTCCTCCTTAAACATTGTATACATATAACTAGTTTATGATAAGCATACTAAAATCTTTAAATGTATCGAAATTATTTTAGATGTTTAACAGCTGTGATTAATCTATTATTCCTCTTAATCTCCCATGTCTGAAAAAGAATCATCAATTTCAGGATTAGCAACTCTTTTTCATTGTATGCTCTCTCTCCATTTTTGAACTTCCAATACGCTTTTAAAGAATAAAAAATTATAATGCAGATTCAGATCATAATTATGCTAATTATTCATATCTGCTTCAACCAGATATTTTCAGTTTTTTTTTAATACCTTTTTTCTGATATAGGGTATCATTATGAAGATAAAATTTTATATGAATTATTATATAATATATTTTTAAAACTTTATAAATAAATATATATATATATATATATATATATAAATATATAAATATATATATATATATATATATATATGTATATATATATATAAATATATATATATATATATATATATATATATGTATATAATATATATATATATATATATATTTATATATTATATATATATATATATATATATATATATATATATATATATATATATATATATATAAAAAATTTACAGTTACCAAGGTTTAGATATATGTTGGCCTTTTTAATAAGGGAAATATCAGTTTTTTAAGTGATACAGACATTACCTTAACTCCTTAACAAGTCTGAGAACCTGTTACTCATTTAGCACCATCCGAGGAGCATGTGTAGATTAAAGTTTACTATGGACGCGAGTAACATTACCACCGCTGGGTCCTCGTAATTTAGAAGCAGGGACCATGCAGAAGATCCCCAGACATGGCCTGCCACCCCCAGAGGTATCGTTTGAAAACTTGGAGGTCTTTGAGACTACGAACATATTTACCTGCCCCAGTCACCTTTAGCGAACACAGTGGAACTTTGGCCGGCTCCAGCCCCGAACCTTCGAATTTTTAGTTACGAGATCTTTGCCTTTACTGACTGAACTACAGTGGCTCAGGGAACATTTAATTGGCTAACATTACTAATTTGAACAACAAAAATAAAGTAGAACCTCCTAATTTAAAAACAGAGAGAAAGCAAAAGATCTCGAGGCTTAGCTAGCTTTCACATCTCATATTTGGCTGACTCGAGCCTTAAACTCACGTTATGGGACAGATGCCTTTGCTAACTGAACTACTACGCGTCCTTTCAAAGTTAATAATCCTCTTTTAAACACTGTATACATATAACTAGGTTATAATAAGTATACTAAAATCTTTAAATGTATCGAAATTATTTTAGATTTTTAATAGCTGTGATTAATTTATTATTCCTCTTAATCTCTCATGTCTGAAAGAGAATCATCAATTTCAGGATTAGGATATCTTTTTCATTGTATGCTCTCTCCATTTTTTGAACTTCCAATATGCTTTTTATGTATAAAAAATTTAAATGTAGCTTCAGATCATAATTATCCTAATTATTCATATCTGCTTTCACCGGATATTTTCAGTTTTTTTAGATACCTTTTTTTCTGATGATTAAGGGTATCAATATGAAGATAAATTTTCATTGAATTATTATATACTATATATCTCAATATTTTACAAATATTTTAATTAAAGAGCAGATTTATTGTTTTTAAATACGTTTTAAACATTTAGTCTTTTCGTTACAACATGTTTTGCCAATGTCAATTGTGTATAGTTCTTTATAAATATTTGATTTTTTCTCAAAAACTTGATTTGATATTTTATTATTTTAATATTTCGCCTACGCATATCAACACCATATATAAAATGAGTGAAAATAATTAATTTCATTTTTTCATTTATTAATTCATTCTTTCTTAT
>CM063501.1:123641454-123651454 GCA_032207245.1 Pardosa pseudoannulata | reverse complement strand
TGTAGCAGCGAGCATGAAAAAGTATAACTAACAGATGAGAGAGCGAAAAAAAATAAATTAGTGATTTCGTAACAACAACAACAAAAGATAACAGAGAGTATATGGATAGAGACATACGATTATTTTGTGTGTTGTCTAGGTTGCTAATTCTGATATTTCTTTCAATTATAATGTAATAGCAGCGAGCATGAAAAAGTATAACTAACAGATGAGAGATCGAAAAAAAATAAATTAGTGATTTCGTAACAACAACAACAACAAAAAAAGATAACAGAGAGTATAGGGATAGAGATATACGATTGTGGCCGGATACATCCGTCCATAAAGGAATTTCAAAATACTTGAGCAGTTCTGAAAAATCATAATTAGAAATTGACTTCAATAGTTAATGGGAGTTGAGCATGAAAACCAATGATTTTTACTTAGATATTAAAAAACGATGCAATATTTAATGGTATATGAAAAAAGTGTCACGAGAAGACTCACTGTTTGAATTTTATTATAAAATATATTGAACAGTAAAGAAAAAAATATTGTTAGTTTTTTATACTGCAATTTACTATTCAAAGTTTATATCAGAACTATTTACAATAAAATAGGGTATTTAATTAATATTTACATTTAATTGTAACTAATTTCGCATTTGTTGTAGCTAATTACCATAAGGTCCCCGGAGTTACGGTTTGCCTCGCTGCCTCAGAGCAATTGAATTGTAAACCATTAATATTTATAAAACCATAAAATAAATACTATAGACTCTGCAGGTTAAATGCCAGGGCCCACAGGGATTCTCTGATACCTTTTTCAATCTCCTACTAGCAGCATTGCCTTGTTTAATTAGCCACGTGTAACAAAATAGCATTCCTGGTGACTGAAACCTTACCAAATCAGAAAAAGAGAAGTAAAACATATTTTTTTTAAATGCGCAACAGCCCGTAGGAGGCCAAGGCTTACGGTGCTTATCTCCGTTTGCGTGACCAAAGGCCCTGGGGTGCGAAGTTCCGGTTAGGTGGTCAATCTTACGCGGAACCCCTAGTGTTTAGTTCCCAAGCATGCGTGATCCTCAATTTGTCTACCCACTGAAGGGACGAAAGGCTGAGTCAACCTTTCCTAGTCCGGGGATCGAACCTCGGACATGTGTCGTGGGAGGCTAAAGTGCTACACCAACGCCACTGGGCTTCCAAGACATATTGGTAGGAGAAAATAAAAGAATTTTTAATTACATAAGCCATTTTAGCATTGATTAAAAGAAGAACATATTGTGGGATGAAAACCAAATACATGTTACACTTCAAGTTATGGTAACTTATAATTTTTAAATTAATTTTTATCAAGTCTAAGAACAGATATTTTTTATTTACTTGTGAATTTATTTAGTTTTCTTTACTATATTTTTTAACGCTTGAAAAGATTAGTCTGGTTAAAATAATATAGCATAGCGTTTTTAAATCTGATCTAAAAACAGTGCAAAAAACTTAAAAAAAAACGAAATTTTGAAGTAAACAAGATCTGTATTTAAAAAGAAAAAAAATTGCAAATACATTTTTTGCCTTTAGATTAATGAAATTCAGTCTCTATTCCATTATGCTTAGTACAGAAATAAACTGCGAAACTATTTCACATCAGTTTATTACTTCGAGACTTGAATTATATTAAAGTAACAACATGTAAAAAAAAATAAAAAATCTTTCTCACATAATCCCATCCCATTTATCTATCTCACCAAGTAAATTTTATTTTACTTGTCCCAAAAAAAAAAGTAGTTTCCACACGTTTGTATACTTTTATTTTATCCTCCAATAAAAAGGATTATTGAAAAAAATACTTAGAAGATATTTAATGTGATTAAGAATATATATTTTTTCTAATTAAAAGAGAAAAATATAAACATTTTTTACTGATTCACAAATATTCGTCATACAAAAGCCACGGTAAAAAAAATGTAAATATGCTTTTGGTTTGCTTACAAGAAAAAACTAATTAACGCTGTGTAATAATTGTAGATATTAAACAGAAATTTTACGCTTTATCTTTCAGAATTTTTCAATCAATCGTTAAAGTTATTTAGGTACTTTTAACTGTTTACTTCTGAAAGGTTAAAGAATGTACAAAATGGAATCTTGATATTAGATTAATAGCTTTCTATGATAATATGTACAGGGTGGGCAGCAAATAGTCAGCTATATAAATCTAACAAAGTGTATTGTCAAAAATTTAAAAAATATATATTTGAAATTTTACTGATTCACAAACATTCCTCATACAAAAGCCACACGTAAAAAATGTAAATATGCTTTTGGTTTGTTTTCAAGAAAAACTATTAACACTGTGGACTAATTGTAGATATGGACAGAAATTTTACGCTTTACCTTTCAAAATTTTTCAAGCAGTCGTTAAAGTTATTTAAGGGGCTTTCAACTGTTTACTTTCAAAAGGTCAAAGAAATATATATAGAATGTAAAATATTGGATTTTGATATTAGATTAATAGCTTTCTATGATGATATTATGTACAGGGCAGCCAGCCAAATCCAGCTTATAAATAAAAAATATGTATTGTCAAAAATTTTAAAAATATGCTTGAAATATTTTTAAGATATGAAAAAATTTTTAACAAATGCACATTGAACAAAATGTAACAATGCCTTCTTTTTTACAAGAAATCTTATGTTACTAATATGTAGATATACACGAAATTTTATTTTTTATATCTACAAGAAAATTTATATTATATTTCCTTGCAAATGTTATTTAGATATTTTAATATGTATATATATAAGTAAATATATACATTGTACATATATATATTTTTATATATAGATTAATATTTTATATATATATATATATACATAAATAGCATATAATATATATAAATATATATGATAAATATATTTATATTAATATATATATATATAAATATTATATTATATTAAATATATTTATACTTATATATATATATATATATATATATATATATATATATTTATATATATATAAAATATATATATTATAAACGAATATGCATATATATAATATAATATTGTATATACATGAAACATTTTACTATTTATATATATATATATGACATATATCTATGTGAACATAAATATCTATATATATATATATGCCACTAAATATATAAACAAAAAAAAAAAAAAATATATATAGTATATATATATATATATATATATATATTATATATATCGACACCATATTTTATATATATATATGCTATATATATATAACTGTATATACTATTTTTATATATATATATATATATATATATATTATATATATATGTATATAATATATATATATATATATAAAAACTATTGTATTAGTTGAATGACTATCAGACGCATGTCAAGGACAAATATCAACATAATGATTTTTTGTGACTTTGTGATTTCGTGTTCAAAGTGCAATATATCTCCATTTCGAAATCTAGTTTAAAGCGGTTCCCTTAGCAGTCTAGGTATTTCAGACCAATGAATGGATATTATGTTGCACACTATAAAGTGCAATTTTCGCTTCATCGATAGAAACGAGTAGAGATTTATTTGAGATATCGTCCGTCGGTCGGGAAGTGTCACAATGTTCTAGGTTGTGTAACGAATAAATTCGTAGTACTGATCACACTTTATTGGAATAATAAACTTATATATAGATCAAATAAGATTAAAGTATTTTAATAAATAAGAAGTAAATATTTATTATATATAACTGTAGTCAAATATATAACGACTAGGTAATCAATGCTACTTCTCATATAGACGTAACTTTATGTTCTTTAATATGATTTTATTATTTCTTTCTTATTGACTCATTCATTCATGAAACATCTTATTTGAACCAAAAAATATTGAAATTATTAATTGCTTTTTAGCAGTTCTATTGGAGATATGTAGTTAGTATTATTATTAATCTGTAGAAGTATATTTCTTTTTTCAATTTCGATTTTTTGTATAGTTGTCACTTAAAAAAAGTTTTAAACTTAATTTATATTCTAGAAAGTAAGCTATAATAAATATTTTTTTAAATCTAAGATTGTTTAAAGTGTTATTTAGTATTTTTAACTTAATACACATATTTAATTTGGAATTAGCAGCATTTGCAAGACGTAGACCGTGGATGTTTGTGGTATGATAAAGCTACTAATTCAATACTTTGAAATTAATTACAAAAAAGTTATAATATTCCTAATAAAACAGGCTCAGATATTACAGTCTTCCAAATTATCTTATGAATTAATCATGCCATTAGTTAGGGAAACTTAGCATCCAAAAATTGATGAAAATACAGTCCCGGTTTATACAAAAGATTTCAATAAGAAAAACTTATGATACATTTTATTAAGTTTTTTATGCAGTATTATATAAATCTATACTTTGTGTATTTTAAAAATATTCTCATGTTATTATAATTGGTTTTCTTGGTGTCATCTTATATAGTTGAATCTATTTAAATGTAAGAATTAAAAACTAAAAAATGGTATTACTTTATAATGTTTAAAGAAAGTAAATCTTATTTTATGGAATTTTTAATCTAAATTTTGCGTGGCTTATTTTCAAGACTTTTTACTTGTAAATTGACTAAACTTTTACAGATTTTACGCTGGAGAATTACTTTTTCCACTGAAAACACTGAAATTAAGCACTTCAACAAAGCATTCAATAACATTATTTAAAATAGTTTTTATGCTTGGTTTCTTTAAATTAAAATAAAAATGTATTTCTCAAAAAGTTTAACTTGAATCGACTGTAACTGATTCGACATTTCACAGTGGCATTTTTTTTACCCATGTATACGAGGTAAAATAAAAGAGAAAAATATTTAAATATATAAAATTTTTATATAGTTTGGTTTGGTTTATAACTTGAAAGATAAAATATCATTACAGATTGGACTTTTAAACAATCCAAGGCCAGTAATGGCATCTTTGACTTCAAAGTTGTGGAAGACATTTTCAAAACCACTTCAAAATTGAATCGTGAATGGAAATGAAATTTAATAGATAAATCCACAGCAGTCTTTTATGAGAAGCGTTGAAATTATGCATCTACAAACAATGGCAGGGGACATATGAACTGTCAAAAATCTATTCCGTTAGGTCTTATATTAAATATATAAGGTTAGAGTGAGAGTACGAGATGCAAAATAAGGATGATGATGATAACCTTGATAGAATCTCAATGACAACAAAACAATTCTCTGTTTCGACTTCTGTGAAATCGACAAACCCCATATATTTCTTTAGTACTTAACACTAGATTTAACGGATGGTAAACTATAACTGAAGTGAAAAATTTGACTCATACAAGAAATTGAAGTTTTTTGCAAGAAAAATTGTTCCAAATTAGTTTAAATGAAAGTTATTATCAAACAATTCATTGGGTATCCATAAGGTTAGAGTGAGAGATACGAGATGCAGATAGTGATGATGATAAATAACTGATGGAATCTCAATGACATCAAAAAACATTCTCTGTTCCAATTTTGTGAAATCGACTAAATCCCGCCATAATTTCTTTGCAGTACATTAACTTTTACGGATGTTGATCATAAACTATCTTTACTGAAGTGAGCCAATTTGATCATACAAGAAAATTGAAGTTTTTTGCAAAGAGTATAGTTCCAAATTAGTTTAAATGAAATGTTTTATTATCAACAATTCATGGGAAATATCCATAAGGTTAGAGTGAGAGATACCGAGATGCAGAATAAGGATGATGATGATAAATAACTGATAGAATCTCAATGACAACAAAAACAATTCTCTGTTCCAACTTCTGTGAAATTGCCTAAATCCTGCCATATATTTCTTTGCAGTACATTAACACTAGATTTACGGATGTTGATCATATACCTATTTTTACTGAAGTGACCCAGTTTGACTCATACAAGAAAATGGAATTTTTTTGCAAAGAAAATAGTTCCAAATTAGTTTAAATGAAATGTTTATTATCAAACAATTCATGGGAAACATATCCATAAGGTTAGAGTGAGAGATACCGAGATGCAGAATATAGATAATGATGATAAATAACTGATGGAATCTCAATGACAACAAAACAATTCTCTGTTCCAATTTCTGTGAAATCTACTAAATCCGCCATATATTTCTTTGCAGTAATATTAACACTAGATTTACGGATGTTGATCATAAACCTGTTTTTACTAAAGTGAACCAATATGACTCATACAAAAAAATTGAAGTTTTTTGCAAAGCAAATAGTTCCAAATTAGTTTAAATGAAATGTTTATTATCAAACAATTCATGGGAAACATTTTTTACATATAAAATCTGTTTTTGAAACATATTTTGGGCAAACATTTCTATTACATTTAGCACAATAGTTTCTACATCTGTTTCTTTTGCATGATTGTTGAATTTGACAATTCTTCCATGCGTCAACAACATGACTTTCTGTCATTCGAATGGAACTGTTCTTGACTTATTCTCGATATTTACTTTATAATATACTTTATATACTTTACACTTTATATTTACTTTATACTACATTTATTACTATATTTATTTATTTTCATATACATTCTATGAGTCAAATTGTGACAACCGTGAAAATAGGTATACCACATTTGATAATGCGAAATGAAGGGGTCTGAGGGGAACAGAAATAGAAGTTTTTATATATTTTATTACTTAACTAAAAACAAACTTATGTTTTTGAAAAGTGATATTAAAGTTTTATATATCTATAATATAATATATATAAATATATATATATATATATATAATCGTGATCAAATTTTTAATGAGTCAAATTGGTTCGGTCCGTAAATATAATGTTAAGTGCTTAGTAATGCAATATACAAAAGCAAAATTTATGTTCAGTAAAATAAAATAGAACTCTTTATACTTCATCGTCATGTGTTTGGTCTACTATAATGTTACGTTCGATTAATTAATTTGAAATTACAGTACCTGAATTTCCATAAAAATGCTAATAATGAAAAAATAATTTAAGTTTCTTTTCTATTTATGCCTAATTCTTCATTCTAGACTAATTGTCTATTTTATACGAGAAGTATTTAAATGGCTAATTTAAATCTGTCCGAGAATTCGGAATAAGTTTTAATACAAAATGCACAGCGGATATAACACACAATTTTTGTAATAAACTAAAATTTCATTTTGATATTAAATATTTAATATGACGGTCTAGTGCATTAGTTATTTTCAAATTCCATAACCGTCACAACGAGCTACACTACTCATGATTAAAGTTACTGTTAAATTTAATTTTAATAAGATTTTCATCAAAATTTTGGTTGATAAGCAAATTTTATTAACTTTTGAAATAAACACTGCATATTGTTTACTTAGAATTTCTTGGTACAAGTCATTGCCACACTGAGTGAATAAGAAAACCTACTGAAATGCTGTGTTAAGAAATCATTTATATCCGCGACTACTTGGCGGTGTAAACAATTAAAAATTCCTTCGCACTTTGTTTGACGTCCACTTGTTGAAGACTATTATCTTATACCTTATTAAAGTTTTGCTTTGATATTTTCTTAATTTTACTGTTTCTGATATTATTTAACACTATGTAAAAAGTGGATTTTAATTAAGAATATGTAAGAATTGTAAAATGAAACAAGTTTTTTAAATAAAAATTAAATGTTATTTCATGCACAGTTTTTTTTATTAATATACCGGAAGGGTTATATTTTATAGTCGGAGTGCTCTATCCATTTTATTCAATGTCATTGTCACCAATATACTCATTGTTGATGCTTATTTATTTTAATAAGATTTTCATCCGAGTAATATTTTTGCAGCGTAAGCAAATTTCCAAACTTTTGTTATAATAGAGGAGCACTTAACGCAATATAACAGAAGTACAGTGAAAATATATTGCAGAAACATTTTCTGAAGCATTTTAAATGCGCATAAATCCATTTATATCCGCGAACTGTGCCATTTCTCTCTACGTTTTAATTGTAGTAAATCTCGAAATATGTTCCATTTTGTGCTAAATTTTGAAACTGCATTCTTTTAAATTTATTACTAGTCTCTTTGAGAAAGTTGCAGATGCTGTTTGATTCATTACGCACTTAATGACGATTTTTCCTGGATGAATAATTTGAAATTTAGCAGCTGTTTTTCTGTATTTCGAAGTTTTTCCGGACCCCTTATTTGAAATTCTAATAAGTCTCATATTCTTTTTCTTTTTATCATGAAAGAAACATTTATATTTAAGAATAAAAATAAAGTATTTTATTCGAATGAGGGTTTTTATGGGCCCACCTTGAAGGGCTTTTTTCATTTTCGTTGTTATTAAATGTGGACAATTTTCTAGGAGGTGGATTTCTTTAAAGAAGTTATTTATACCAGGAGTAAGATAAATGGCATCCTCCGAGTAATATTTTGCAGAGTATGGCGAAATTCACAAAACTTATGTTAAAAAACAAATAACGCAATTTTAAAGTAAGTACAATAATATTCAATATTTATATTGATTATTTTTAAGCATTTTAAATAGATTTTAAATAAATCAGTTTAAAATTATGAGTTACACATTTGTAAAATTTAAAATATAATAATTAGTTTATCTTCTTAAATTATGATGCTATTTCTATTTTTATTTTAATTAATTATATATTATAAATAATTAAATAAATAAATATAAGTGTACCGATGTACTTTCCCACGATGGTCAGCACGTGCATACGCAGCTGTGAAATAAATTTCCAAGTAGAATTTAGGTGCAGCTGTTGACTTCGAGTTTTAGTGGGAACCCCTGCGGAGGAGTTATAGATCACGGAATGGTACAAGTGTAACGGCCAAGCCACCAGAGGTGTAGCGTGAGTTATGGGGGCAAGAGGCTAAAAAAATATTGTCAGCTTTCACAAAAGGGGCTATTTTAATGGCCCACCTGCAGAATGGAGAAATTCATCATCTTACCCAAAGGGTGTGCAGATGTGTTAAAATTTCACCAACAGAGAAGAAAAAAAGGGCATTAACACCGAGGTGATAAGTTGTGGGAGTGAAGAAAAATCGTCGATGGGGATTCAAGAGTTACTGGACATCCAGAGAACCGAGCTAGAAATCGATTCCCGAACTTGCATGCCTATGACCTCACGCCAGCAACACATACAGCAAAAATCGCAACCGGTACGCTTTATGCTCGATGTCCAGCTGCCTGTTTCCAGCACCAGTCCGCTCTCCTGAAATTACTGGAGGCAAACAGATGTAACATTTAATGATTGTTAATAGGCCTTAGTAATTAATGCAATATTTTTGATTAAGGAATAACGTATAACAGAAAAACATTGTAATAAATTATTGTGTATTGATGACTATAAAATCCAATAATTGCTTGTTATGTCACATATTAATCAAGTAATGTATTAGTTTGCAAATAATTTACATAATAATTGTTTTAGACCAAATATAAGGTATATATTTATGTGTCCTTTGAGAACGAACACTGTGCCAGTGTTGTAAGTACTTTCAACAATATGTAAACATCATTTCTCTAGCCACAATAATTATGTAGCCCCTATTGTTTTGTACTTGTACGGGCTACTGGGGAAGGCGAAGATTATTAGCTAGCAGTAATAACGTAAGAGGCCTGGCCACATTAAAGAGAACACGGCACACAAGTCTATATAATATATATATATTTATATATGCTAGATATATAACATCTTATAGTCAAGGGGCAAAAGAGAAAGAACAAAAATTACTATATATCTTGTATAGAAGTTCATAAGCGAAGACATATAGAATTTTCCAATAAAGAAACTTAGTCAGTGAATGTAACTGTTAAGATCAGGTGAATATATATATTTAACCGCGACAGCTAGTGTTCAAAATTTACATCTATTGGACAGAACTTTGGAAAAGTATTGAATAATTTTAATGCGAGGACACATATATTATAATTTATAAAAAGAATTTAAATTTATATGAGAGTTTAAGAAATATATTTACATAAATATTTTGATACATTACACACACAACCATATAT
>CM063501.1:123631454-123636454 GCA_032207245.1 Pardosa pseudoannulata | reverse complement strand
TGAACATGTATCAAAATATATTGTTCAGATTAACTACTACTGATAATATTTCTTTATTTATATTCTTCACTAATAGCGCTATTTTTCTAAAATTCAAATATTTCTCTTCTTTGTTTTTCTTCATTAAATTATTCTTTAAGAGTGCTCAGAAATTCAGCTGGTTGTATATTTTTGCCATAATAACTGATAAAAAATTATAATTTCGACTTTATACGAATTGAAATAATTGACTCCACCTATTAACACAAAATTACATAACACTTGAGGAAAAAAATAACGTTTTCTGACCCACGATCCTGTGGCAGTTGGACATTTTTGAATTAGCTGTCAAGTAGCTCAAAAGGGGGGAGTAAAAATTTAAATGAAGATATGGTTCCCTCCTTGCACATTCTAGGATGTGGGCTAAGATTGAAAGATGGAATAAGATAACCTTCCGAAGTACCAGTTGTGATATGGGATAAAAAGACTATTATAAACGGCAGTAGTGCTTTCGGGAAGTTAAGTTTTGGAAAAAGCTATAATACTTGAAATCAGATTTTGCAAACCTTTCTTATTCTTCAGAAGAAAAACTAAACAAATAATTCTAGGAAATCTAATACAAATTTTCAAATTTACACATACTATCTATATTTAGAGCACGCATATTGCAAAAACTCTTTTTTTAAGTAAAACTATTTCCGTAATTTTGCACGTATAGTCCGCGGACCATCTATGTTTAAAAAAGAAATTTCTTCAGTAGCGGACTATCTGCTGGTTAATCGCTCAAATCATCAAACTCGGAAGAAGGGGGGGGGGAGAAAAGCACGTTGCGCGAACGGCTGATGATCAAATGTAAACAAAAGCACAACTCACGGGACGTCAAGATCATTTCAACACTAGGATACCTCGTAAAAGTGTTTTAATTTGCGGTAATATTATGTCTTTAAAACATCATTGTAGTTAGACTGCTGATTTCAAGCTGAAAGTAATTCAGAAGGTCGACGAGAAAGAGTAAGAAATTGGTGCAAGCAAAATGAAACATTAAAAATATGAGAAGAAAGCGATCCCATCGTCGTGGAAAAATATAATGGCTCTCATTAGAGGACGATTTACATAGCTAGGTACTCAAACAGAGAAATGTAGGCGGTTCAGTTTCTTCCTTTAAAATTAGTCTCCGAGGCTATGTCAGAAGAAATGATTTCAAATTTTAGAGATGGAATTATTTGAGTCTAAACCAGACTTTTCTGTACTCTACTGTAGTTAGATTTTTATTCTTAAAATGATGTAATATTTTCATACTGAAATACATATTTTTGCTTGTATAATCTGCGGATTATCTGGTAGTGCGGACTGTCTGAGTATTTATGAAATTTTTTAAATAAAAAATCCCACCCGTGGACTATACAATGGTGCGGTCTATACGTACGATATATTATTTTATATATACACTATTAAAATGTTAGTTTTGGAAACATTTTATGCGGCTTGTGGTAGAAGATAAAGAATACAAATAAGTTATCTGGTATACTAAATTATTAAAAATACATTTTCTGAAGTTCTAATATATATGTAATTATGTTATACAACATTCGTTTAGGATTCCTTTAAATGGTGAAACAATTGCTGATTTTTTGTGAAACAGTGGATATTTTCAACCAATTACTTTCAGTTCTTATTAACTTGTGATAAGGCCTTTCTTTAATCGGTTGAAAATATTCACTATCACGTGGGATATCCACGTAAGTTTTATAGGTAACTTAAATTGAAATTTCTGCTTTTTAACATTTACACATTGACAAGTGATAAGGATTTAAAAGGAATAATAAAATAATTGTTTTAATTTGTTCGGAAATAATAAAACGGTCACGACTACCAACTATATATCTGAATGAAAATAATATTTGATGTAACGCAATTTTGTGCAAGATATATATATATATATATATATATATATATATATATATATATATATATATATTATATATATATATATATATTATATATTTCTATATATATCTATATATATATATATTTTATATATATATATATATTATATATATATATATATATATTATATATCTATAATATATATATATATTTATATATATATATATATATATATATATATATATATATATATATATATATCTTTATTTATGCATTATATATATATATATATATATATATATATATATAAATTCTATTATTATATATATATATATATATATATATTATTTATAAAATATAATATATTTATATATATATTATATATATATAAATATATATATATATATATATATATATTATATATATATATTATATATATATATATATATATATATATATATCTTATATATATATATATTTATATATTGTAGCGTACTGCGGCTTAAGTGAACCCGAAAAGGATTGCGGAGTCCTACGTACAGACTATGATATTTATTTAGAAACACAATTGAAGTCAAGATAAATACGATGAATAAATAACGATGATAAAAATGAAAATGTACAGGAATCAGCTTCCTAATGAGAAAAAGGGGGGAGGACACAGTTCTCCTCGTCGTCTCCGATGAGTTCACAGGAGACTCGATCGGTCAAAAATCCTCTCTGAGCCTCGAACTCTCCTCTTTTATATAGTCGTCTCCGCAAGAATGTCCATCTCAGCTGATCGGAGAGCTGGTTGATGACGTGGTGGGAACGCGCGTAATTCTCTCGCAGGTGCCAGGGAGTTTGCAGTAATCGCGAGCAATCTCGCCGATCATTAGTCGATGTCTCTGGACAAACCTTTGGAGGAAGTATTGATGCTTCCCTTAGAATGTAGTGTGTTGGAATGTAGAGGAGTGTGAAACTCTTTCTTCGGGATGCTATTGAAACTAACATTGCGAACACTTCGCCAGCATTCTAATGAATTTCTCCGACAGAATGATTGAGATGGTCCTCGGTGCATCCTTCATACCATTCTGCTCGAAACAATGTCCTTTCACATACGTAAAGAATAGCTCAGTTCAAGTGCTCACAAAAGGCACGGTTGCTATTCTTCTACGTTATGACGTCTTTTCTTACGGTTTTAGTTAAGTCTGTATCAGGAATTTAATGTAACGAGAATTCGTTACAATATATAGATATATACTTTAAAAATGCACTTTTTAAACAAATATGGATGCTGCAGTTACTAAAATTAAAAATCTAGCATTCCATAACATAATAACTTTAAAAGTGATAAAGCGTTTTGAAAACTGATCATCAATTAAAGTATAAAGCTCTGTAAGTAAATTTATTTGAAATAAATCCCCAGAAATTTATACTTTTCTTTTCAAAAAGTAATCAATGAAATAAAACAAATATATTTTTGATAAAAGTATATAAAATACATTGTATTCATTGCTTTCTAACATATAGAATGATTGATAAAATAATTATTGTATTAAAACTCGTGCTTTTTTAAGGTACTTTTATTTAATAAAAGCAAACAATTCATACAAATTTCGTGTTCAAACATCTAAATCAGCGGTTTAGTCGGATTGACAGTAAGACTACAAACTTTAAAAACAACTTTTTCGTTTGAGGTCTTTGAAAATTTAAATCTGGAGTTACCAGCGATATATTATTCTGCATAAATGGCATATTCTCGATGTTCATTTGCATAAAAAAATAATTAAAGTTAATTTAATAAAACGGTCTCATTCGGTTATATATTTATATATATATATATATTGAAATATATAGTTTATATATAAAATATTTCGTATTAAACTAAATATTGTATATATATATATACGATTTTTATTTCTTTCTGTCTAAAATCTCCTCACAAATTAGTTTCATGTTGGTAGACATTAACAATTACCTCTTTAAAAATTAAATAATATATATATATCTATCATGTTCAATTCTAGGTTCTTTTTAACTATTATATTTTTCCTTCACTTATTTTTTTTTAAAGTAAATATACATTGTGTAGTACATTGATGTTCTTATATATTATATAAATTAAGTTTGCTTTATATCGTCTTTAATATTAATTATATTAAATGCCTGATATACATTGCAATATTCATATATAGAACAATATAAGGATAATATATAAAAAATAAAAATAAAAGAAGCACCAGGTCCTATATGAAAGAAAAATTGCCAAAATCTAAGAGCTCACTGCATTCTTTTCCTTCATTCTGAACCACTCCAGCAACCCTATACTTTTTCCCTTATAATGTCCACAATGCGTCCTTTCCCGGCTCTGTCCAGATTCACCGGGACTCCAGGCATGGTCCTGAATCGCCTCCTGACGACCAATCACAATTCTCTAAACTTGGTGCAAACTTTTCCACAGACCACACCACAAGCCTCCTGGAGTCGCGAAAAAATGCCTGGGCGTGCAACCCGCAACGTGTAAGTGTGACGAGCAAATCAGTTTCGCAAAACTTATGTAAAACATAGCTGCACTCTCACATAATTATATATCCCTTGCAAGGGAAAAAATTAACGTTGAAGATTTTAGACAGGAGATGAACTGCTTTCACCCTCAAAAGCAAAGAGGATATGTCTCTGGCCATGCCCAAAGGAATTCTATACACAAACCTATACACACACACACACACACACACACACACATATATATATATATATATATATATATATATATATATATATATATATATATATATATAGGGTTGGGGAAACACTGACTTACTCAATGAAGAGAGTATTAAAAGTCGTCGGAAACACACGTATTCAAGCCATAACATCTGAGCCCATGAAGAATATGTGAAACTCAGAACTATCTTTCTTATTATATAACTTGGTTGCTGAGGTTTGGTTTGGTTTGGAGCGCTAAGGTCTACTGTTTTGCACACGAGGGCTAATGAGACCGCGACCTACAGCTTAAAGCCGATTCCGAACGGCTACGAACATCCATGCTATAGTGGGATTCGAATCCACGAACTCTGGTACCCACGATCAGTGCCCTAACCAATTGGCCAGCGTTCGGCCTTGGTTGCTGAGAGAACTGATAAATCTCTTAA
>CM063501.1:123613954-123618954 GCA_032207245.1 Pardosa pseudoannulata | reverse complement strand
TGCACATAAGAAATAGAATTACTCATGTCTTAGACTATTTGCATAGTGACTAATACTTAAGTAAACAACTAATTTATACTTTTTCCTCTTTTGATGATGAAATTATTTTCTTTTACTTCGCTCCAAAATTAAGTATAAAAACATAAATATGAGATACTTCTAGAAAAATTAATTTAATGCATACTGGTTTGGTGTACTAATGATTCATGCTGTAAAGAAAGAAATTGTACCATAAAATGGACAACAGTTTAATATTGGTTCATATGGGAAAACTCAATGATCAACATTGTTTAAAATAATAGACAAATTGTTTGCAAGGTTTGTCTAATAAGAGCTGTAGCTACCTCAAATAGTTAGAAAAAGGAAACATTGAGCCCTCATACTGTTAAAAAGGCTATTGATTAATTTTTGTGGTGGTAATTCCCATTTTCCCTAAAGCACCGTTTAGATTTTAATGAGAAAAGTTTCTTTGGAGAAGCTTGTTTCCGTGTAATGATTCTTCCAAGAGCTAAACAAAGTTTTTTTAATACAACTTAAATATAAAATTTTAATTAAATATTAAATTCACATAAGATATTGAATTACTCATTACGGATACTATTTACATAGTGATGGATATTTAAGTAAACAATAATTTTACACTTTTTTCTCTTTTGATGATACATTTTCTTTTTTACTTGGCTCTAAAATTAAGTATAAAAACATAAATATGAGATACTTCTAGAAAACTTTAATTGATTTAATGCATGTATATTTGGTCTACTAATGATTCATGTTGTAAAACAGGAAAGTGTACCAAAAAATGGACAGAAATTTAATATTGGTTAATATGGAAAGAAAAGATCAACATTGTTCAAAATAGGATACAAACTGTGTAAAAGGTTTCTCTACTAAGATCTGTAGCTACCTCGGACAGTTAGAAAAAGGATATATTCAGATCTCATACTGTTAATGAGGCTATTGATCAATGTTTGTGGCGGTAATTTCCATTTTCCCTAAAGTATCGTTTAGATTTTAATGCGAAAAGTTACTTTGGAGGAGCTTCTTTCGTAGCAATGATTCTTCTAAGAACCCAATATAGTTTGTTTCATATAGCTGAAAAATGAATATAAATTTTTAAATAAACATTAAATTTACAGAAGAATTTTAAATTACTCACTCCAGAAACTATTTGCATGGTGACTGATATTTATGTAATCATCTAATTTTTTCTTTTCTTCTTTTGATGATGAATTGGTTTTTCACTTGGCTCCAAAATTAAGTATAAAAGCATAAATATGAGTTATTTCTAGAAAATTTAATGCATGCAGATTTGGTGTACTAATGATTCATGTTGTAAAGAAAGAAATTGTACCAAAAATGGACAGGAGTTTAATATTGGTTCATATGGAAAAATATCAGCATTGTTCAAAATAGTTTACAAATTGTTTACAAGGTTTGTCTTATAATATTTGTAGACTCATCGGACAGTTAGAAAAAGGATACATTGAGCTCTCATACTGTTAATGAGGCTATTGATAAATGTTTATGGTGGTAATTCTTATTTTCCCTAAAGCACCGTTTAGAAATTAATGAGAAAAATTTCTTTGGAGAAGCTTGTTTCCGTGCAATAATTCTTCCAAGAAATCAATATAGTTTGTTTAATATAACATAAAAATTAATATAAATTTTTAAATAAATATTAAATTCACATAAGAATTTGAATTACTCATACCGGAAACTATTTGTATAGTGACTGATACTTAAGTAAACAACTAATTTATACTTTTTCTTCTTTTGATGATGAAATTATTTTTTTACTTCGCTCCAAAATTAAGTATAAAAACATAAATAAGAGATACTTCTAGAAAAATTAATTTAATGCATGCTGATTTGTTGTACTAATGATTCATGCTGTAAAGAAAGAAATTGTACCAAAAATGGACAGGAGTTTAATATTGGTTCAAATGGAAAAACAATCAACATTGTTCAAAATAGGATACAAACTGTTTACAAGGTTTGTCTAATAAGAACTGTAGCCACCTCGGAAAGTTAGAAAAAAGATATATTGAGATCTCATGCTGTCAATGAGGCTATTGATGAATGTTTGTGGTAGTAATTTCCATTTTCCCAAAAGCACTATTTAGATTTTAATGCGAAAAGTTTCTTTATAGGAGCTTGTCAACGATTCTTCCAAGAGCTCAATATAGTTTGTTAATATAACGTAAAAATGAATACAAATTTTTAAATAAATATTAAACTCACATAAAAAATTGAATTACTTATTCCGGAGACATGAGTAATTCAATTACAAGTAATTTATTTGGATAATGTGTGATACATAAGTAAACAACTAATTTATACTTTTCACTCTTTTGATGATGAAATTGTTTTCTTTTACTTTGTGAAAGGGAAAATTACTTTATCTCATAGTGGATTTAAATTACACAATAATACACAGATACTTAGATATTGTGGAATGAAACCTATCAAAAGATATTGAAATGAGAAATACTTATTTAATTCAGGTTATTAGATTCAGGATTATTAAATATATCTTTAGGAAGTTTGAAAACAAATTTCGGATGGCACATATGAAAAGAATGAATTTAAAGAAAACTTATTATATAAAGATTAAAGTGTAAATATCTTTTGGTAAATGTATAAAAATGGTAAATATGAAAACTACGTATTTAAGGTTAATGCAAATGTTAATTTAAGAAGAATTCTTTTAAAGGATTGAATCTTGAGCAGTAATAAAAAATATTATAAATGAATTATTCATATTTATGTTGAACTGAATTCAAATGAAAATTCCTTTTAAAGAGTGTTACAAGAACAAATTAAATCCATTTCAAAAACAAATACTGAAAAAAAATCAATAGAGTTATGAAAATTATCAAAAAACTGTAAAATTGTTAACTTTAAACTGACCAAAATCAAGTTATGAGAATAGGATAAATTTATTTAGAATACATTTTCATAAGTAGGCTTAAAATTTAATTCTTTTTTTGGTCTCTAAGTAAAGTACTTTTTCTGACAAATATTTTTCTCTGATACTATGACTTTTCCATGCTGAAAGAATAGGTCTCTAATTTTTCTGTAATATATTAAAATTTAGGTTTTAATTTTGCTTGATTTACTGAACCAAAATCTTTTATGTCTAGGTAATTTTTTGAATTTCTTTGTGATATATAAAAATTATATTTTGTAGATTTTTTACTTTTTTGATACAACAAAAGTATTGTGCTTTACAAAATGATTGAATTGATTTTTTTGCACTTGGGGAAACGTTTCTATTTTCAACATTTGTGCATTCTGAAAAAAAATTACAGTAAATTTAAGACTGAAAAATTAATAGAAGCTTACGTAATGACTAAGTACTTTCAAAAATAATTGTTATATTTTAAGGGACATGCTACTTTTAAAATTAATTTATTTTTAATCGTTCTGCTCATAAATAAATGGTAGCATATTATTAGCAATACATCTATGCAAATGTACGAAAGTAATCAACAGAAAGTAATAATTACTGAAAAAATTACTGTTTATGAAATGTTGAAAAAGTTTAATTTATTTAAGAATTTTTATGTGTATACCATTTACGTCAAATACGGTCAGTTTTTATTTATAATTTATCTTTCAACTTGTGCTATAAAATTTAGTTCTTATTGTAAGTATTCATGAAAAAAAAGGAAACAATAATAACTATGAAACTATTAATATTTATGTGATATAAAATATCAATAATTATTGGAGGTAAAAGTCAATTAAAATGAACCTGTAAGATTTGCAAGAAAGGAAAAGTTCTTATTGTAAATATTCATGAAAAAAAAGGAAACAATAATAACTATGAAACTATTAATATTTATGTGATATAAAATATCAATAATTATTGGAGGTAAAAGTCAATTAAAATGAACCTGTAAGAGTTGCAAGAAAGGAAAAGTTCCTTGAAGTAATTTGAAGTAATATTAGTAATGATTTTATTTAATTTTAAGGCAATAATTAATGCACATTTATTTGTAATCAAAATCTATAAATGTTAATTTATTTAAAGAATTCAAAACACTATTTTTAATTAACATTTTCTCTTTAAATGTATGGGATAAAAATTCAATGATTATTAGAGTTAACGGACAACTAGAAATGAACCTGTAGGAGTTGTAAGAAAGGATATATTTCTTAAAAAGGTTTAAGGTATTATTAGTAAAAATGTTATTTCATTTTGAGGTATTAATTTTATTTGTTACAGTTAAACCATTATAATTTATGTGTAATCAGCGTATATAAATGTTATTTTATTTAAAGATTTCGAAACCCCATTTTTAACTAACTTTTTCTTTATATGCTATGGGTTAAAAAATCAATAATTATTAAAGGTAAAGGACAGTTAGAAATCAACTTGTAGAAGTTGCAAGTTCCTTGAATAGTTTGAGGTATTATTAGTAATGTTTTTATTTCCTTTTGAGGTATTAATTTTATTTGTTACAAGATGTAGGGTAATGTAAAGCAATTTATATATAAATTGGCATATTGAAGTGTCATTCAAACTTTAACCAGTGACCAGCAGAATTTATTTTAAAAGTCCCTCATTATATGTCTAATGAAAATCTAGGGATGTTATGCACACACGTCGAGCACAATACAAATGGTCGCATAGTAAACTTTACATAAAAATTCCAAATCATAAAATGATCACAATTTCACTTTTATTAGATGTAAAACAACTGATTGTTAAAAAAAGGTTATAAAAAATTACAAAAATTGTAAAAATTAAAAAATTATAAGCAAAAAAAGATTAAATGTTTTTTAAGAAATTTGAACAGTTTAAATGTTTTATTTTTCGAAACAAGTAGCCACACAAAGCGATACTTTACAGGTCAAGCACAAGCAAAATACGAAGAATGTCTATGGATATGTATAAAACCTAAAAATTAAACAGACTGTAACAAAAAAAAATTCCATACCAAAGATTTTTAAATTTATACCACTTTCTAATAATTTAAAGAAAACATACA
>CM063501.1:123508954-123608954 GCA_032207245.1 Pardosa pseudoannulata | reverse complement strand
TCATGTGTTGATTTTATAAATGTATTTTTCATATCACAAAACTATAATTGTGAAACTGTAAATATTAAACAATTAAGTACAAATGTCAAATGATGCTCTATAATAAAACTATGTCCAAGTGGGTATTGTCTAACTGATTTTCTATTGTATCATAAAAAAGTTCTTAGTTGTTCTAGATCGTAATGTTGGACTAGTTGGCATCCTATGTTTATATGTATTAACAATTCTTTATTTCCATATTATTTGTACTACTTTAACCACATTCACCTTAGTGATTTAGTCTAATATTAAGAAAAAAATATGAACAAAATTAACTTTTCTTCGTTATTGATATAGGTGGATTTACTAAAACCCTCTTAAGCGAAAGTAATAAATATTTCTTTGGAAATAAGTGGTATAAAAATGTTGTCCTTATTTCAGTCTACGAAAATAATTACCGCCATTTGGCAGCATAATAAACGGTTTCAAAAGGATGAAAATTATAATATTTAATATTGGCTTTATGCACTTAACTTTTATTATTACTCTTCGAGTAGCAATACGAACCTATATACCTCTCAGTTCGTACTTTGACAAACTTAAACTTCTCCGAGAAGAATTGGTATCAAAATTCGTCTAGTCTTCAACTAGCATAGATATAGAAATTTAAGCATCTAATACTATATATTCTAGTACTAAACTTAAGGATGTTGGGTTGACAGGATTTTCTGGGTCCAATTCTCTAGTCCTGAATAATTTTTAAATAATATCATTAACTTTTTGACCTATAATGACTCTTTATTGCAAAATGCTTTTTAAGAATACCAATACTATTATTAAGATTTATTTGCATTTATCGTGTATATATACCTAGGATCATTTTTATCATTAAATCTGTTTTCAACGATTTCTTAAAATTCACTGCTATGGACATTATTTTGAACTCCAAACTTGAATACTCCCCCTAATTCAGACAAAGAAAAGACTATTATAAATCACTGTTTTTTAACAATTTTGTCTGAAATAAAACATAAAACTGCAATAGGTCAGATATATCGTAAAATAAGTTTATCTCAAATATTTTACAAACAACGAAAAGTAAGTCAATTGTTTGGGCTATGACTGTCATCAATTCATAGTAAAAATATTTTATTCATGAAATGTCAATACCCTCTGTCAAAATATGACAGAAATTCTTCAGTATTATATAATGGAAGAATATTATGCTGCATTTTCGGAATCGAAAATATCGGAACCGTAACAATCTTAAACGAATTCATACTTGAACCTAAAACTGCCTTAATCTCACTCTTGAGATAATGCCAACTGCTGTTCACCAACAATATATATGTACACTATAATTGAGTTTCTGCAAAAGAAAGCTTTTGTTCTGTGAATATATAACTAAAAACAAAAGCATAATAGAAATAAGGAAAACTGATGCTTTGTTTAATTATTTGCAGTATTTTTTAAATATCTAACATTTTTATATGTCTAACATATCAAAATATTACATCTACCATTTTTAAATATATAGCATATCAAAACTAGAATAACTTTATTCAAAACATCAGTTTAAGATTGAAGATTATAATTTCAGTTTTAATCTATCAGGAATTTGGTTTGCATCAAAACGCGTTTAATAGTATAAACAAAAGAATTTCAAAGTGTTTTTCAGTGCGTGTGTAAGTGTTTATTAATTTCATTTTTAATTGCATTTAACCAACAACAAATTTTGAATTGTTCTTGCCACATTCAAAAGATGTATTTTACATAAAGAGACACATTGCTCATAAAATGTGATAGTTGAAAAGTTCATTTTTCATAAAGAATCAAATTGAATTTATTGGTCCTTAGTAAAAAAAATTTACATAAGCAAAAATAGTAAAGAAATTGAATAAATAAATTCAACAGAAATTTGTAAATTTAAAGCATTGAGAAAAGTAAAACGATTATATCATAAATTAAAATAATTAGCTGTAATAGCTAAATTTAAAGAAAAAGAAATTCATTAACAAATGATTGAAAACCGGTGTGTTAAATATTATTTTTAAACTTTTAGTAGAATTTACATAGGAAATATGTTATCTAGAAAATTAATAATTTTAAGGACTGAATCATTATTTCATCTCTTCTAAATGAGAGTAGTATTCATGAATGTTGGTGTACTTAGCCTATATTTTCAAAAAAATGGTTATAAGAAGTTATGCTATGTCCAATACCTTTGTACGCTTTATTTCTGTGAAGTAATAAGAAATTCATCGCAATAAACTGACATTTCAATTCGAGGTCTTTTTGGTTGATTATAAAAATAGTTTTTTGATAAATATTGTTTAATCAAGTGGTTGTCAATGTGTTGTTTAGTCAATGTTGTTCATAATCTTACAATTGTAAACAGGTATATTTTAATTTTTGTAAAGTTCAAACGTTTATGCAAACCTTGTGGCCAGTTGCCAAAATTTGTATATGCTGGTGACTACCTGCTATAAAAAGAAGAAAAAAACAACTCTACTACTCAGTATATAAGTAAGCGCAAAGTGCAGCAGTTCTTTCCATCGGCAATCTTCTTCGTTGAACCAGACGAACACAAAGGCGGAGGTTTTGCATTCGTGTAACATTTTTATATATGTAATATATCAAAACTAGAATAACTTTATTCAAAATAACAGTTTAAGATTGAAGATTCTAATTTCAATTATATTCTAATTAAAATTTAGTAAAATTTAATTCTAATTTAATAATAAGGTGCAACCAGATATGTAAGTAAATACTCGTAAAATTTGTATATGCTCATAAAATTTGTATCATAAAGGAATACATTGCTCATAAAATTTAATTGTTGAAAGTTCATTTTTCATAAAGCTCTAAATTGAATTTATTGTTGCCTATTCAAAAATTTTGTATAAGCAAAAATAGTAAAGAAAATGAATAAATTAATTCAACTGAAATTTTTAAATTTAAAGCATTGAAAAAGGTAAAACGATTATATCATAAATTAAAATAATAAGCTGTAATAGCTAAATTTAAAGAACAAAAATTCATTAACAAACGGTTGAAAATCGTGTGTTAAAAGTTATTTTTAAACTTTTAGTAGTATTTACATAGGAACTATGTTTTCTAGAATATTAATAATTTTAAGGACTGAATCATTATTTAATCTAAATGAGGGTAGTATTCATGAATGTTGGTGTACTCAGCGTATATTTTCAACATAATGGTTATAAGAAGTTATGTTATGTCCAATACCTTTGTACACTTTATTTCTGAGAAGTAATAAGAAATTCATCGCAATAAATTTATATTCGAATTCGAGGTCTTTTTGGTTGATAATAAAAGTAGTTTTTTGATAAATATTGTTGAATCACGTGATTATCACAATGTTGCCCATCATTTTACAATTGTAAACAGTTATATTGTAATTTTTGTAAAGTTCAAGGTTATGCAAACCTTGTGGCCAGTGCCCAAAATATGTTCGTGTCTATCTGCTGTAAAAATAAAAAAAAACAACTCTACTACTCAGTAAGAGCAAAGTGCAGCAGTTCTTTCCAGCTGCAATATCCTTCTTTGGGAAGACAGACTAAAGCAACTGTGGAGATTTTTCATTCATCGCGTTCATGCTTCAGGATCATTCATCTCAACCATGAATTCTCGTTATTTTCTGTTTGCTGTTTTTCAGCTACGCCAGTGAACCACTGATGTTTGATGCGCAAATTTGAACTTTAAGAGTATTCACTTATTTTTATAATATTCAATTACTTTATTTTTATAAATAAACTAATATAACTTTTATTTATATTTCTTGTTTATTTCTACATGTACACAAAGATATTTATAGGTTATTTCAAATTCGCAACCCCCTCAGTCATGTTATAAGAAATTTATAAATTCCCATCCTTTACGTTTATGAATTATTTATTCAAATCTATTAAGTATTTTCTTCCCTCTTTTACAAAATTATTCTAGAAAGGGTACATTCTCCGAACTGCACCCTGAATGTAAGCGACATTAAAAGAAACATAAGTTTAATTTAATATTTAATTTCATTCTATTTTATTTACACTAAAATGCTGACGGATACACTAATGGAGAAAAAAGGAATAAAATTCTGTATTAAAAATAAAGACGAAGATTTTAAAATATAAAACTTTATTGAGTATAGAAAAACCATTACTTTTTAATCTGGATCATCTGAAATAAACCCTCGATTTGCATTGCATAGATGTATAAAAACGTGCCAGCTGAACAACAATAAAATGAAATTTTATTTACAAATTATGAAAAAGGATTGTGAAATTAGCTACGTATATTTCGAACTTTCGTTGTTTTTATTTCTCCGTATTTATCAGAAGTATCTCGAGTCCAAATTGCTTTAAATTTTTATCAAAACTCTTCTAGAAAAAGAACTTTATTAGAAGTGAATCCTGAGTATAAGATGCGTGGAATTAAACAGAAAATCAAGTTAATACATATAAAATATATGAATTTAAGGTTTTATCAGAGCTTTTCTAGAAAAATAACTTTATTTTTCCTAAGAAATCCTGAATATGAGAAGTGTGAAATTAAACATACTTAAATATTAATTTTTATTTTAACTCTTGGCTTCAAGTAAAATTTTTTCTGCATATCTCTCCAGAAACAAAAATTTTAATTTGTAAGTAAAGATGAAAAATACGCATAGACATGAAATATTGGCACCAAAGAGTTTTATAGCATCTAGAAAAATAACTTTATTTTTCCTAAGAAATCCTGAATATGAGAAGTGTGAAATTAAACATACTTAAATATTATTTTTTATTTTAACTCTTGGCTTCAAGTAAAATTTTTTCTGCATATCTCTCCAGAAAAAAAAATTTTAATTTGTAAGTAAAGATGAAAAATACGCATAGACATGAAATATTGGCACCAAAGAGTAGCATCTACATATCCACAGTAAGAAGTTGTTAGACATGTATGGCAAATAAAGTTACCGTTTTTAGTTGACTTATTACATAAAAATTATAGTAGTAAATTATTATTTTTAATAATGTTTGTTTACACAAGATTTAAAAAGTACAAAGCTGTGAAAAATAATAAATAAAATAAAAATAAATTAGGATTCAAAATTTAGAATAGCTAAATAAATAAGTACAATAGAGTCAGAAAGTAAAAAAGAATATTATGGATAATAAAAATTTATCCAGAAACAAAAATGTATTATTTTTTTCTGGAGCATCCCGGGGAGTAAATGTGCAACGGATAATAAACTAAGGGAAAGTAAAATTAGATTTCAGTTTCGAAGAATTTTGAAAAAGAATCCGAAATCAGCTACATATTTTTCGATCTTATGTAGTTTTTTATTTCATCGAAGTTTTAAGGAATGTCTCGCCATAAAATCTCATCCTAATCCTTAGCACTGTACGTCGTTTTTAGATAAATTCAAATATTTACAAACTATTGTTTAATTACATTAAAATAATTATAATATATCTTTAATGTATCTTTAAAGTTTTATATCTTATATTTTTAAGATACGTCTCTTAAACATTTCAAGTATTAGGTTTCCAGTATTTAAAATATTTTTTTTTAAGAAAGTGAACTTTATTTTAACTTTGCTTAATTAAAAGATACCAGAAATTAAACAAAAGATTAATTTTATATTTGGCCTCCGTTTATTGGATTCAACTTACAGGAATGATGGATCTCTTTGATAAGTGAAAAAGGAATAAAATTGGAGATCATGAAAAATAAAAGTTTATTGAGTAGAGAAAAGCAATTAATTTTTTCCTTCCTCGAAGCTTCCTGTGGAATGAATCTTCGACTAGCATTACAGAGATGCATAATAATTTTCCAGCTAAACAACAGCAAAATTAGATTTGAGATAAAAATTCTGTAAAGCCAACCCAAATTTATCTACATATTTTTATATCTTTTACAGTTCTTCATTTCTCCGAAGTCTTAAGGAATTGTTCATCATAAAATATCATCCTAATCCTAGGCATTGTACGTCATTTGTAGATAAAATTAAATTTTGATAAACTATTGTTTAATCAAATTTAAAAAATAGTAATATATTGTTGTCTTTAATGTTTATGAAACATACCTTAAACGTATTTAGCATTAGCTTTCCGGTATTTAAAACTTTTTTTCAATAAATGGAACTTTATTTTAACTTTACTTAATTATAAAATATCAGAAATTAAACAAAAGATTAATTTTATATTTGGTGTAGTTTAAATCCTGGCTTCAAATAAGAGAAATGACGGATCTCTTTGTGAAATTAATAAGAAATAAAATTCCTCTATCCAGTATTTTAAAAAAAATTTCAAGAAATGACACTTTATTTTAACTTTACTTAATTACAAGATACTAGAAATTAAACAAAAGAGTAATTTTATATTTGGTCTCTTTTTACTCAGAGGCTCAACTAAAAAAATTATGGATCCCTATGTTAAGTCAAAAAAGAATAAAATTCCGGATAAAAATAAAATTGGGGACCATAAAAAATAAAAGTTTAAATTTAATTAAAAGCTTAAATTAAATTCTTACAACCAATTATTTGATCACATTAAAAAATAGTAATATATTATTCTTCTTAACTTTTACGAAACATCTGTTAAACGTTTCAAGTATTAGTTTTTAAGTATTTAAAACTTTTTTAAGAAATGAAAATTTATTTTAACTTTACTTAAATGTAAGATACCAGAAATTAAACAAATTTTGAAAAAGCATTCTAATCAGGTACATAATTTTTGATCTTCTGTAATTTTTTATTTCTACAAACTTTTAAGGAATGACTCGTCATAAAATCGCATTCTAATCCTAGGCATTGTAAGTCGTTTGTAGAAAAAATCAAATTTTTACAAACTATTGCTTAATCACATTAAAACAATTGTAATGTATTATTATCTTTAATGTGTAAAATACATCTCTTAAACGTTTCAACCATTAGTTTTCCAGTATTTAAAACATTTTTTAAGAAAGGTAACTTTATTTTAACTTTGCTTAATTATAAGATACCAAAAATTCAACAAATGATTAATTTCATATTTGGTCTCTTTCTACTCCTGGCTTCAGCTAAGAGAAATGATGTATATCTGTATTAAATCAAAAAGGAAAGAAATTCTGCATAAAAAAATAAGAAAGGAGACCCTGAAAAATAAAAGTTTATTGAGTAATGAAAATCCATTAATTTTTTTTCTTCATTGAAGCGTCCTATGGCAGGAATGTTCGACTTGCATTACAGCGATGGATAATAATTTGCCAGCTAAACGACAGCAAAATTAGATTTGAGATAAAAATTCTGGAAAAGCAACCTAAAATAAGCTACATATTTTCTATCTTTTAAAGTTTTTTATTTCTCCAAAGTTTGAAGAAATTACTCGCCATAAAATCTCATCCTGATCCTAGGCACTGTACGTCGTTTGTAGATAAAATCAAATGTTTTACAAACTATTGTTTGATCCCATTAAAAAATTGTAATATATTGTTGTCGATAACGTTAATGAAACATGTATTAAATGTTTCAAGCATTAGTTTTATAGTATTTAAAACATTTTTCAAGGAATGGAACTTTATTTGAACATTGCTTAATCATAAAATACCAAAAATTCAACAAATGATTAATTTCATATTTGGTCTCTTTTTACTCCTGGCTTCAAAGAAAAGAAATGATGGATCTCTTTGTTAAGTAAAAAAGGAATAAAATTCAGCGTCAAAAAATAAAATTGGAGACCATGAAAAATAAAAGTTTATTGAGTAGAGAAAAGCCATTAGTTTTTTTTTTTCTTCATTGAAGCCTCCTGTGGAATGAATGTTCGACTTGCATTACGGCGATGGGCAATAATTTGCCAGATGAACGACGAACAAACTAGATTTGAGATAAAAATTCTGGAAAAGCAACCTAAAATTAGCTACATATTTTTTTTATCTTCTGTAGTTTTTTATTTCTCTGAAGTTTTAAGGAATTGCTCACCATAAAATCTCATCCTAACCCTAGTCATTCTACGTCGTTTGTAAATAAAATCAATTTTTTACAAACTATTGTTTAATCACATTAAAAATATTATAATATCTAGTTGTCTTTAAAGTCTAAGATACACCTCTTAAAGATTTCAAGCATTAGGTTTTGAGCTTTCAGAACATTTTTCAAGATATGAAATTTTATTTTAACTTTTCTTAATTACAAGAGACCAGAAATTAAACAAAAGGTTAATTTTATATTTGGCTCCCTTTTAATCCTGGCTTAAGATAAGAGAAATGATGGATCCATGTGTTAAGTCAAAAAGGAATAAAATTACTTTATACAGTATTTTAATCATTTATCAAGAAATGGAACTTTATTTTAACTGTACTTGATTATGAGGGACCACAAAATTAAACAACAGTAATTTTATACTTCGTCTCATTTTACTCCTGGATTCAACTTAGAGAAATGATGAATCTCTTTCTTAAGTCAAAAAGGAATAAAGTTCAGAGTCAAAAAATAAAATTGAAGACCATGAAAAAAAAAAGTATTGAGTAGAGAAAAGCCATTAGTTGTTTTTCTTCATTGAAGCGTCTTGTGGAATGAATGTTCGACTTGTATTGCAGCGATGGGTAATAATTTGCCAGCTGAAAGACAGCAAAATTAGATTTGAGTAAAAGTTCTGAAAAAGCAACCTAAAATAAGCTACATATTTTTTGGACTTCTGCATTTTTTTTTATTTTTCCGAAGTTTTAAAGAATGGCTTGGAATAAAATTTCATCCTAATCCTTGGTTTTGTATGTCGTTTGTAGATAAAATCAAATTTTTGCAAACTATTGTGTAATCACATTAAAAATATTATAATATATTGTACTCTTTAACGTGTATGAAATATGTATTAAATGTTTCAAGAATTAGTTTTATTGTATTTAAAACATTTTTCAAGGAATGGAACTTTATTTTAACTTTGCTTAATTATTAGATACCAAATATTCAACAAATGATTAATTTCATATTTGGTCTCTTTTTACCCTTGGCTTCAACGAAGAGAAATGATGGATCTCTTTGTCAAATCAAAAAGGAATAAAATTCAGGATAAAAAAATAAAATTGGAGACCATGAAAAATAAAAATTTCTTGAGTAGAGAAAAAACATTCAATTTTTTCTTCTTCACTGAAGCGTCCTGTAGCATGTTCGACTTTCATCACAGCGATGGATAATAATTTGCCAGCCGAATGACAGCAAAATTAGATTTGAGATAAAAATTTTGGAAAAGAAACTTACAATTAGCCACATATTTTTTGTGTCTTCTGTAGTTTTTTTATTTTTCCGAAGTTTTAAGGAATGGCTCGCCATAAAATCTCTTCCTAATCCTAGTCATTTTAAGACGTTTGTACATAAAATAAATTTTTTACAAAATATTGTTTAATCCCATTAAAAAATTATAATTTATTTTTGTCTTTAACTTCTAAGGTACATCTCTAAGGTACATCTATGGTACTATGGTACTATGGTTCTAAGGTACATCTATGGAATTTTATTTTAACTTTACTTAATTACAAGAGACCAGAAATTAAACAAAAGATTAATTTTTTATTTGGTCTGCTTTTACTCTTGGCTTCAAATAAATGAAATGATGGATCTCTGAATTAATTCAAAAAGTAATAAAATTCCTTTATCCAGTATTTAAAAAATATTTCAAGAAATGAAACTTTATTTTAAATTTGCTTAGTTATAAGATACCAAAAATTCAACAAATGATTAATTTCACATTTGGTCTTTTTTACTCCTGGCATCAACGAAGAGAAATGATGGATCTCTTTGTTAATTCAAAAAGGAAGAAAACTCATATTAAAAAGATAAAATTGGAGACCATGAAAAATAAAAGTTTATTGAGTAGTGAAAAACCATTAAATATTATTTTCTTCATTGAAGCGTCCTGAGGAATGAATGCTCGACTTGCATGACAGAGATGGATAATAATTTGCCAATTGAACGACAACAAAATTAGATTTGCGATAAAAATTCTGGAAAAGCAACCTAAAATTAGCTACATATTTTTTTTAATCTTCTGCAGTTTTTTTATTTCTTTGGAGTCTTAAGAAATGGCTCACCATAAAATCTCATCCTATCCCTAGTCATTCTACGTCGTTTGTAAATAAAATCCTTTTTTTTAAACTATTGTTTAATCACATTAAAAAAATTATAATATTTAGTTATCTTTAACGTCTAAGATACATCTCTTAAACGTTTCAAGCATTAGGTTTTGAGCATTCCAAACATTTTTCAAGAAATGGAATATTATTTTAACTTTACTTAATTACAAGAGACCGAAAATTAAACAAAAGATTAATTTTATATTTGGAGTACTTTTACTCCTTTGTTCAACTACGAGAAATGATGGATCCCTGTGTTGAGTCAAAAAGGAATAAAATTTCTTTATACAGTATTTTAATCATTTTTCAAAAAATGGAACTTCATTTTAACTGTACTTTATTATAAGAGACCAGAAATTAAACAAGAGTAATTTTATATTTGATCTCTTTTTACTCCTGGCTTCAACCAAGAGAAATGATGGATCTCTTTGTCAAAAAGGAATATAATTCAGCGTCAAAAAGTAAAATCTGAGACCATGAAATATGAAAGTTTATTGAGTAGTTGAAAAGCATTATGTTATTCTATTTTGAAGCCTCCTATGGAATGAATATTGGACTTGCATTGCAGTGATGGATAATAATTTGCCAGCTTAACGACAGGAAAATTAGATTTGAGATAAAAATTCTTGAAAAGCAACCTTAAATAAGCTACTTATATTTCGATCTTCTGAATTTTTTTATTTCTCCGGAGAAGAAATGACTCCCTCTACAATCTCATCCTCATCCTAGGTATTCTACGTCGTTTTTTGATAAAATCAATTTTTACAAACTATTTTTTAATCGCATTAAAAATAGTAATATATTGTTGTTTTTAATGTTTGTGAAACATCTGTTAATTGTTTCAAACATTAGTCTTCCAGGGTTTAAAATATTTTTCAAGAAATGCACTTTATTTTAACTTTACTTGATATTAAGAGACCAGGAATTAAACAAGAGTAATTTTATATTTCGTCTCTTTTTACTCCTTGCTTCAAGTAAGAAAAATGATCAATCTCTCTGTTAAGTCAAAAACTAATAAAATTTCTTTATCAAGTATTTAAAATATTTTATCAAGAAATGAAACTGTATTTTAACTGTAATTGATTATAAGAGACCAGAAATTAAGCAAGAGTAATGTTATATTGTGTCTCTCTTTACTTCTGACTTCAACTAAGAGATATGATGGATCTCTCTGTTAAGTCAATAAGGAATAAAATTCAGCGTCAAAAAATAAGATAGGAGACCATGAAAAATAAAAGTTTATTGAGTAGAGAAAAGCCATTAATTTTTTTTCTTCATTGAAGTCTCCTGTGGAATGAACGTTCTACTTGCATTACAGAGATGGGTAATAATTTGCCAGCTGAACGACAGCAAAATTAGATTTGAGATAAAAATTCTGAAAAAGCAAACTAAAATAAGCTACATATCTTTCGATCTTCTGAAGTTTTTATACCTACAAAGTTATAAAATATGGATTGTAATAAAATGGCGTCTGGCCTTTTGTCTTGTATTCTTTGATAAAAACTTGAATATCGGAATGGTTTTTGTAATTAAAATTCCAGATTATATTTTTAAGGTAGCAACATGTTCATAGAAAAGTTTCAATAAAAATATCAGTTTATATCAGAGTCTCAACTAGTGATAGCTTGTACCAAATTTTCCTATTTAAATTCTTTTAAGATCTTGGAAAGTTTATGCAAGGGGGGAGTATAGTATCAAATATGTTATTTTTTATTCAAATGAGATTTATAGTGGATTAGTAACTTCTGTTGAGTGTGTTTAATGCCAGATATATGCAAATATATATTTTAATTAATGTTCCCCAACGGCGTTTCTTGTAGCTGTATTCGACTTCTGAAAACTTATTTTAGTATCGAAGCGTTTCAAGGTATATATTTTAATAAAAACTGCAATAGAATTATAATAATATGCAAATAAAATAAATATCAAATAATAGTTTGTAATATTATTATATATTTGAATGTGTTTGTATATCATATATGCTTATAATAATAGGTTTCTTTTACAATCAGTTGTTTCTACAGTGAAAAATCATACAACAATGCAAAATCTTCTGTGATATACGCATAATAATTTATTAATTTACTAAACATCTTTGTAATTTTACAGCATCTTTTCACTACATCTTTTAACTGTAATTCCAATATTTTATGCAATTCCAGGAACAATTTTGGACAAGATAAACTTGTGCGCTCGCCATCCAAATGGTAGATAATTTTATTGTTCCTAAATAATTATATATTTATTAATTTCTGTTTACTGATCGATGACCAAATGGTAGAATCATGGACGATGGCCAAATGGTTGGCCAAATGGTAATCATAGATATTCGTAGACCTTCAGAATTGGATATAAATAGTATTTCTCCAACTCATTAGCACTCGCGAGCAAAATAGTAGACCGTAGAACTCCAAACTAAACTAATTGCTGTTTAGTCATACTGAAAACTTTCTAAGTAACGACTAAAAGAAAATATCTTGTTCGCATGACGATCACAACCTGAATATCTCATAAACTTCTAACTAGATAAGAGGTTGTTAAAGTTATAAATTCCAATGTGTATGGAATAGATATAAAAATTAAACTAGTCTAATTCCAGGAATAATTTTGGACAAGATAAACTTGTGCGCTCGCTATCCAAATGGTAGTTAATTTTATTGTTCCTAAGTAATTATATGTTTATTAATTGCTGTTTACCGGACGATGACCAAATGGTAGGATCATGAAGGATGACCAAGTGGCTGGCCAGATGGTAATCTTGGATCTTAGTAGTCTCTCAGAATCCGATCTAAGTAGTAGTTTTTCAACTCATTACCACTCGAGAGCAAAATAGTAGACCGTAGAACTCCAAACTAAACTAATTGCTGTTTAGTCATGGTGAAAATTGGCTAAATAACGACAAAAAGAAAATACCTTGTTTGCATGGCGATTACAAGCTGAGATCTTATAAACTTCTTACTAGAAAAGAGGTTGTTAAAGTTATAAAATACATTGTGTATACAATAGATATAAAAAATTAAACTAGTCGTGTGCGACCAGAAAAGCAGCAGAGAAAAGGAGATCATATAAATTTTAAAAACAATTTTTTATTAAAAGGAAAAATATCTGTATGAAACGCAGTTAATTCCTTGGCGATACAGAATTTCCGTTTTCGAGACCAAGGGCCCAGGGGTGCAAAGCATATGACCTTGTTATGTGGTCAATCAAACTCGGAACACTCAGTGTGTAGTTCCAAAGCATGTTTGGTCCTCAGTTTGTCTATCCACAAAAAGTATAAAAAATTACACTTGTCCAGCCAGCGAATCTAATCTCGAACCTGTGCAACCGAACGCCACTGGACATATGAAACACAATAATACCATGTATTAATAAAATCTCAAAAGAATGCTACAATCTTATTTATATATTTAATACCCTCCACTGGAATACACAACCATGTATTGACACTTATTTAAATTCTAATAAAATTTTTTTAATCTTGTCCACACTTCACTGATCCAATTCGAAAAAGCAACCCAACGTTTATCAGCATATTGTACCATTTGCTGAGCGAAAGGTGAATTTCATTCATGACATTGTGGTAATGCGACTGTAGCCATGATTAAAAAATTAAGAGCAAGTTGAGAGATAGTTTTATGTTTAATCGGAACGACAGACTCTAACATTTATGAATCCTCTCAACAACTGTACCATTTTTAATTCCTTTCAGTGAGCTGAAAAAATAGGCTTTAGTTTAGAACTTTTTTTAAAACTCTTAAATTTTTATTGCATATAAAACACAATGAATAAGAAATCAATTTCAGTAAAGCTCAAGATAAAACAAGTTGTATTAAAAATTGTTTTAAAGTTTCATAGTTATAAATTGAGTATGATAAAAAAGATTTTTCATTAGGTTTGTTAATTTTAAGGGGGAGCATTGGGTCATTAAAATATTTTTTTATGTTGGGAGGGTATGTAGTGGTTACCATTATAATATACTAATCGAAATGTAAATGACTTGAATATCTGAACCTATAACATGCCTGGGATCCCATAAGGTAACATAGAATTTAAAATTAAATTATTTAGAAAATTTAGTTAAAACTCTATGTTAAAGCTCTTTTATTACAAGAAAGCGTGATTATGTATGTAATAAGTACGATCTAGATATAAATTATATTTAGTGCAGAAATTCATAAATGCAATGGTAATAGTATATATATATATATATATTATATATATATATATATATATATATATATATATATATATATATATATATATATATATATATATATATATATATATATATATATATATATATATATATATATATATATATATATATATATATGTATGTATATATATATATATATATATATATATATATATATATATATATATATATATATATATATATGTATATATATATATATAGTATATATATATGTATATATATATATATATATATATATATATATATATATATATATATATATATGTATATATATATATATATATATATATATATATATATATATATATATATATATATATATATATATATATATATATATATATATATATATATATATATATATATAATATATATATATATATATATATATATATATATATATATATACATATTATTCAGAATCGAACAGTAGCTTTTGTAGCACGTTTCACATACCATTACTTTAAAATTCTATTGGAACTACAACATTCGACAATGAAGGATATCTTTGGAAAATAACATACCAAAGTTCAGATAGTATGACAGCTTCTTTTAAAGCTTCGGATGTATTCTTGAAATATATGAAGTGTTGAAGTGGTATTTTATATTTACAAAATCCCTTCCGTAACTTTATTGAGATTGTGGGTTACATCCAAAGATGTATGTCCTAGGTTTCATACTAATGGAGCTACATATCCTAAAAAGTATTGCCAAGTATAAATATTAACATTTTGTTATTTACGTTAAAAAAATTTTGAAATTTATAACTTGCTCTTTCATTAAACCTAAGATCGTGTTATACTTGCTAATCTACGCAACCTAAACCCATGAATTGTAAACTAATACCTTATTTGATAAATTTAGGTATTGGATTTTTTATGTATATTCTTTAATATATCGTAAGGTAGAAATAATTGAGGATGAAAACAGAACAATGTAAATTTATTAACTTTATTTCGTAACAGCAATTTAAACAATCTTTAGAGTTACGACAAACTGATATATACATATGAAAAAAAAATAAAGAAGTATTCGAAACGAAAATAAAAGAAGAATCGGAAATGGAACTCTTACGCTTTTATTCCCTCAATGCATAGAGATGTATACATCCATACATGAAATGCTTTCATCGTCTTTCAAATTCAAGCGCCTCTTCTGTATTTTGCCCCATGTTCTGAATTACAGTTCATACGTATGTCTGAATGTGCTTCTTCGAATTCCCCACTATTTCTTAAGGACCACCAAGAGAAGTAAGCAGCCATCCCGTTGCTTTTATTTACTTTTTTTCCTCCTAGAAATATTTGTTGAAATATTTGTTTACATAGCATAGATCTGGGAATATACGTATGTCACATCTCTCATGATTCAAAGCTCGTAAAGTGTCACATCTTTTTTATAGAGCAAGTAAGCATTAGATATACGTTTCGGGATTTTTTTTTCTTCCTTGAAAACGAAAGTGAACGGAAAACATATGTTTCAAGAAGAAATGTTTTCACGTTTGGGTGCAGAATTTTTCATTTTGTTGTTGTTGTTGTTGCAGCACGTTTATTTACGTGCTTTAGATTCGATAGTGGGTTTGATCTGTCTCCTGGCGTAGAATGGGATGTTTGAAAGATGCAAATGCAAAGCTTTTAGAGTGTTTCACATGCTAGCGTATAAGTGACAAATTGGGTCGGATAGGTCAGAATATGTCTTTCTCCTTTCATCCAAGTCCTGTTTCAAAATGCGGAAATAAAAATAAAATAATTTTATCTCACTTATCTACAAGAAGTTATTTTAAGGCTGTGGAAGGACATAATTTTTCACAATTTTTCCCTTAATATTCCACTTGACACTTTCTTTGTGAAGCATATATTTTTAAATAATGGAAAAGCTACTTGAAGGAGCATTTGAAAGTTCTGCAATTAGAAAAATATGCTTTCCAGTGAGGAATTAGTCCCCAAGTTCTTTTAAGGGACCATACAAAAATTTAACAAATTATTAGAATTCATCCCTCTTTGTCAAGTAAATTTCTGTTTAGGAATACACACAATATTTTATTCATACATTAAACATTTTTAACTGTATCAATTTTGTGTACACATTTTTTAGTTTTTTTATATAAAACTTTTATTTACGTCCATTATTTCCGATAGTGTCTCTTGACAAGGTATGGCATGTTTTGAAACATGGAAATTCACAGCTTTTAGAGTGTGTCAGACACAAGCATATAAGGGACAAATTGGGTCTGATGGTTCAAAATATGTATTACTCTTTTCATCCAAGACCTGTTTCCAAATACGGAAATAAAAATTAAATAATTCTATCTCACTCCCAATTTTTCCGTAACATTCCCCTTGATCTTTCTTTGTGAAGCATATATTTTTAAATAATAGAAAAGCTACTTGAAGGAGTATGTTGAAGTTCTGCCATGGGAAAAATAAACTTTCAAATGAATAATTAGTCCTCAAGTGTATTTAGGGGACCTTACAAAAGTTTAAAAAATCATTAGAACTGAGCCCATTTTGTCAAGCAAATTTCTGTTTAGGAATACACACATTAATTTATTCATACATTAAACATTTAAACTGTATCAATTTTTGTACAGAATTTTTATTTTTTAATATAACACGTTTATTTACGTGTACTAGTTTTGACAGTGGTTTTGATAAGTCTCTTGACACGGTATGACATGTTTGGAAGGATGCAAATGACAAAGCTTTTAGAGTGTTTCAGATGGTAGAGTATAACTGACAGATTGGGTTGGACGGGTCAAAATATATCTTTTTCGTTTCATCCAAGCCCTGTATTACAATACGAAAATCAAAATGGAATAATTTTATCTCACTTATCAACAAGAAGTGGTTTTAAGGCTGTGGAAGGACATAATTTTCCCCAATATTTCCCTTAATATTCCTCTTGACACTTTCTTTGTGAAGTATATATTTTTAAATAATGGAAAAGCTACTTAAAGTAGCATTTTGAAGTTCTGCCATGGGAAAAAATATACTTTCCAGTGAAGAGTTAGTCCCCAAGTGCATTTAGGGTCCATACAAAAATTAAAAAATTATTATAATTCAGCCCACTTTGTCAAGTAAATTTCTGTTTAGGAATAGAAAATATTATTTTATTCATATATTAAACATTTTTAACAGCATCAATTTTGTTTAACATTAAAATTTTTTTATATAACACGTTTATTTACGAGCATTTGTTTTGGTAAGTCTCTTGACACGGTATGGCATGTTTGGAAAAATGCAAATGCAAGGCTTTTAGAGTGCTTCAAATACCAGCATATAAGTGACAAATTGGGTCTGGTATTTCAAAATATGTCTTTTTTCATCCACATTCTGTATTTAAATACGAAAATAAAAATGGAATAATTTTATCTCACTTATCTACAAGAAGGGGTTTTAAGGCTGTGGAAGGACATAATTTTTCCCATTTTTTCCCTTAATATTCCTCTTGACACTTTCTTTGTGAAGTATATATTTTTAAATAATGGAAAGGCTACTTGAAGGAGCGTTGAAAAGTTCTGCAATTAGAAAAATATGCTTTCCAGTGAGGAATTAGTCCCCAAGTTCTTTTAAGGGACCATAAAAAATTTAACAAATTATTAGAATTCATCCCTCTTTGTCAAGTAAATTTCTGTTTAGGAATACACACATTATTTTATTCATACATTAAACATTTTTAACTGTATCAATTTTGTGTACACATTTTTTTAGTTTTTTTTATATAAAACTTTTATTTACGTGCATTATTTCTGATAGTGGTTTAGATATGTCTCTTGACAAGGTATGGCATCTTTGGAAACATGGATATTCGCAGATTTTAAAGTGTGGTCAGACACAAGCATATAAGGGACAAATTGGGTCGGATGGGTCAAAATATGTATTACTCTTTTCCTCCAAGACCTGTTTCCAAATGCGGAAATAAAAATGAAATAATTCTATCTCACTTATGCACAAGAAGTGGGTTAAAGGCTGTGGAAGGACATAATTTTTTCCCATTTTTCCTTTAATATTCTACTTGATACTTTCTATATATTTTTAAATAATGAAAAAGCTACTTGAAGGATCGTTTGAAAGTTCTGCCATGAGAAAAATGTATTCAAAAATATTATAATCATTAGATATCACCCCAATTTGTCAAGGAAATTTCTGTTTAGGAATAGCAATCTTTATTTTACTCATATATGAAACATTTTTAACAGTATCAATTTGTTTAACATTTAAAATTTTTTATATAACACGTTTATTTAAGAGCATTAGTTTTGATAAGTTTCTTCACACAGTATGGTATGCTTGGAAAAGTGCAAATGCAAAGCTTTTAGAGTGCTTCAATAGTGACTCAATAATGGTTTAGATATGTCTCTTGAAAAGGTGTGGCATGTTTGGAAAGATGAAAAGTCACAGCTTTTAGAGTGTGTCAGACACAAGCATATAAGAGACAAATTGGTTCTGATGGGTCAAAATATGTATTTCTCCTTGCATCCAAGCCCTGTTTCAAAATATGGTAATAAAATGAAATAATTTTATCTCACTTATCTACAAGAAATGGTTTTAAGGCTGTGGAAGGACATAATTTTCCCCAATTTTACCCTTAATTTTCCTCTTGAATCATTCTTTGTGAAGTATATAGTTTTAAATAATGGAAAATCTACTGGAAGAAGCGTTTGAAAGTTCTTCCATCATAAAAATATATATGTTCCAGTGAAAATTTAGTCGCAAAGTGCATTAAGGGGACCATACAAAAATTAAAAAAAAAATCATTAGAATTCAGCCGACTTTGTCAAGTAAATTTCTGTTTGGGAATAGCACATATTATTTTATTCATATATTATACATTTTTAACAACATCAATTTTGGGTACACATTTAAGTTTTTTATATAACACGTTTATTTACGTGCTTTAGTGTTGATAGTGCTTTTGATATATCTCTACAGGGTATGGCATGTTTGGAAAAATGAAAATGCAAAGCTATTAGAGTGTTTCAGATACTAGCATCTAACTGATAATTTGGATCTGATGGGTCAAAATATGGATTTCTCTTTTCATCTAAGCCCTATTTCAAAATACAAAAATAAAAATGAAATAATTTTATATCACTTATATACAAGAAGGGGATATAAGGATATAGAAAGACATAATTATTCCAAGTTTTTTCCCTTAATATTCCGTTTGACGCATTGGTTGTCAGCATATATTTTTAAATAATTGAAAATCTACTTGAAGGAGCATTGGAAAATTCTGCCATGGGAAAAATATACTTTCCAGTGAAGAATCAGTCACAAAGTGCATTTAGGAGACCATATAAATATTTAAAAAATTAATCAATTTAGCCTACTTTGTCAAGTAAATATCTGTTTAGGAATACCACACCTTTTTCAATTCATATATTAAACATTTTTTACACTATCAATTTTGGGTACATATTTTAAATTTTTTTATATAACAAGTTTAGTTTTGTGCATTAGTTTTAATAGTGGTTTTGATAGGTCCCTTGACACGGTATGGGATGCTTGTAAAAATGAAAATACAAAGCTTTTAGAGTATTTAAGATACCAGTATATAAGTGAGAAATTGGGTCTGAGGGATCAAAATAATATCTATTTCTCCTTGAATCCAAGCCCTGTTTCAAAATACGAAAATAAAAATGAAATAATTTTATATCACTTATCTACAAGAAGGAGATATAAGGATATGGAAATATATAATTATTTGACATTTAACTTAATATTCCATATGACGCTGTCGTTGTGAAGCACATATTTTTAAATAATTGCAAAGCTACTTGAAGGATCGTTTGAAAGTTCTTCCATTGGAAAATTGTAGTTTCAAGTGAAGAAGTAATCCCCAATTGCATTTAGGGGACCATAGAAAAATTTAATAAATCATTGGAATTTTGTTAATTTTTCCAAGTAAATTTCTGCTTACTCACTATGTAATGAATACATAAAACGTTTTAATAGCATCTTAATTTTGAGTACAACTTTTTTATTTTACTTTTTGTTATAACACCTATATTTATGTGCATGAGTTTCGAGAGGAGTTTTGAACTGTCTCTTTGCGTGGAATGAAGTGTTTGAAAAGATGTAAATGTAAAGCTTTTAAACTGTTTCAGATGCTAGCATATAAGTGACAAATTGGATCGGATGGGTCAAAATATGTCTTTCTTCTTTCATCCAAGCTTTGTTTTAAAATACGGAAATATAAATGAAATAATTTTACCTCACTTATCTACAAGAATTGATTTTAAGGATATGGAAGGACATAATTTTACCTAATTTTTCCCTTAATATTCCACTTGACACTTTCGTTGTGAAATATATATTTTTCAATAATTGAAAAGCTACTTGAAAGGGCGTTTTGAAACTAAGGACAATGGAAAAAAATATACTTACTAGAGAAACATTATATCACAAGTAAATTTAGGGGACTACACAAAAATTAAAAAAATGTTTCGAATTTTGTTAATTTTGTAAAGTGAATTTCTGTTTAGGAATAGCACTTATTTAAAGTACATGAAACATTTCCGATATTAACATATTTTTAGATTGATCTTTTTTATTTTATTGTTTTAGCACTTTTATTTAAGTGCATGAGTTTCGATAGTGATTTAGAACTGTTCTTGGTGTGTAATGAAATCTTTGAAAAAATTCAAATGCAAATATTTTAGAGTCTCAGATGCTAGCATAAAAGTCACAAATATGGTTGGATGTGTTAAAATACGTCTCTTTCCTTTTATCCAAGCCCTGTTTCAAAACACGAAAATAAATATGAAACAATTTTATCTCACTTATTGACAAGGAGTGATTTTAAGGATATGAAAGGACATAATTTTACCTATATTTTCCCTTAATATTCCACTTGACACTTTTATTGTGAAGTATATATTTTTAAATAATTAAAAAGTTACTTAAAGACGAGTTTTGAAACTAAGGCCAATGGAACAAAATATACTTACCAAAAAAGAATTAATCCAAAAGTGCATTTAGAGGACCATACAGAAATTTAATAACTCTTTGGAATGTAGTTAATTTTGTAAAGTTAATTTCTGCTTAGAAATAGCACTTATTATTTAATGTATACATTAAAGATTTCTGACATTAATATTTTTTATGTTGATCCGTCTCTTGGTGTGTAATAAAATGTTTGAAAAGATGAAAATGCAAAGATTTTACAGAGATTCAGATGCTGGCATTTAAGTAACAAATTTTGTTGGATGTGTCAAAATTCGTCTCTCTCCTTTCACCCAAGGCCTGTTTCAAAATATGGAAATATAAATGAAATAATCTTACCTCACTTTTCTACTAGAAGTTAGTTTAAGGATATGGAAAGCCATAATTTTTAAAATTAATATTCTACTTGAAACTTTAGCTGTGAAGTATATATTTTTAACTAATTAAAAAAGTTACTTGAAGAAGAGTTTTGAAACTAAGGCCGATGGAATAAAATATAATTACCAAAGAAGAATTAATCTACAAGTGCATTTAGAGGACCATACAAAATTTAATAACTCTTTGGAATTTAGTTAATTTTGTAAAGTTAATTTCTGCTTAGGAATAGCACTTATTATTTAATGTATGCATTAAACATTTCTGACATTAAAACTTTTATGTTGATTTATTTTATTATTTTAGCACGTTTATTTGCGTGTATGAATTTCGATAACCATTTAGATCTGGCTCTTGGTGTGTAAGGAAATGTTTGAAAAGATGCAAATGCAAAGATTTTACAGAGTTTCAGATGCTGGCATTTAAGTAAAAAATTTTGTAAATGTGTCAAAATACGTCTCTCTCCTTTCATCCAAGTCTTGTTTGAAAATATAGAAATATAAATGAAATAATCTTACCTCACTTATCTACTAGAAGTTATTTTAAGGATATGGAAGGACATAATTTTAAAATTAATATTCTACATGACACTTTGGCTGTGAAGTATATATTTTTAACTAATTAAAAAAGTTACTTGAAGAAGAGTTTTAAAACTAATGCCGATGGAATAAAATATAATTACCAAAGAAGAATTAATCCACAAGTGCATTTAAAGGACCTACAAAATTTAATAAATCTTTGGAATTTAGTTAATTTTGTAAAGTTAATTTCTGCTTGGGAATAGCACTTATTTAATGTATACATTAAACATTTCTGATATTAACATATTTTTATGTTGATTCTATTTATCGTTTTAGCACGTTTATTTATGTGCATGTGTTTCGATAGTCATTTAGATATGTCTCTTGGTGTGTAATGAAATGTTTGAAAAGATACAAATGCAAAGATTTTAGAGAGTTTCAATGCTGGCATATAAGTAACATATTTGGTTGAATGTGTCGAAAATACGTCTTTCTCCTTTCATCCAAGCCCTGTTTCAAAATGTGGAAATATAAATGAAATAACCTTACCTCACTTATCTACTAGAAGTTATTTTAAGGATATGGAAGGACATAATTTTAAAATTAATATTCTACTTGACACTTTGCTGGTGAACTATATATTTTTAAATAATTAAAAAAGTTACTTGAATTAGAGTTTTAAATCTAAGGCCGATGGAATAAAATATAATTACCAAAGAAGAATTAATCCACAAGTGAATTTAGAGGAATATACAAAATTTAATAAATCTTTAGAATTTAGTTAATTTTGTAAAGTTAATTTCTTCTTAGGAATAGCACTTATTATTTAATAGATACATTAAACATTTTTGACATTAACATATTTTTATGTTGATTTGTTTTATCGTTTTGGCAGGTTTATTTAAGTGCATGAGTTTTGATAGTCTCTTGATTTGTCTCTTGTGTGTAATTAAATGTTTGAAAAGATGCAAATGCAAAGAGTTTAGAGAGTTTCAGATGCTGGCATATAAGTAACAAATTTTGTTGGATGTGTTAAAATACGTCTCTCATCTTTCATCCAAGCCCTGTTTCAAAATATGGAAGTATAAATGACATAACCTTACCTTATTTATCTACTAGAGGTTATTTTAAGGATATAGAAGGACATAATTTTCAAATTAATATTTTATTTGGCACTTTAGTTGTGAATTGTATATTTTTAACTAATTAAAAAAGTTACTTGAAGAAGAGTTTTAAAACTAAGGCCGATGGAATAAAATATAATTACCAAAGAAGAATTAATCCACAAGTGCATTTAAAGGACCTACAAAATTTAATAAATCTTTGGAATTTAGTTAATTTTGTAAAGTTAATTTCTGCTTGGGAATAGCACTTATTTAATGTATACATTAAACATTTCTGATATTAACATATTTTTATGTTGATTCTATTTATCGTTTTAGCAAGTTTATTTACTTGCATGACTTTCGATAGTCAGTTAGATCATGTCTAATGAAATGGTTGAAAAGATGCAAATGCAAAGATTTTAGAGAGTTGCAATGCTGGCATATAAGTAACATATTTGGCTGAATGTGTCGAAAATACGTGTTTCTCCTTGCATCCAAACCCTGTTTCAAAATACGGAAATATAAATGAAATAATTTTTTCTCACTTAAATATAAGTGATTTTAAGGATATCGAATGACATAATTTTCCCTTAATATTCCATTTGACTCTTTGGTTGTGAAGTATATATTTTTAAATTATAAAAAGTTACCTGAAGAAAAGTTTTGAAACTAAGACCAATGGGATAATAGGTACTTTAAAGAAAAATTTACCTACAAGTGCATTTAGAGGACCATATAAAAATTAATAAATCTTCGGAATTTGTTAATTTCGTAAAGTTAATTTCTGCTTAGGAATAGCACTTAGTATTTATTGTATACATTAAACATTTCTAACATTAACATATTTTTGGTTTGAACTTTTTTATTTTATTGTTGTAGCACGTTTCTTTAAGTGATTTAGATTCGATAGTGGTTTTAATCTGTGTCTTGGTGTGTAATGAAATGTTTGAAAAAATGCAAAGATTTTAGAGAGTTTCAATTGCTAGCATATAAGTAACAAATTTATTTAAATGTGTCAAAATGAGCCTTTCTCTTTTCATCCAAGACCTGTTTCAAAATATGAAATAAAAATGAAACAATTTTATCTCACATATTGACAAGAAGTGATTTTAAGGATATGGAAGGACATAATTTTTCCCGTAACATTCCACTTGATCCTTTCGTTGTAAAGCATATATTTTTAAATAATTGAAAATCTACTTGAAGGAGCGTTTTTAAACTAAGGCCAAAAGGAAAATATATTTACCAGTGAAAAATTAGTCCCCAAGTGCGTTTAGGGGACCATACAAAAATTTGATAAACCTTTGAAATTTAATTAATTTTGTCAAGTAAATTTCTGCTTAGGAATAGCACTTATTATTTAATGTATACATTTAACATTTCTGAAATTAACATATTATTTAGTTGAACTCTTTATTTTATCGTTGTATGAGTTTCGATAGTGGTTTTGACCTGTCTCTTGAAGGGTCAAAATATAATTTTCTTTTAAGCTCTTTCTCAAAAATACAATAAAAGTGTTAAAAATGACATATTTTTTTTATCTCACTTATTAAAAAAAAGTGATTTTAAAGATATTAAAAGCCATAATTATTCTAACTCTTAAATTAATATTCCACTGACATTTTAATTGAAAAGCATGTATTTTTAAATAACTATAATGTCACTTGAAGAACAATTTTGAAACCTCTGTGTTTAGACTATTGTACTTTTCAGCGAAGTAGGTGTCCCAAGGTCATGTAAGAAACTTTGCAAAAATATTAGATATCACTGGATTTAATTCATCTTTTCAAGCTAATTTCTGCTTAGGAATATCACTCATTATTTAATGCATACATTCAACATTTTTCGCAGTAACATACATTTGGAAACATAATTTTTAATTTTATTGTTATTGTATCAAGTTTATTTAAGTTCGTAGAATTCAATAGACCTGTCACTTGGAGTGGAGTGGAATTTAAAAAAAAAGCAAATGCAAAGCTTTTTGAGAGTTTTAGATGCTAGCATTTATGTGACAAATTGGTTCTGAAAGGTAAATAATACATTTTTCTTTCTTTCAAGCTCTATTTCACGAAGCTAAAATAAAAATAGCATAATTATATTTCACTTATCAACAAGAAGTGCTTTTAATTTATTAAGAACATTCAAGGACATACTTATTTCATTTTTTTTCATTAATAACTTGACACTTTTATTGTGAGACATTTATTTTTAAATTACTAGAAGAGTGATTGCAGCAACATTTTGAAACATCTTCCAGAGTAACAACGTACTTTCCAGTTAAGAGTGAGTCCTAAGTGCATTTAAGTGGCAATTAAAATATTAAGAAATCATTGGAATTTAATTTAATTTGTCCAATTATTTTTTTAGAAATAACACTCATTACTTAATGGCAGGAATTAAACCTTTTTCACACTTCAACATATTTTATATTTTAAAATTTATTTGATATTTCACCTTGTTAATAATGGAACTGCATCCTTTTAAACACATAAGTATGATGATCATAATACACAATCACATTGTGAAAAGTTTTTATTATACTAGCAATTTCACACATTTAATAAAATGTGCTAGAAAAATTTCAAAAACTTTTGGTATCTTTAATTCAATAAAGATTTTTTTTAAATATTGTGTATTTTACTATACTGTGAAACTCAGTGGCGATGGGTTAGCTCTACGCGCTCCCACGACACAGATCCGAGGTTCGATCCCCGGGCCGGGCAAGGCTGACTCAGCCTTTCATCCCTTCAGTGGGTAGATGAACTGAGGACCAAGCGTGGTTGGGAACTAAACACTGGAGGTTCGGCGTAAGACTGACCTTCTAACCGGAACATATGCTTCTCATCCCAGGGCCCTAGGTCACGTAAACGGAGATTGGCACCTTAGGCCCTCACCCCCTAGGGTCAGGGCCTAATTGTATACTATACTATACAATTGTAATGTATAATAATTGTATACTATACTATTCAATTATGCTATTGTAAATATTAATCTATCGAATATGAACAGTCTATATTCCTTTTCCTACTTCCTATCTGGTAGAATGTATTTATTTCAAAATTTTATATAAAGGTATTGACTTTGCAAATAAAGATTTTTTAAAGTTTTGTACATTTTATTGAACACTGTGTAATCAGGCATCAAAAACAATTTAATAAGAGTAATTTGATTAATAATAGTTGATTATGATATCAGGGTTAAATATTTGATATTTTACTGAAATGCGCATAGCTATGTTGATTAACAATATCTATCATTTTCATGAACTTTATGCACGTGTGACACCATTTTATGCTACTTAACACAGTTCATAATTCTTCTCACAATTCATAATTACTTAACACAGTTCATAGTTTAATTTTTACATTTAAAGCTTTGTATGGTCTCTTAATATTTTCAGGATCAATATTTAATTGAAAAGTGTGAGGAAACAATTATTCTTCAAGTTGCATAAGTTTCATTATACTCTGTAGATTACTCCCAATATTTTTTTTTAATTATCAACGTAAAGAATTTTTCTGTCAAAATTACCGAGGAATTAATGGAATGATTTAGTTCATTCTTCGATATAACGCATATTAATCTGAAATTCAAGTTTCGATTTTATATTTAAACCATTAGAGCTACTGTTTACTGAAAAAATCCTTTTGACTATAAAAATCTCCACAGTTATAGTTTATTAAAAATTATATTTTAACTCTCCGAGTGGAACACACCGATTAAAAAAAGTCTCCAAATATATGCTAAATTTTTATTGTGTTAATGGCCAAAGCGTTCTATGATTTTTTACTTTACCCTTTGTCGACTAGAATGAAATACGGAAACCCCAACCTCGTTATTGTCCCTTTATTTCCGGTTATAAATAGCTATATAAATAGATATTATAAATTGTTAATTTTTAATACACATAAAGCTCGTCAAGTCTCGAAGATCATCCCATAAGAAATAATGGATTCTAAAAGTACAAATAAAAATATTCTTTAAGAGAATTATTTATATTTTTTTGCGACAGTTATCCAAGATATTCCAGTGGTGCAATTAGAGATACATCTGTTACCGCAAACAAAATACTTTGAAATAGAGATTTACAAAGCCATGAAAAGCTATCAGCATCTTTGTGCTTCAGGGAGTAGGGGTAAATCCCTCAATAAATGTCAGTCAAAGAGGGATGCAGTTTCTAAACAATGGACCTGACCCTCCTACCTCAAACACTGGCAGAAATGTACATTACATCCATTTTTGGAACGTTTTTGGAGGTCGAAAATTGTAAGTGACAACCGCTTTGAAGACATCATCGATTTCGCGGAATTGTACGTGCTAACCGCTTAGAGGGTAAAAGTTTAAAATAGCACTTATCACAAACATATGAACCCCGAATGACACTTTAAAATGTTGCATAGCTAATGCTAACCATTTCAGATGGTGCTCTAGGGATTATTTTGTTTATATAGATGACGCGTATATGTATTTTTCCTGGAACGTCATAAATAGATATGTTGAAGTTTATCCTTTCCTAGAAAGAACATCAAAGTTTATTTCGGTAAATTATTATATATAAAGTTTTATAATTGCATTTACATATTTTTTAAATTTTCGTCATTATTTCATCGATGTACGTAAATAAGTATTTTGTATCTGTAGAATGAACAAAAATTAAATAAATGACTAAATTTAAACCTAAACAGATTATATTTGAATTAAACTGCATCCTTTGTTAAAAATTATCCACGAATTCAATAGAGGTTGTGATTCTATTATCTAGAATATTTTGTCATTGCTATTCTAAATTAAAATCATCTTTTTGATTTGAAAATTAACTCAAAATGTCAAGCATCCATGTGATTAGGTAACTTATTTTAATATATTCATTTCGTCCAGTAAATTTAGTAATCATTTTAACTCCGTAGTGAAGAAGGCTACAATCAATACTATACCATGCTAATATTTAAAACGGAAAATCATAATGTAGAATCCTGCTACTTTCTGATAGTGAAGCATGTAGAAAATTAGATTAATATAATCTTATTCTTACCATTCTTTCAATTTTCTCCATTATTTCGCCAATTCCCTGATAGAGTGTTATGTACCTATAGATTGAACTAAATTTGAAGAAAAGATTCAATTTAAACTTAAACTGATTATAAACTGGATTCATCTATTTTTACATATTCGAGAATTAATCAAACTCTTGATTTTACTTTATGATGACTTCTGTGCTTCGACAAATAAAATTATATTTAAATGGAAATTTAGCATTAATCGCAAGTCAGTTTTAAAATTCCGAGCAGGCTCCTTGCGAAATGTAGATAATCTCGTTAGAACGCGCATGCAAATTGAGCTTAAGGCAATATAAAATTAAGATTTTCATTTTTTTTCTTACACATTTGTCAAGCTTGGAACGTTATGACCTAATCCTTAATTTCTTAAATGATAAACTCTAGTTCTGAATATTATATTTTCTATCCAGTTATTTTTCAGAAGAGGGACGCAATTAGATTAACTGAGAATTTCGGTAGGTAAAATTACTTTACTAATCAAGAGAGAGGGATGCATTATTATAATATAGGGAAACAGAAGAAAAAGTTCCTAATGAGATAATCTTATTTTCCTTTAATATCTAAAAAATGAACGAAAAATTATGTATTTGAGCATCATTAGGAATACAGTAAGGGCACATACAAACATACACACATAAAATGACCAGATTTAAAATGGTGCAAAATAGAAATATTGCATTTTACCTATTCGATAGAAAAGGACATTCATATGTTTGAGTTACCTATAAGTTATTGTATTTATTCCATGTATTAGACTTTGTATTGGTAGAATAGATCACTACTACTTGAATAAATTATTAATAAAGAGCTAAAATACGCTACGTCTTGAGTAGGGGCACATACAAGCATACACACATAAAGTGACCAGATTTAAAATGGTGCAAAATAGAAATATTGCATTTTACCTATTCGATAGAAAAGCACATTCATATAGGTATGTTTGAGTTACCTATAAGTTATTGTATTTATTCCATGTATTAGACTTTGTATTGGTAGAATAGATCACTACTACTTGAATAAATTATTAATAAAGAGCTAAAAATACGCTACGTCTTGAGTAGGGGCACATATAAACATACAAACATAAAGTGACCAGATTTAAAATGGTGCAAAATAGAAATATTGCATTTTACCCATTCGATAAAAAAAGACATTCCTATAGATATGTTTGAGTTACCTATAAGTTATTGAATTTATTCAGTGTATTAGACTTTGTATTAGTAGAACAGATCACTACTACTTGAATAAATTATTAATAAAGAGCTAAAAATACGCTACGTCTTGAGTAGTGGCACATATAAACATACACACATAAAGTGCCCAGATTTAAAATGGTTCAAAATAGAAATATTGCATTTTACCTATTCGATAAAAAAGGACATTCATATAGGTATTTTTGAGGTACCTATAAGCTATTGAATTTATTTCATGTATTAGACTTTGTATTGGTAGAATAGATCACTACTACTTGAATAAATTATTAATAAAGAGCTAAAAATACGCTACGCTCTTGAGATATATAACTACACATGCAAATAATATTAGAATTTCTTCAATTAAGAGAATTCTCCAAATTAAAAATTTCGGTTAAATTTAAAATTATTAGGTACTGGTAAATTTACAGAAGGTAAACAAAATGCAAATGCAAAACAAATATAAATTATGAAGCATAAACTAATCCCATTAATCCTATATGAATCTGATTATTAAATGTTTAATAACAATATATTTAATATTAAAACTAATTGCTTCAAATGCTTCGAACAGGAGCCTCCTGTCCTGTTCCTCAGTGGTTTTATTTGTTCCATGCGCTAGTCGCAGTTTGAAAATATTTAAATTTACAATTCGGATATATTTTTTTAAAAATTATTAGTTGAAGATATACAAGCATTTCTCTGAAAGAAATTATTTGTTTACGTGTTTATCAACTATTCTTTACAAGTGTCTCAATTTTATGACGATTGTTCATAACAACAAATAATTTTAACCGAAAGAATTCTTAAATTTTGGCCAGAATGTTTTCATAATTATTTATTTTGCATATGAATATGAGCAATCGTACTTAAACCTGAAAATTCTGTTATGTTTAATAGTTATCTTACAAATTCCGTACATTATTGTTTATTAAAACCATAAAAAATTATATTAAAAATTAAATGTAGTTTTCATTCCATTGGTATCCCATATAGTATTGTGAAATTAAAAAAAGTTTCTTGGGCAAGAGTATAAAATTATTGCAACAGATATTTGTTTCTTCGTTGAATCGAAAAAACACTACCAATGGTCGCAAGGTACAAATATTTCTTCATCGTTTTAGGAGATAAAATTCGAATGTTGGATAAAGATAATAAAATGGGATATTTGTTTTTCAAGGTATATTGTCCTATTTATTGAGCAACACAAAAAATTAATATTGACACTCTAATGAAGTCTTCAGATATAATTATTTCTGTGATCTGTAGCAAAATGTATTATTCTTTTATGAAATTACGATTTATGATCAAATTTATAAATCTTATCGTAAATAAAAAAGTTAAAGTAACAGAAATATCAATATTTCATGTCAATTTCTGTTAGGACAAGAGACATGCATTTTTCCTTATTAAAAAATTAATTTAAGAAGATAATTTACAAGCAATTGTAGACATAAATTTAGGAATTAATAATACACATTCATTGATGCTGTAGCGTTATATTTATAAAAAATTTCAATATGCGTATAATATTGGAATATTAAGATATTAATTGAATTAAAAATAAAGTGTAATATAAGAATTAAATAAACTTAACAGTATACATGTTAATTAATAGAGAAGCAAGATATAAAAAATATCATCTTTTTTACCTGGTATTACTGGCTTAAGACAGATTTAATCTGAAATAAAAAAAATATTTCTGTCATTTTATTTTAATTATAATATTATAAATTTCAAATGAATGTATACAAATATGTACACATATACAAAAGTACATTTTTCATCTCATGCACTACGAAAAAATTCTCTTTTCTAAAATTTCCATACGGATGCAGATCGCTTAATTTATAAACTTTCCTTTAAACCATATTCCATATTATTTCCTTTAAACCATATTTATTAAGAAAAAAGTTGACAAAATTTTAAGGACTGCTTTGAAATTATTATATTTCTTTGTTACATTACTCTTCCTTTGTAAAAGTATTATATGCGTCTTGCTTTGTGATATAAATAGCGGGAAAATTTAAGGAACAAAGCTGTGTGGTATTTCTTTTTAAGATTTTTCTTCAATATTTCTTATTTGTTTCGGTAAAATTATTTTTGAAATTTCTTTTCTTTTCTTTAAAAAACCTTTAAAGGTGCTTCAAACATTTATCTGAAACCGATAAATTAATCGATAAACTTGAATATCTTTTAATCTATAATTAAAAACTAAGATTAAATTTTCATCGAACATCATCAAAATTAGAATAGAATTAAAGAGAAGGTTTGAGAATACAAAGCAATTACGATTGCCAGATAAGACAAAGGAAAATGGTAGTTTGAATTTAAAATAATGCATTTCGAAATGAAGTAAACTTATCAACAGAAATAAAGCAGTAAAAATTTTTTAAAATATTTTAATTAGATAGTGAAACTAAAGTTACACTGTTAAAAGGATAGAAAGAAATGTCATTAGCAAAATAACATAGAGTCAGTTTGATTTTAAAATAAAAGAATGAAATTATAAAATTTTGTTTAACATAACTTTATTGGAAAAGACACCGTTGCACACACTGGTTTTAGAGAATGCTATTAATTTCATAGTAAGTAAATAAATTCATAAGGGAATTCAAAGGGGACCTCTCAACAAAAAAATTGATAACGTCTATGAAAGTTTTAAATAATTTACACAGTTTTTACAGGAATAAAATATAGGATTTACCTATGTTTTTTTTCACCATATCCTCATGCAAAATAATAATATGGACTATTTATATGTGTATGCAAAACGTTCTACAAAATTTAGAAATATATACCAAACAATATATACTACTGTTATGTTGAACATATAACATTATAAAGTAGAAAGAAAATAAATTTAGTTGCAATTATGGCATTATTCTTGCAATCATATGACGATATAATGCATACGTAGGAGAATTTTTAGCCTGGTGTGCTCGGTCTTCTTTATTGGTAAACTTATACTTAATACTTAAAATGGGATAATTCGTCCTACGGCTGCTCTCACTTACTATTGTCCTGCTTTCAGAGTTTTTCATACGATCCATCTTTGAAATTTTGTATGTGTTTTCCTCATTTGGACTTTCTTAATATGTCTTCAACGTCTGATATGCCTGGAGCGCTATAGTCTACTTATTTGCTACACAAAATGATTATTATTCACTCAACATCTTATGTATTTACCCTGGACAAGTATGTGGGAGCATGCGCTTCTAATGAGAACACTTTTATCAAGTTATGGATCTTCAATATCGCGGAATATTGAACAGGTAATCTGTAAAATGACTGGTCTTCTTGACCTCTCCTTAAGTTTCGAAAACAGTAGGAGCTTACAGGGATACAATATCTCTGGTGTCAGAATTTCTTTTATAAACCCGGTGCCTGTGGGCCAACTCGAAATTATGTGAGATGCGAAAAGGATCACCTTCCTGACAGTTATAAAAACCTAAATTCCTTAAAGACAAAATGAAAATTGTTCAAACATCTACACATCCCAGGCCAACACTTTTACTAACCATTTGCTAGGTCATTCCACGCTTTTTCGTAAGCGAACGTTGTTAGCTAATCCCGTACCACCCATGTTCCTGTTTCTGTTTCTCCTAACACTCCACGAATTTTTAAGATCGCTCCTTAGAATACTTCTGACATGGATTTTACTAACATCATTTCTAATTTCTTATATATAATGATCAGAAATTTGCTCAACAGCCTTCTATAGAGCGTCTCTCTGAAACACACACTACTACTACCCGTACTGAGAAGATTAATGCCCTGCATGTGAGCTTCGTTAGTCTTATACCGCAGAACCTCCCAGTTCCATCTCCTTTATTTCCCTCGCTTTAGCGTTGACAAACAGACTCTTGGATTTTAAATTAAGGGTATTAATCCTGATATTGTGACCCCTTCTCTCCATATTTATGTCTGCGAAACTGCGATTTTCTGAATTTGCCTTCATGGCTTTCCTGTTTTAAAAATAGAAACGTTTGTTTCTCCCAATAAGAAACCTTAATTGCTCAATTAAGATATCCTGTCGTTTACTTTTATCTGTAGTAATTTATTCATTACAGTTGAATTTAAATTTATCTACACTCTCCGGTTAAAAGAACTTCCATGTAAGTATCCATCTCAGGTCTTGGTGTGATAAATCTTGATTTGTGAGGTTGCTTGCATCTTCCACCTATTTCCATAGTCAATTTTCATTTTTTTTTCTTAATTTTGGAATCAATTGCAATATTCCCTTTCCTGTTTAGGGGGCTAAATGGTCTTTAAAATTAACATTTTTCTGTTTAATTTCAATTTGTCATTGTATCCATTTGCATAGGTGATAACACTTGACTGAGTAGTCAGAGGCACAATAAGATATTTTATATAGCTGAGGATAATTTACACAAATGGGATTTTGACAGTAATAAAAACATTGAAATTAATGTTAGCAACTTCGCACTTTCTTTTCTTATCGCTTATGGAAAAGTTTATAAGCCATATAAGCCACGTACGGACTTTTAAAACCTTCCTATGGGTATCAAAAATTTGATTAGAGAAACAAATTGTTTGTGTAAATTGGGATCTCACGATCCTGCTTTAAATATTGAAATAAATAAACTAAATTCCTGTATTTGGACCTAGTAATCCTACTTAAGTTTATCTAGTCTTGCCGAAAATGACTGCTCAAGGAATATTAGGCCTGAATGCAAGTTGATATGCTAAGAAGCTTCTCTTATTTACGAAGTACTCGGATTTGAATCCCGCTGCTTATAGTCATGTCCGTAGCCGTTTAAATTGGCTTTAAACATTATCTATTTCATTAGCCTTTGTTCAATAAAAGAGTAGACCGTAGTACCCCAAGTCAAACCAAAACTATACTAGAATATTTAGGAATAAGAAGATAATTCAGTGTTAAAACCACCCAGAAATGCAGTATGTAATGGGAATGATAAGGCCTAGATGACTGCCGAAGTTCTAAATTTGATTATATAATGGATACGTACACTTTTCCTAATGTAATCGCTACTATCTGGAATTTAAATACTAGTAATGAAACTAATAGCATTAATGCAGGTCCTGTAGTATATCGAAAATCTGAAGAATAATAAGATTTCTCGTACTGATGATCAAAGCACTAGCATGGTAAAGAGTTTCTCCTTCAATTATTCGTCATTACTTATCGTTATTATTAATATACTACCTAAGATACTTCAGGGATTGCTGGTAAAAGGGGGCTGACAACCCCTGTAACATTGAGGGATCAGATACCACCGACCCTTTGAATTAAAGACCTATTAGCTTTTTCTCGCCCTTTATAATAACAACGATTTTGTCATTGAAAAACTTCGAAGCTATTTTAATTATTGATCAAATAGTTTCAGGAAGATACACTTTAATAAACTATAATTTTGGAGAATTGTAGAAATTCTTCACAATTTTAAATCTAGAAGAAATGTTTCGGATGCCGGTAACGTTAAAATTAACAAGGAGTGCTGTAAAACTTGGAATGATGATTTAATTTTTATGTACATTAATTTACACTACTCCCCCAGTTGGTATATTTTACAAAACCATATGTCTAATCGATCGTACTCTCTGAATGTTGGTTCTCATATTTCTGAGATATAAGCAGTAGTGTTTCTCGACGTACCCTCTAATGGCCCAATATTAAATAATTTATTTATTAATGACATTCTTAAGGATCCTTTTATTCAAATAAGTCTTTAAACGAATGAAATTTTTATCATATACAAACATGGAATGGCTTACCGTTTTTTGAGGAAACTTTAAAATTATCTTTTGCATTATAAAAACTACAATCTTCAATGGCTTATCCATGTAAATAAACACGGGCTGCATACTTCATTGGTAGGTTTGTGTACCCTCTTCCTAATCTTAACCCTCTAAGTGGTTCGCACGTACAATTCAACCACACTGATGATGTCTTCAAAACGTACAAATTTCGACCTCCAAAAACGCTCCGAAAATGGATGTAATGTACATTTTTGCCAGTGATTTCCCCTATGGAGTTTTGAGGTAGGAGGGTCAGGTCGATTGTTTAGGAATTGCACCCCTCTTTGATTGACATTTATTGAGTGATTACACTCCTACCCCGTGAGGCACTAAGACGCTGATAGCTTTTCATGGGTTTGTAAATCTCTATTTCGAAGTATTTCGTTTGCGGTAACAGATGTATCTCTAACATCCCCACTTAAATATCTTGGATGACTTTCGTAAAAAATAAGCAAGTCTCTCAACGAATTTTTTATTTGTCCTTTTAGAATCCATTATTTCTTACGGAATGATCTTCGAGACTTGACGAGCTTTATGTGTATTAAAAATTAACAATCTATAATATCTATTTATATATTTATTTATAACCGAAAGTAAAGGGAGAATAACGATTGTGGGTTTCCCGTATTCCATTCTAGTCGACAAACGGTAATGGAAAAAAATCATAAAACGCTTTGCCAGTGATACAGTAAACGTTTAGCGTATTTTTTGGAGACATATTTTTCCTGGATGTGTTCCACTCGGAGAGTTAAACTAATAATAAGAAAATTAATTGGTCTATTGAATATAAGTATATGGGTGTTATTTTGTACCCTAAATTGAATTGAAAATCGTATGTGACCGATAAAGCAATGTAAAAAAAGGCAACAGGGTTGCACTTAAACTTAAAAATAAGTTCATAAATTTGTTGAAATAATATTTAATATTGGAAAATGTTTTATTTTCAGAGAACCAAAAAATAATGTTGCACATGATATAATCAAACTTTAGATGAAAGATAGCTGACATTTTCAAAAGATTAGTAAGTTACTTGTTGTCTAATATACTGCTCTTTCAGTTATGATTAAATACATAATAAATTTAAATTAACTTATTGTTTATTTCTGATATGAACAGTTAATATTCAATATTTGTACTGCTTACAAGTCAATCCAAAGTTATCAAATTTGTCAAATTTGTGGAAATGAGGAAATAGACTAGTATGACAAACATGTTCAGTTTTAAGGTTGCTAAACAAAGAGTGTCACCGAATCAGTCAAGTTTACTGCCTGATTATATGATACATATTATATGATACACAGGCCTTTTATTTAATTATGAATTAATAAAAAAATATTTGCAATATTAAATACTTGAGTTATAACAGTACTCGCTTGATTTAGAAATCATGACTATAGTTCAAATAATATTCAAATGATATAATCTTTTATCGACAATTTGTAGTCTTTTTATAGGGAAATCGTTTTAAATCTTTGTAAAGTAGTCAGGTTTTTGTAGAAAAACTAAACAATATAATTGCTGTAGTAGCTTAACATTTTGTTGTCTCTATGTTATTTATATTATCGAGGACATTTTGTTCCATCCAAATTTCTAAATGACATCCCATTGCATTTTGCAATGCTTTAAATGGACCTGTAAATGGTGATTCGAAAAATAATTATTTATCAAGTTACTGGATAATTGTTGCCGTTTGTAGCGTGAAAATGATTTAAATAAGCGAAAATAAAAAAAATTATTTAAATTTATGGCTCTCTTTATTGGTGTTAAGTAAAATCTAATGCACAGTTTTGATAATATATAAAAGAAACAGGCATAGTAATGAAGAAAAACTTTGACATCATAAAAAAAGCATGTGGATCAGTATGCAAATATATTCGAAATATATTTGTTAATAAGCAAGTTATACTTATCCATAATATTTTTATTTCTAAATATTGTAAATTTATGTAAAAGTGTATATTTTAAATTCCGACTATGAAACTGAAATTTATATAAAAATTATCATAACTATCTCTTCCTTAAATTTCTCTTTATTTGTCATAATATTTTCCCCTTAGTTATGTGACTTTTAGAATATTTCATTTTATTACGTATTTCTTTTATATTTATTAGCCTAAATTTTATGAGTGAAATGTCATTAGTCAAAGAAGTATTCCAAATGTTTTATCATTATTTTAGCAATTGAAACCGGTTGCACGTATTGTAATTTAGCCTCAGAGTTTCAATATGTAAATATAGTGTTATTTTTATCATTCTAAATAAGTATTTTCGAAGTCAAATAAATATTTTCCCTGATTATCTACCAATACTCACGATGCAAGGGAAATTAAAAAATGCAACTTTATAACTCTTAAAATTCGTATGAAAGAACAGATCTTAATTAGAATTGTATTTTAAAATAATCCTCTTTGTTGAAACTTGTTTAATTAAGATTCTGCAATAATTTTAAAGTTGCACTGAGTTTCGTTCTCTGTTTTTACTAATTACCTTAATTGGGCTTAAAATTGTCAGGCTTCATGAACAAAACGAGCATTGTTAAACATGAGAGTTATTCCCAAAGGCTTTCAGTCATGAAAATATTTAAAATATCGGAAATAAAAAACAGCATAAGCAATAAATTTATTTTAATACTTCTTGTCTGAGAGTTGGCTATAAAAATGAGATTTTAAGTAAAAGTTTTTAATTTTATGTAGTTGATTATTAAATTAGTGATTATAGTATTATATGTAAATGCTCACATTTAAAGTAATTTACTCTCACAAAAATTCATTTTAAATCCTTATCAGTAGCTATTAATAATTTATGTAAACATAAATGTGCAAAAAGAAATATAATCTAATTTTCAATTTATTTTAGAAAGAAAATCCCCGTTATTCTTAACTCTATTTCAGTCTAGCGGCATTTCTACTCTTAGTTAAACACTCTTTATCAAATAATTCCTATTTTCATATTGCCGCATAAAGAAACTTGGCCAACGTGTTTAGTGTCCGAATTGTCAGAGCACGAGATCCAGACCCAAATTTTGTGGGTTCGGTGCTAGCCATGGCGTTTAATCTAAAGTATGGATTTTTAATTTTAAAATGTTATTTATTGTTGCCTTATGTTCTCTAAGATTCTAGATATTTCTTTATTATATAAATCAGTTATTACAAGATGATACCAGGTAACTCCTTGATCTTGTAATGTGGCGAGTTGCTACTTTGCTTCAATAAATTCGTCTATTAGGCTAAACGGTGTGTTCACTCGAATCTTCATGGCATTTTATCTATTCTTTTTTATATAATTTTTAATCTTAATTTCATGAAGTAAAATATCATTAGTCAAAAAAGTATTCCAAATATTTTATCATTATTTTAGCATTTGAAACTGCGTTCAAGTTCTGTCATTTAGCCTCAGAATTCCAATATGCAAATATAGTGTTTTTATCATTCTAAATAAGTATTTTCGAATTCAAATAAATATTTTCCCTGATTGTCTGCTAATACGCACGATGCAAGGGAAATTAAGAAAAGCAACCTTATAACTCTTAAAATTAGTATGAAAGAACAGATCTTAATTAGAATTGTATTTTAAAATAATCCTCTTTGTCGAAACTTGTTTAATTAAGATTCTGCATTACTATTAAAGTTGCGCTGAGACTCGTTCTGTATTTTTACTAATTACTTTAATTGGGCTTAAAATTGTCAGCCTGCATGATCAAAACGAGCATTGTTAAATATGAGAGTCGTTCCCAAAGGCTTTTAGTCATGAAAATATTTAAAATATATGAAATAAAAAAAGGACCATAAACAATAAATTCATTTTAATACTTCTTGTTTGAGACTTGGCTATAGGAATGAGATTTTAAAGAGAAGTTTTTTTTTAATTTTATGTAGTTGAATATTAAATTAGTGAATATAGTATTATATGTAAATATTCACATTTAAAGTAATTTACTCTCACAAAATTCATTTTAAATCCTTGTCGGTAGCTATTAATAATTTATGTAAACATAAATGTACAAAAAGAAATATAATCTAATTTTGAATTTGTTTTAGAAAGAAAGTCACCGTTATTCTTCACTGTATTTAGTCTAGCATCATTTCTACTCTTGGTTAAACATTCTTTAACAAATAAAAGAATATTTTCATATTTAAGCACACACAGTGGGATGTCACATAATAATCTTGACAAATCAAATTTAGATTCATTCGAAAGAGTTTGGATTCATCTCATTTTATATGTTTTAGATTAAGTAAATTTGTAATAATATTATGGCGAGTGGAAAAAACCCCATTATTTCGTAAAGATGAGCCCAAATATAAAATAAAAATATTTCTTTTCTATCTCGATCGATATTATGAAGAGAAATTTGATTAATCTTACATATTTTACAATGCTTAAAACGCATAAATTAAATTAACTTTCTTTAGTCGAATTTGCAGAATTGAAATTTTTTTTTCAAGACTCGTTATAGAAATCTTTCATATTTTTCTGCAATTTTAATTTTAATATGATTGTAGTGGCGTACAATTTCTCAAAAGTTAATGTCCCCTTTTACCTATTCTACCATTGACATTTAGTTATTTCTGTGAACAAATGTTTTGTTTTATTTTACATTAATTTACTTTAAAATATTATCAGTAAAATTAAATAATTTAAAGAACATCATCATTAAGTTTGGTTTGGATCCCTACCATCTATCTATTTTCTACATAAATAATAATGAGACGAGGATCTACAGTTTCATTAAAATTAATTTAATATACAGGATGTTTGAAAAATGACTGGTATATTTGAAAAATGAATAAAAACTAAACGGACGGTGATGGAAAATCACATTTTATTGCAATATGCTTGGGACAATAGTAAATTTTCAGCAGACAAACTTTAAAATTAGTAACAATATTCCACAACAGATGGCGCAATCTGGAAAATTCTAAGCTACGATATTTGTCTGTAAGGACTCTTAAAAGACCAGGTGTATCGGCACTATCCAGAAACCAGTGGCGTGCGGTAGGTGCTCATGCAAGTTGTGCAGAGAGCAACAGCAACAATAATAATAAAACCATAAAAATGTACATTAAACACTTCTTTAATGTTTATTATCCATCTGTACACAAAATCCATACGTCTATCCGTATTACTAATAAAATAACGAAAAACTTATATTTTCAGCAAACGTAACACCACGCTGCGCTCGCCGCTGTGGTGCCTCATCCGGATGCTTATTGGTGCCGACAAACCGAACGTCTATTCCAAGTGCAGAAGATTTCGCTGCACAATAGAACGAACTGTTTCTCGCTCGGTCAGTGGATTAAATTATATTTATTAATTGTTTTTAACATTTGGGAATCAGATATTCTGCGAAAAACATCTTCTCAAATTTTAAAAACAAAACCAGGGATATAGTGTTACAGATATAACTTATATGCTGTCTGTAAAACACAGTGAATGGTAAAATTTGGACTGTTCTATTAAAATTTGTTTCTTTTTTTGTCTAACATACAAAATTGTTTTTCAGCCTATTATTTCTATAAATATAATACATCACCGAAATTACTTTACCACACTAAAACGTTTCCCTTTTTATTGATGAAATACTTCTTTTATATTTCCATGAAATCAAAATTTTACAATATATAAATTTAAACATTTACAGTCTGCAAAATCCTATGACCACTTAATCAGTTAAAAAACCAAAAGCTCTCGCGTAAATCCGTCAGATACGTAAGTCCTCGCTCTAACACAACGCTTAATAAACTGTAAATTCGGATGATTCTAAATGCCAAGAGCAGAAAAAATAGCTGAACCTTGCCTCAGTGCCATAGTAGACTGTGCTTCTCCAGTAGCCCATACATATAAAGCGTGATTTTCTATTAGTGCCCAGTGCGTACACATAAAAATTTCTTATGTTCGTTTGCTTTTCAACCCGCTACGTGGTGCAGCACCTAGTACCGCATTCACTACGGGAATACACGCAAGCAAATCAACATAATATTTGAATATATTATAAATATTTATATATATACCCTATAAAGATAGGTAGATATAGGTGCAGAAAATTATTGTCCCTCATAATTTTCCAGGGTGTGCAGTGCACACCCTGCACATATGGACCGCACCCTACTGCCAGAAACAATTGAATAACTGGTACATCTGTTCTGCATGTGAAACCGTCCCACCTGAGACATTTACACGGGTTTTTGATAATTTCATTCTGAGAATACGCCATATTACTTCTGCGCATGGTTGATATCTGGAAAATATCATAGTTTAGATTTTTCCAGAGTGCAGCGTCATCTCTTGTGGAACATTGTAATTAAATTTGAAAGTTTGTCTGCCTGAAATTTATTATTGTCCCAAGAATATTGCAATAAACTGTGTATTTCTATCACTGCCCGTTTAGTTTTTATTGATTTTTCAAATATACCGGTCATTTTTGAAACACTCTGTAATTAATATTATATATTTAATCTAATAATAATATTGTTACGAACTTAAAAAAAAAACAAAACTGCTAAGTTCGGGGATTGAATGGACTTTGCAAGCAAGCAAGACTGAATACAGCACGAAGACAAATACTATATTCGCAATCAGTAAATACAACACACCGTCAAAATCACCACGGAACAATTTTGAGCCCAATGCCATCGGCTCACGCAAGACTTTCCGCATCAAGCACAACACACCATGCGTACTCCGTAGACCAAGAGATCCTCTTAACGACTCTCTTCTCTGCATGGGACTCCGTCTGCCTTATATAGGCCCGCAGAAATCGCTGGAACACTCCAGAATCCGGAACCGGAAGTGGTCACGTGATGCCACACTTGGAAACACTTGGCGACACTTAACGATGAACTTGGCGACAAAAATGTGTTGCCAAAACTGTCGCCAACGAGCCGATATTCTCGGCAATTTGGCGACATACCCATAGAGTCCCATGCTAAATTTACGCTAAACAAATTCGTACCATTAATAATAAAATAATATAAAATAAAAAATAATAATAATAATATAATATTATATATTTAATATAATTAATTTTCATTATAATTTCATTATAATTCCAAACGGTTTCGAATATATCTATCCACAGTGGGATTCGTATCCACAAACTCTGGTACCAAAGAACATCACCATAGTTGCTCAGTCATTATTCGGTGTCACGATTTCATGGAATCAGGGAATTATTTACAAAATACATGCGCTTATGGCTGCTACCATATTATGGTCGACATATGTCACTGGTGACTTCTGCGTCATAATGATGTCAGACAGGGAAATGTTTGGGACCAAATCCCATCTCTGGCTATTTCTGACGTCATTATGACGCGTAAGTCACCAGTGACATATGTCGACTGTAATATGGTAGCAGCCTAACATGTTTTGATGATAGCAAAAAATTAACAACAATCATTTTTATAACATGAATAGCGAATAATTTTACAAGCTCAGTTTCCAGCACGGTAGTTTCCTAATTGTTTGCCTAATTTAGCATAACACAAAAAATTGAAATATATTAATTTTTTTTTTTTACACGTGAATAGAAAATCAGTACTTTTCAAGATTAGGGTGCTACCATTTTGCGGTCAAATTATGTCACTGGCGATCAGAATTACATTAGAAGTTGTCATTATGACATGAAAGTCAGAGCAAGTTATGGAGCTAAATTCCCATATAAGGCGATTTCTCGCATCAGGACACATCTCAACTTATGACAATTCTTGCTTTAGTTTCAAATGAAAGGACAGTTTGTTGTTTGCCTATTGGCTGTTGTAAACTTGAAAATGAATGGGAAAAGCATTATAGTAGTTCATGACGATCACATTATCACAGGATGGATTGGCACAGAACTTCCTGGACTTAGCCCTCCAGTTCTTTGATACATATGAAATTGGGCAAAACAACTAAAGAATTGAATTGGCTATGGGTGAGTAGGGAGAATAAAACTGGGCAATGGATGCTTGAGTTTGCGCAGAGTATAATAACACAATAAAATATAACATGAAATAAAATGATTAAGTTAAAGGAGAGTACAGTGAATTTTAGCTAGCGAATGCTAGTGAAGTTTTGTAATAAGCACAGAAAGGTGACATTATAATGATTTTTTTCTGATTAAACTTAGGCAAAGTTACAGGATCTTGGGTAGACTTCCGAGCAGAGCTGGGAGAGAACTATCCGGATCCAAGAGGGAAACATTCTAAACCAATAGAATTTTTGCACGAACCGACCAATGGCAATCTTAGAAAGCGGGACCCACCAAAGTGTGGCCTTAGCAGTCGATGCAGCAGGAGAGTTAAGTTAAGAGAGCAAAGTGGGGGAAGAAGTCAAAGCAGTGGGGCAGGATTCAGGGAGAACCAATAGAATTTCTCAGAGGGAGATCGACGAACGAATAGAATTTATTCGAAGTCAAGAGCTAAGATGGCCATCGGTCTCTTATGGTTACTAGAGTCTGTATCATATTGAGCTAGTTGAATTAAATGATCAAAGCTAAGATTTTTATTAAATTTAATTGCCAAATTTTGGAGTAAAGTTTGAAGAGAGGGAAGATTGATTTCCTTATGAATTTCCCTAATCCTGAAGTACCAGGGAGAATTAGTGATTTGCCGAATGGAAATATTTTGGGCTTCTGAGAGCGATTTAATGTAAGAGTCAGCCGCATATAAGTAGTACATGACGTTGTGCGAAACTGCTCTATATGTGACTTCTGACGTCAGTATCACTCGGAAGTTGCCTGTGACATATATCAACTGTAATATGGCACCACCCTTAGTTTTTATCGAAATAAGGCGATTTCACACAGCAGTGCACATCTAAACTTCTGGCGATTTTGGCTTTAATTTCAAACGGAAGAGCAGCTTCTTGGTAGCCTATTGGCTTGAAGTTAAGCATTTGCTAAGCATGAACATTAAGGGGAAGGGCATTAAAGTAGTTCATGACGTTACCTGAAGTCTCTCTACCATTTTTTGAACGCAGTATAACGAAGAGAAAGGAAAATTATAAAACTTCAACACATGAATAGCGAATCAGCAATTTATCAGCTTGATTTCCTTAGTTTTTAGCCATCTTTTCGTAATGCAGCGTAAAGTGGACCCGCCCAGCCAATTCGAAAAGTGCACCTAAAAGGTCCACAAAGGCTACCTGACAAATATTTTTCGCTTTTCTAGTCAATTCAAATAAATAAAATGTTACTTTAATAATACCGTACTTATTCTTAGGTTTCTATCAGATAGACCACGCCCAGACGCAAGTCTTGCATTAAAATTGACAATGAATATTAATATAGCAGCTAAAGAAAGAATACAGAAAGTAACATGCTATTTTTCTTTGAAAGTACCTTAAAAATATCGCCTTTAAAAGATTAACAGTTGCATACTGATAATTACTAAAAATAGCTGCAGTAAAAATCTGTCACCATTTTATTCATTGAAGGTAGCAACCCACTTTCGGAATTAACCCTTTTAAATAACACATTATAACTTTTTAAAGTTACAAAAAATAAGATTATAAAACAATTAAGGATACAAAGACGAAAATATATTTTGAAAGCTGTTACCCATTGCTTCTTTATTAATGTTTTGAAGGATGTTTCATGCATTTCCCCCAAAAAGTTAAATAGTGTATTATTTTGATACCATAGGTTGTTAGTGAATGCAAGTATTTTTTTTTTTGCCACTTTTATACTAATTATTTTTATACTTCTGAGAATTTAACCATTAAAGTATAGTTACGACCAAAATATAACATTATAATGTAACTCTGATTACCGCATTTTTAAATTTTAACTCGTTAATGCATACATACTTGTCTCTAATCCCATAGGGGATTCCGATACTAAAAAAACTTTTTAACTACAAAAACCATGCTTTGTCGTACTAAACAGGAAAATGTTGATATATGCTTGTACTGATGTACTTTCCCATGATGGTCAGCACTTGCAAACATATCTGTGGGCTGAATTTCTAAGAAGAATATAGTTGTTGACTTTCTAGAAAAAGCAGCTGTTGACTTCAAGTTTTAATGGGGACCTTTGCGGAGGAGTTATAACTGATGGAGTGGCACAAGTGTAACGGTTAACCCTTTAGCGGAGAGTGGTTTCACTGCGAAACATCTTGTTAAGTATTTTTTCCCTCATAATTTTTGAGAAATATGAATGTTTTTTTCAATTTTTTTTTATTTTTGAGATTTAAAACTTACAATAGATAATAGTACTACATTTAATTAATTTTTTTTAAATATATGTATTTATACTTGCTGCACCTGGAAATTAGTAATTCGATTGTTTTTTCACTTATGACCCCAAACAAAAATATCTATTCAAACAACACTTATAAATTGTTTACTATTTATTTATTATACTTTTTGAGAACACTTATTTATTGTTCTTCCAATGTAATTAAAATTTTTAAAAAGTATTGTGTTCACACTGTACAAAGGGTTGGGTTTGCCAGTTAACCCCCCCCCCCTCAATCGCTCTTAGGCTTAGTGTCCTCTAAGACAAACCTCTCTAAGGATTGTAAAAAAGTTTTTAAAACATTTTGCATTTATAATGTTCATAGATAATATTTATAAACTAATTTAATCAAATTCAAAAGAATTTATGTAGGTGACCTTTAAAGTGTTAAGCCAGGCAGGGATGCAACCGTGAGATATGGGGCAGGAGCTAGGCAATAATATTAATTTTCACCAAAGAGTCGATTTTAATGAGCTCCCCTGCATACACAAAGGGGGTGCAGATGTGGAAAAATTTCACTAACATTTAATTGGAAAAGAGAAAAAATGGCGTTGAACCGAGGTGTAAAGTTGTGAAAAAAAAGTAGGAAGAGGAGTGGACGTTGGAAGCCAAGGTGAACTGCTATACCCAGATCCTGTGAGCGAGCCAGAGAACTCGGGCCAGCAATATTTGCCCTATCCCGCATTTGCAAAAGTGAAGACCGTTACGGCAGCACCGACTTTTATCCTGCCTAGCACCCCACACTGATTCCCTGTGATGCCTGGAGGTAAACCGACTAAATATTCATGATTGTCACCTGGGTCTCATAACATTTTTGATTAAGGTATACCATTTTTAAAATATTGATGAATATCAAAACAAAATAATAGTAATGAAAGCCATGTCAAATATTAATCAAATTATATAATAATCTGCAAATAATGTATAGAACAAAAGATATAGTTCCTCTAAAAGGCATTTATTATTAATTATATAGCCTGTATTTTATTGTGTTTCCACTTTGAGAACGAACACTGATGTATGTGTTGAAAGTAAATTGCAATAATGCGAGAGTTTAAAGTCCTATACGATTTGAGGCATGATGCTTACAAAAAAATTTCTGAATTAGTTTTACTAGGTATACATAGTTATACCTTTGATAGTAAAGAGTAACAATAAATACTTTTATTTGAATGGATTTTAGGAATTATTTCGACGACATGCAAATTTTCGAGGAGCTTTACAGGATTTATAAAATCTCGGGTCCAGGTACTATACAATACTGATATCCTTACAGGAGGATAGACTTGAGAGCTGCTATCGTAGAACTCTTCTGAAGACTCTCAAAATACAACTGATTTACCAGCTGATATATATTTTGCTGCAGAAGCCCTGGTGCTTTTGGAGCGTGAATAATATCTTCATCATACCAGGTCAAAAGTCGACTAAATTCGTTTCCGAATTGGCGACATAAAATAGACGCCAAAGCAATGAGCTAATACCGCACTGCTTCAGCAAGATATAATAAAAACACTATGTAAATATAAGATTATCTCCCGTAATCAAGTCATTATATGCGCCAAATTTCTAACAAACTACCGTTGTGATAACAGTAGACAGGACTGCAGTTCAGTAATATTTCTTAAGTCATAAATTTACTTAATAAACTTAAACGTTTAAAAAGTATTTTCTTATTAAGTATTGGTTTTAAATGCATTTATATATATAATTTCTCAGAAAATAAGTATATATCCGACTTAAATTTTTGCAGCATTTAAAAAATGTTTTAGTGCGTCATTCTTGAATGGAAATATTTTTTTAATGCAATCCTGAGATTTCAAGCATAAAATTCATAAACGAATAAACTTGTTCCAGAACCAAAACGGCTTCTTCTAAACAAACTGCAGTTATTTACTAATCAGAATTTGAAGTTGTTTGTATAGATATGACAAGAGAGATTTACACAGGCGAAGAAGTAAGAGGCTTCTCGAAAATTGCTACAAAAACGATTCGAAAGGAGAAAATCATTAAACTCGATTAGTCAGCGATGCGATTTATATTTGATATTTATAAGCCGATTTGATATGCGTGGGTAATCAGTATATTTCGCTTCGTTAACTATGTAATGCCTCAGTTTTTCAGATTGCCATTTTTTTTTTCTAAATTATATTTTTCTGCACGATACTCTTGGTTATGCTTTCGTGTTTCGATAGGCTCGGTGAAATATACTTAAATCTGTTCAATATTTATTTTGCATTATTAAATAATGTTTAAAAACATTATTTTAGCTGAATTCTGCATGCAGTAAATTCGTAATGTTTAGAGCTGAATGAAAAGTAAATCAGCATGAAATTACGGGTCACTGATCTCGTTAAATACAGGAATCATGTAGTGTAACTGAAGTATACTGTAAAGTATATTTTCACTTAACCTGACAATTACTAATCTGTTTTAGAAAAATAAAGTTTACTATTCACAATAATTAAACAGAATAAAACGTACGGTATTATTAGTGTACAACATGCATTTATTTTCAAAAATGTAAGGCAAAATTATACGTGCTTGTTTTCGCCTGATAATCATTATTGTTTCTTGTTAATATTTATTTTTCCAAATTCAGTTTCAATTTAATTTTAAAGGCTATTGCAAAGGAAATTGTAAAAACAATATATATTAGAGAAAATACAAATATTAGGGATTTTTGTAATTTTTCCATTTGGTATATAGGAACTTTGGCGTATTAGGCTAAATTGAAAATAATTGCATTCAACTAAGTAACATTTTGTAAAATTAATGTTCTATTTTTAGAATATGTAGATTTGTTCCATATAAATATAAATATTTTTTATTTATATTCTCATATTTAGTTTTTATAGTTAAATTAACGTGTTTGTTGCCGATATACGTTATGTAAATAAATCTGATTTGATTCTCTATATATAGGTCTCTATCCCTATATAATAATAGCCTAAGTTATTTTTCCGTCTGTCCTCGAATTTATAAAGCGGTTGGACGTGGAATAGATAGGGGCATCGAAATTGGATTCTTGAGGAGTTAGGGTTAGCAAACTTCAAAATAAGTCATGCGAAGCATCCATTGCAGTTAGGGAAGGCCATATTCCATATTATAGAACATCTGCTTGTTCTTTTTCCTCTTGGATAGACAATCATGAGTCAAGATAGTATGCTTTCAATAAAGCTTGTTTTTGTTTGATTCTATACCTTGTTCATTGTCTTCCTTTTTCAGCGCCGGTGCTTTCGTCATCCTTTACGTACATAATACTCTCCTTCATTTCTGAATTTCATGGCTCTAAGATGATTTCTCGTGGAGTTATGGCACAAAACCCACCTGCTGCTTACGTTTTGTACACTAGTATAAATTATTTTTACAGAGAACATAATTATAAATCCCAAATACGACATTAAACTAAATGAATACTTCTTTAAGCTGCTAAAAGTTATAAAATTATAGATTATCTTAGGTTTAACACTTTTATCTTTAAATCTTTATCACGATTATGAATTTTCTAGAAAACTAGATGATTAATGGTATATGGAATTTAATAAAATGAAAAGTAAATTTCAGTGTTCGACAAAAACGATGCAGTTTGAAAAAGGTTTTTAGAAATATAGAGCAAAATTTTCGTTCCAGAAATACATTCACTGGAGAAGAATTCTAATCAGCACAGATAATGCACTCAAGATTCCAGTATCACAGAAATGTAACGTAATAAACTACTCCAGTATGTTCAATAATTTACTAAAATATGTCCACTGCATTCGTAGGAAAAAATTTAATTCCGCCCATCGAAGAATTTCGAGATAAAAATGTTACTGGTACTTTTTTTTCTGGAAATCCAAAAGCAATCGAATATTTTATTTTTATTTTGATATTTTTTTCCTTGAACGAAATGATTCGCATTCGAAGTAAAAAAGGAAATATATTTATTTCATAATTGTATATCCCAAACTTATTTTAAATCAAAAACATTTCTTTTGTTTTCTCTTACACGCAATATTAGTTATTTTATTTATGCACATACTATAAATATTTTTACTGAGTAAATTACATAGAATTTCTGTCTATAAGCAAATTATATTTTCTATTAATAAATAAAAAATTAAACAAAAATATCGAATTTAAAATTAAATTTTTGTAAAAATCTGAAACAGACGATTCTTTTAAATTATTTTCTTTTTAAATTTTGAGTAAGAATTAATTAAAGTTTATCCTTGTATAAACTTATCAAAATATTATATGTAAAACAAATTAACAACTATTAAAAAAATCAGGTACCTTATACCTCATTAAAATTTTCAAAATAGTTTTAAACATATTCCTCTTAATCCGATTAACGGTAGTAGGCCCAAAGTTCGCATTGTATTAATGACATTCCATTCATAGTATAGAAGATTAAAAGGCTAAAAAAAGTTGAGAGAAATTTCAGTCACCCCTTTGCTGTATCATTTAGGATTTTCTCTTGATGTTATGTTGATGGTATTCCCCTGTCCTATTAATCTGTTTATATAAATTATAACAAAGGGATAATCAAGCTTTTTTTGAGTGGGCCAAAAAAGAAATAAATAGCTGTTGAATGTAATTTATTTTATTTAGTAATGATTTTGGCATTCGTATAATTTACGAATAGCTATATTAGTCCAAAATATACATTAGGAAAATTTTAAATTTTAACATTCTGTTTTATACATTTTAAGATTTATGCTCGATGTGTTTTTTTCCATTGTCGTTTTAGTTTTTTCTCCCAAATGTAAATTTTTATAGGTTTAACAACGTGTCTGATTTTAGTAATCGTTTCGCAAAAAGAAATAAATAGCTGGTGAATGTAATTTATTTTGAAATGTAATATTTGTCCGAATATATCTCTCTACATTCAAGTTTACTTTATTGAGTAGCTATTTTGGTATTCGTATAATTCGGAATTAACAATATTAGTCCAAAAATGCACTAGGACAATTTAAATTTTTAAATTTTTTTTTTACACATTTTACTTTTTATGCTGTGTTTTATCCATGTTATTTTAGATTCTTTTTTTCCTAAAAGTACATTTTTATAGATTTGACAACTTGTCGAGTTGCAACAATCGTTTCACGTGTTACCTAATCTTTGGTATATTTTGTCCCGTGTAGAATTAGTACCATTAAATTCCAGTCAACCAACCAACCAACGCTGTGTCCACCATATTATTATATCAGTTAAGTAATATTGAAATTTGTGTCGATAGTGAAAAATATTGAGTGGAGCTTAAAATAAACTTTCTCTTAAATTAGAACTCTACTTTGCCTATTAAGAATACTTCCATTTAAGAAAAAATAAATAACTTTACATATTTGTATATCATACGTTTAAAACAATTTGAAAGGAAACATCATTGTGTGTATAACTAAATGAGAGTGGAAAGTGTTTAGCACTAGATTTGCATAGTATATAATACCATTCTTTTTTATGACGTTTTATGTTATATGTATTATACACACAGATATATATATATATATATATATATATATATATATATATATATATATATATATATATATATATATATATATATATGTATATATATATATGTATATATATATATGTATATATATATATATATATATATATATATATATATATATATATATATATATATATATATATATATATATATATATATATATATATATATATATATATATATATATATATATATATATATATATATATATATATATATATATATATATATATATATATATATATATATATATATATATATATATATATTATATATATATATATATATATATATATATATATATATATATATAGCATTATTAATATTTTTATCCCACAAAATTTAATTGTATTAAAAGCAAAAATTATTTCCACAATTTTGTGTATTAGATGCTTTTAACTGAGACCAACTAAAACTGCAGAGTAACTGGTTTACTTTTGCCAATCATTTTTTTTTCAGTCTATAATATCTTTAAATCTTAAAGAATCTTAGATAATTTACTAAATTCTAATTTTTACGCTGAGTTAAAAATCATAAAAACAACAAGAAGGGCTTGTTCAAATGATTATTTAAAATACATTTAGAATTTTATATTTGTTCAAGTATCCTGATTCAAAATTCTAAATTTAAAGAATATTTATAGATAAAATTCTTTAATGTTAGATTATCTGTTTGATAATTATTTCAGAATTTCGAGAAATTCTACAAGCTGTGTGAACATGTTATATATTTTTACATACCTCCGTAAGTAAGCAAAGTATTTAATCTTAAAAATTGACTTACGATATTTTTCCCTTAGCCTTATGTCCAAAGGAAGAAGAAAAATCTTTCTATTCCTTTATAAACAACTGTCAGTTATCTTTCATTTAGGAAGAACAATTTATATCTTGTTAATCTTTGAAAAAATAGCTTTTTTTTTATTAAACTAAATTTCAGCTTCCCTTTAGGTTATCAATGCATCAGACTTTAAATCATCGAATTTTATATTAAATACATTACTCAGGTTTCATTAAATTCTGAATTGTATGCTTGTCTAAAAAATTACATGTGTAGATGAATATTCATAACATTAAAATTATCTAAGCGTAAAGGATCAAACATTTACATTTTAATGGTATTTATGCTTAAAGCTTTGCACTTTAAAATTGTTGAATGCCCCATTTAATACATATTCTAGTAAAAAATACACTTTTTCTCGCTTTCTAGAATCTCAGGAGGTTCCATAAGCTATATTCCATCATCTTACATTTTACAAATTTCCATAAAGTCTTAGACTTAAAAGCAAAATACTTACGTTAGGGAATGAGTTTTTATGGTGCGTAAGACTTTTGTTTAAAATCTAAAGAGGAAAATAGGTGAGCATTTCTTAATAAATGCAAATGATGTCTTTTTTAATTTAAGAATAGTTATGATGTACCTAATCTTTGTAGACAACTTTTTTCAAGAAAAATATAAATAGTTTTTTGAAGCACTAAATATTAATCATAAAAATATTCTAGTTTTGTAATATTGAAAATTTACTTTATAAGATTTATGTGCTAAATTTATGATTGAATATAATTCTACTAATTCGGAATGAATCTATAGCACTTATTGGTTTTGATATTTTTGTACTTCATTATCTCCAACAGCATTTACCAAAAATGTATTAAACATTTTTAATGAATTTATTAGTCCCTTTAATATTGTTAATTCGTATAAAAATATAACACTTATTACCGGTTTTTAAATGTTTTTCCATTAAAATTCAGTCAAAATCATATCAGAAAGAATTGTAGATCAAAATTTGATTTATGCAAAATTGTGACATAAAATATTATTAATTAATCAACACTAAAATGTCAAACTTAACCAGCATTATTAGTTCATGTAAAATTGTAAAACTTTTACCAGTTTTCAAAATTTTATTCACAAATATTCAGTCAAACTCATATCAGAAATAATTGTGGATCAAAATGTGATTTATGTAAAATTGTGACATTATTAATAAATTGTGATATTATTAATAAATCGACACTAAAATGTCAAACTTAACCAACAAGTTTTGTTCTCAAACTTAACCAGCATTATTAATTCGTGTAAAAATATAACACTTTTTACCAGGTTTTAAAAACTTACTCAAAAATATTCAGTCAAAATCATATCAGAAATAATTGTAGATCAAAATTTGATTCATGTAAAACTGTGACACAAATTGTTATTAATAAACCGGCAATAAATTATTAAACTTAACCAGCAGGTTTTGATCTCAAACCTAACCAGCATTATTAATTCGTGTAAAAATATAACACTTTTTACCAGTTTTAAAAGTTTATTCAAAAATATTCAGTCAAAATCATATAAGAAGAGTTGTAGATCAAAATGTGATTTATGCAAAATTATGACACAAATTATTATTAATAAATCGACACTAAAATTATATTTTTATCCCACAAAATTTAATTGTATTAAAAGTAAAAATTATTTCCACAATTTTGTGTATTAGATGCTCTTAACTGAGACCAACTAAAACTGTAGAGTAACTGGTTTACTTTTGCCAATCATTTTTTTTTCTGTCTATAATATCTTTAAATCTTAAAGAATCTTAGATAATTTACTAAATTCTAATTTTTACGCTGAGTTAAAAATAATAAAAAATAACAAGAAGGTCTTGTTCAAATGATTATTTAAAATACATTTAGAATTTTATATTTGTTCAAGTATCCTGATTCAAAATTCTAAATTTAAAGAATATTTATAGATAAAATTCTTTAATGTTAGATTATCTGTTTGATAATTATTTCAGAATTTCGAGAAATTCTACAAGCTGTGTGAACATGTTATATATTTTTACATACCTCCGTAAGTAAGCAAAGTATTTAATCTTAAAAATTGACTTAAGATATATTTCCCTTAGACTTAAGTCCAAAGGAAGAAGAAAAATCTTTACATTTCTTTATATACAACTGTCAGTTATCTTTCATTTAGGAAGAACAATTATGATCTTGTTAATCTTTGAAAAAATACCTTTTTTTTATTAAACTAAAATTCAGATTCCCTTTAGGTTATCAATGCATTAGAGTTTAAATCATCGAATTTTATATTAAATACATTACACAGGTTTCATTAAATTCTGAATTGTATACTTGCCTAAAAAAGTACATGTGTAGATGAATATTCATAACATTAAAATTATCTAAGTGTAAAGGATCATACGTTTACATTTTAATGGTATTTATGCTTAAAGCTTTGCACTTTAAAATTGTTGAATGCCCCATTTAATACATATTCTAGTAAAAAATACACTTTTTCTCGCTTTCTAGAATCTCAGGAGGTTCCATAAGCTATATTCCATCATCTTACTTTTTACATATTTCCGTAACGTCTTAGACTTAAAAGCAAAATACTTACGTTAGGGAATGAGTTTTTATGGTGTGTAAGACTTTTGTTTAAATCTAAAGAGGAAAATAGGTGAGCATTTCTTAATAAATGCAGATGATGTCTTTTTTAATTTAAGAATAGTTATGATGTACCTAATCTTTGCAGACAACTTTTTTCTAGAAAAATATATATAGCTTTTTGAAGCACTAACTATTAATCATAAAAACATACTAGCTTTGTAATATTGAAAATTTACTTTATAAGAGGTATGTGCTAAATTTATGATTGAATATAATTCTACTAATTCGGAATGAATCTATAACACTTATTAATTTTGATATTTTTATATTTCATTATCTTCAAAAACATTTGGCAAAAATGTATTAAACATTTTAATGAATTTATTCGTCCCTTTAATATTATTAATTCGTATAAAAATCTAACACTTATTACCAGTTTTTAAAAGTTTTTTCATTAAAATTCAGTCAAAATCATATCAGAAAGAATTGTATATCAAAATTTGATTTATGCAAAATTGTGACATAAAATATTATTAATTAATCAACACTAAAATGTCAAACTTAACCAGCATTATTAGTTCATGTAAAATTGTAAAACTTTTACCAGTTTTCAAAATTTTATTCAAAAACATTCAGTCAAAATCATATAAGAAGAGTTGTAGATCAAAATGTGATTTATGCAAAATTATGACACAAATTATTATTAATAAATCGACACTAAAACGTCAAACTTAACCAGCAGGTTTTGTTGTCAAACTTAACCAGCAATATTGGTTCGTGTAAAAATATAACACTTTTTACCAGTTTTTAAAATTTATTCAAAAATATTCAGTCAAAATCATATCAGAAAGAATTGTAGATCAAAATTTGATTCATGTAAAACTGTGACACAAATTGTTATTAATAAACCGGCCATAAATTATTAAACTTAACCAGCAGGTTTTGATCTCAAACCTAACCAGCATTATTAATTCGTGTAAAAATATAACACTTTTTACCAGTTTTAAAAGTTTATTCAAAAATATTCAGTGAAAACCATATCAAAAAGAATTGTAGATCAAAATGTGATTTATGTAAATTTGTGATACAAATTATTATTAATAAATCGACAGTAAAATTTCAAACTTAAAAAGCAGGTTTTGTTCCCAAACGTAACCAGCATTATTAATTCGTGTAAAAATATAACACTTTTTACCAGTTTTTAAAATATTATTCAAAAATATTCAGTCAACATCATATCAGAAAGAATTGTAGATCAAAATTTGATTTATGTAAAATTGTAACACAAATTATTATTAATAAACCGACACTAAAATGTCAAACTTAACCAGCAGGCTTCATTTTCATTAAATATGTTTTATGGTTGAAAGACATTTAATGTTCATCTTTATCTTTAAAAATATAGTTTTTGAGAAACATATTTATAATTTTTGGCATAACCTATATTTTCTAAATCTTTAATCATTTTACATTATTATTATTGTTAGTATTTAGCACTATATAATTTTTATAATAAAAAGGCATTTTTTAATTTTGATTGATTCTGTAGCAATAACCAATCAATGAAATATATATTTTTAATCTTTAAATCCTTTTAAAAAAGTTGCATTTAATTTTATTAATGAATATTTGTGCTTATGTCTCAACATGTACTCTATTCTACAACAAGACTATTTCGATTTTACTTCCTATTTTAATTAAGAGAAAGATAAAGCTCCTAGACATCTGAAATTGAGAAACACCAGCAAAATCTATATGAACTCATATATCATTTCATAATTCAAACAGATTTTCATATGTTCAGATAAACAAAAAAAATCACCTTGGAATAATCAAAAGCACCTCATTTCTTGTAATATCTGATTTGATTAGATAAAAATAATAATAACGACTATTAACGAGGAAATACGGAATTCCCAGACTAGGATATTTATTCTGAGACATTTTGAGGAGCTTTTTAGGTCGTAAATAATCATTATCTCCAAAGGAATGCTTCTTGTACAGGAACTTTCTAGCTAATAGTTTATAGCTCTTAAGCTTCGATAGAGTTATTTTTCTTTTAGGAATTAAGGGAAATACGAATCATTATATTTTGTTTTCTGAATACTCTCTTGGCTAATATAATGATTTCAGAATTAGAAAGTAGATATTTTAGCTATATATATCAATAGTACTGTTTGCTTCTCAGTTATTACACAAAAGCTGTATAAAATTCAATATACTTGAGCTTTATTATGTTCGTAGAGATTCACATATACTATTTCCAATTTTATATTTCTTTAAATTTTTATTACCTAGTACTTAATGGTATATCTTTCAGAGAAATGTAATGTTTTCAAAACTAGGAACCAAATATGTTAGTCACATTACTAGTACTCCCTGTTTCTAACTTAGAGAGAATTATACAGAATAATACAAAACCATACAGCAAAAAATAAATATAATCATAATTAACTGAGCACAGATTTACATATAAAATTTTTACTCTTTACACTTCTTACTACCCTTTTCATAGTATTTTTGTAGGTCTTTTGGAGCATAATTCCTATTGTTAGCACTCTCTATTTCTCATTTAGAAAGAATTATACGAAACCTTACAGAATTTAATAATTATAATCATAACCAAATGAGCACAGTTTTACATATGAAATTTTCACTCTTTATACTACTTACTACCCTTTCTCATAACATTTTTGTACGTCTTTTGGAGCATAATTCACATTGCTAATATTCTCTGTTTTTCACTTATAGAGATTTATACAGGATTATACAAAACCTTACAGCATTTATTAAATATAATTGTAATTAAATGAGCAAAGGTTTCCATATAAAACTTTTACTCTTTATACTACTTACTACCCTTTTTAATAACATTTTTGTAGGTTTTTTGGATCATAATTCACATTTCTAGTACTCTATATTTCTCACTTAGAGATAATTATACAGAATTATACAAAACATTACAGCGTTTAGTAAATATGATCATAAGCAAATGAGCACAGTTTTACATATGAAATTTTTACTCTTTATACTACTTAAAACCCTTTCTCATAACATTTTTGTAGGCCTTTTGGAGCATAATTCACATTGTTAATACTCTCTGTTTTCCACTTAGAGAGAATTATGCAGATTTATACAAAACCTTACAGAGTTTAGTAAATATAATCGTAATTAAATGAGCAACGGTTTCCAGATAAAATGTTTACTATGTATACTACTAACTATCCTTTTTCATAACATTTTGTAGGTTTTTGGATCATAATTCACATTTCTAGTACTCTCTGTTTCTCACTTAGAGAGAATTATACAGAATTATACAAAACATTACAGCGTTTAGTAAATATGATCATAAGCAAATGAGCACAGTTTTACATATGAAATTTTGAATCTTTATACTACTTAATACCCTTTCACACAACATTTTTGTAGGTCTTTTGGAGCATAATTCACATTGTTAATAATGTCTGTTTTCCACTTAAAGAGAATTATGCAGATATGTACAAAACCTTACAGCGTTTAGTAAATATAATAGTAATTAATGGAGCAAAGGTTTCCAGATAAAATTTTTACTTTTTATACTACTAACTATCATTTTTCATAACATGTTGTAGGTTTTTTGGAACATAATTCACATTGCTAGTACTCTCTGTTTTTCACTTGCAGAGAATTATACAGAATTATACAAAATCCTACAGTATTTAATAAATATCATCGTAATTAACATTTTTGTAGGTCTTTTGGAGCACCATTTATTAAAAAAATTGAAATAAGTTATTTTAATTACTGTTTTTAGCTATATATTTGAATATATTACTGTTATTATATCTCATTTCCAGTGAACAGAAACTAAATACCATTCAATGGTTTTGATTCTAACTATTATCTTACAATACTCACAGATTGAATTTTTAGATCTACGAAGAGGAAGAGCCCTCTCTCCTGACTTTATAGATTGAAGTATAAGAAGTAAAAATACTGCCTGTGTCTTAATTTAATAAACATAAAAAATAATAATAAATAAAAAAATAAATAAAAAAATAAAGGTGATATTTATTAAATGTTCTTTAGTTTTGTATAATTATGTATAATTCTCTCTAAGGGAGAAATTGATATTTAATTTTGGAACATAATCAAATCTTCTAAAATGGCATTTATGTAATTTTTATACTTAAAAATTTAAATTATGTAATTTTGTATCTATTTTTAAAATTTACATATTTTTTGCACAAATACATTTGTGATTACCTCACTGAAACGTATTTTTAAAGATAGTTGACTTAATACAAATTTTAAAATATTTCATTTTGAAATTATGTGGGTATTTTCGTAGAACAATATCACTATCCTAAATGAATTATAATATCATTCCGCTATCATTTCTCTTAATATATGATGTATTTGATTGTACAATTTCAATAATATAGTCCAACCACGATTGTAATCACTGGCAGAGTATCCCAGGTATTACATTCCAGCAACAAAGTGCAGATTCTATTAGAAATTGAAAAAATAATAATAATTCTCCCGCTGTACTCAATGTAATCACTCACCTTATGGTTAAATTTCTTTTGCTTTGTAATTTTGTGTATACACTACTGTATTCATGGTTTATTTGGAATGGAAAAAATAATATTTAATTTAATAATACCCATTAAATTCCACACTTCCAATGTTTTTTAAACACACTCAGCATGGACGATGGATTTACCTATTTTTCAAAGCAGACTCGCTTAAATTTGAAGCTACATCTGATGCACTGATGTTTCACTGAATATTAAATGGGAGATTAGAAAAATGAATTAAAGAATAAGAAAAAAATGCTTTTGTCAAGACTAGGCAGCCACCATGTTGAAGAGTATATTGGATTCGAATGTAGCGATATTGGCAACCAAAGAATGACAACCAAATTTGGAGTGTTTTGGAATGAAGTCAGTTGTTCGACCGTGTAACATACGGTGGAAGCAGATAATTGTGAAAGATAAAATAATGTGGAGTTAACTTTAAAAACCAAACTGCTATTAAGATGGCAAAAAGTTGAAATTTAGGCTCTATTTCCGAAGTGTTTAATGCATTTCTTATCTTGTGGCTACTCCTCAACTAGAGACCAAAGGGTTACTCTAACACTCATATCCATTCCACTCCCCAAGTTGCCATCTATCATAAATAAGAAAGTTAAATGTTATATTAAAAATAATCACAGTGAAACAATATTGTAATTGCTAATAAAGTGGGTTAATCATCTCAATGTGTTTCTAATAGCCCTTTCTTTAAACAATAATTTCAAGGTTCATCAGTAATGCAATTTTTCGAGAACTGCTTGACTTCGAATTGTTTTTGAATAAAATCAGCATAAAAAATGGAAACTCATAATTTGCTGATATGAGTTCGATATATTTGAACCCTGAATGATGTATAGATGATTAGCGATGTTTATGAACATAATGTTTAGTAAAATAATAAACATTCTCATAATATGATTCACCGAGATTGTTGCATGATGTTTAAAATATAACCATAGTAAAATAGAAAATATTTGTATATTACTAACAACACATTTAGTTTCCACTCCCCAGTTTGAAATATCAATCTGGTCAAAAGGAATATCGATTTAAATTAATTTCATATTTTCCAAAAAATCCCGCGACTCCTAATGATTTTTAAACAAATTTAACTCGAAGAACATAATCTAGTATATATCTAAGCTAGACGACTCGACGGACGTTGTCCTGTATTAAAGCTGTATATCCAAAAATTGTAAATGCTTTTAAATAAATTATAAATTGGACAGTTTTGAAGGGAAAAATTTTAAAAGTACTTGACGCCACCACGCGTACAGTCATCACAAACGTAACTAGATTAAATTAAAATTCTCACTTCGCCTGTATGATGATTCTATCCTGGGACTTTGCGTATTGAAACCTGGTGCGCCATAGATATATTGGCAGCGAAGGGTTTCAAGCGGTATTATAACAATCTCAATAAGCCCACAATACTGGACTTTTAATAAAAAAAAAATTTCTATTGGATCAAATTGTGAATATAAGCCATTCTCGAATCCACTTAATTACATACAGAAAATTTCATCAAAATCAGTCCAGCCGTTTAGAAGTAGTTTAATTACAAACAAACGAAAAGAAAAATGTCGTATATAAAGATGGACTATACAATTTTGAAACCATATTTGATACCTTTATGTATAATGTTCAAATATATAATCGGAGTCAAAGAAGATGAATCTGAAGTTTAGTGACAGAACCTCATAATATAAATTTCAAATAATCGAAATAGTTAGAAGATAATTCAAAATAAACTACAATAAACTAGAGCCTATAACAATTACAAATATTTCCTTAACATCCTGTTGTGTACCTAATATCCCATTAGGAAAATAACTACGGTATATGAGAATATCAGGTTTTTATAAGCAGAATGTTTCTGGCGTAAATAATCCATTCCCTCCAACTTGAGCTCTTTTGGGCATCGTTTGAGCTAATAAGGTACACTTCTTATCGATCAATAAATACTATCCAGTTTCTTTTACGGAAGAGGAAGAGATAAAAGTAAATTATTTACTGATATTCAGGAAATTCTGGTTAGTAAAATGATGAGAAATTTAATTTAAATTTTTTATAATAAAAATGAAAATGAGAAAGTTGTGAAATAAAAAGGAAGTTTTGATATGAAAAAATATAAATTTGGAAAATGAGATATGAGTTTGAGAAGCATTTCAGAACATATATTTGCGAATAAAAATCTTTCTTTAAACTACAAATGCATTCATTTGCTTGAGATAAAACCATATATTCAACGTTTTAAAGTAACCGACAGCTTTGAAATAATATATATATATATATATATATATATATATATATATATATATATATATATATATATATATATATATATATATATATATATATATATATATATATATATATATATATATATATATATATATATATATTATATATATATATATATATATATATATATATATATATATATATATATGTATATATATATATATATATATATATATATATATATATATTATATATATATATATATATATATTATATATATATATATATATATATATATATATATATATATATATATATATATATATATATATATATATATATATATATATATATATATAATCACTGTCTGCCAATAAGTATTTGGACACCTGTGATAGAAAAGAAAAACTAACTTTATTCAAAATCAATAGTTGGTAGAGCCTCCACGAGAGGCAATTACAGCTTAAACCCTCCGGGGTATACTTTACACAAGTTTTTGTATTAAAGCGATTGATATTGTTTTCCACTCAGCTTGGAGTACACATACAAGTTTCTTCACCGACCTGCACCCCTTAATTAGGCGATCCAACTCGTCCCACAATTTCTCTATAGGGTTCACGTCTGGGATCTCAGCAGGCCAGTCTATTCGATGTACTCCATTGGCACCATACCAAGCAGTGCGATTGGACTTTGTGATCAAAGGCTTATGGGCTGCAGCACGACCACGAAAACCTAGAAGATGTGCTTCCTAACGGATGGTATTCATTGAAACAATATTTCCTGATGCCTGTTGAAACTCCTCGCGGATGAGGGCCATCGGTTGGGTGTGGTTCTTCTGAATTTCTCTGGACAGCACTCTTCGGTCTCTATCTCCCACTTTCGTTGGTCTGCCGACTCGGGGCACATTCCAACAATCACCGCGCACCTTCCAATTATTAATAACATAGGCCACTGTCAATTTTGGATACTTCAGATCGCTAGATATGTCGCTTAAGGATCGGCTACATTTGAGATACCCGATAATTATACATTTCTCGAAATCAGAAAGCTCTGAACTGAGTGGCGTCTTGGATGCGACTAATGCTGAGGATGTTTTTTACATGATGTATACTGGCGGAGGCCGTGACGTGCTCAGGACCGCAGATATCGTCATTTGCATAGGTGTCCAAATACTTATCGTTAGACAGTGCATGTATATATATATATATATATATATATATATATATATATATATATATATATATATATATATATATATATATATATATATATATATATATATATATATATATATATATATATATATATATATATATATATATATATATATATATATATATGTATATATATATATATATATATATGTATATATATGTATATATATATGTATATATATATATATATATATATATATATATATATATATATATATATATATATATATATATATATATATATATATATATATATATATGTATATATGTATATATATATATATATATATATATATATATTATATATATATATATATGTATATATATATATATATATATATATATATATATATATATATATATATATATATATATATATATATATATATATATATATATATATATATATATATATATATATATATATATGTATATATATGTGTGTATATATATGTATGTATATATATATATATATATATATATATATATATATATATATATATATATATATATATATATATATATATATATATATATATATATATATATATATATATATATATATATATATATATATATATATATATATATATATATATATATATATATATATAGAGAGAGAGAGAGAGAGAGAGAGAGAGAGAGAGAGAGATCCATAATCCTTATTCGACTAATATACTCTTCTTTTTTCTAGTTATAATTAATTATTAATGTTGTTGATTTATCATGCTAAATAAAGCATTAATTTTCGCTTTAGACAAATCAAATCATTTCCTTCCTCATAATATTAAATGTATATAGAATCCTTTAGAAAACTCCATTTAAACTTGTATTTAAACATACTATTGCAGTGTGAACTTTAGAGAGTCCAGATATATTTGTTATTCTGTAGTTTTGGCCTTATTGTATGAACATAATCTATATAACAATACATAGACGACCGTATTTACCAGCACAATTTAGATCAGATGTGAGTGTTACCCGAAAGTTAAATGCATAGCTGGTATTCACCATTTTCCGAGATCTACTGCATCATCTAATCCTGTGTAATAATTCAAATAAATAGGTGACTTAATGCTCTGGTTTATGTATATGGTTGATGTATGAGCAATTAGTCTCGCAATTCAGTAAAAAATTACGTTATAATATTAATATATACTCGATTTGAATTCTGGTGTGATGGTGTAATGTATGTTTATTTATGTAATATGTTTAATTATTCATATAAACTGACTAAAATTTACTATGGGTGTTAAATTATCTAAAAATAAATAATTATTGATGAAGTGATTGCTAATAAAATATCAGTTGTGAGAATGTGGAATTCAGTCTTTAACCAAATTATTACACGGGTATGTTAATATTTCTTAATGGTTTAATTTACAGTTTTTAATGTCTGATGATTCTAACTTCATTGATAGTTGCCCTAATTTTGGATTTAGTAACATTTTAATATCTACTGTTGTAAACACTTGTTATGATACATTTTTGAAACATTGGGAAATATATTTTATAGCAGTATTTAAATCAGATTTCTTTTTATAAATGTAAAGGTAATATATCTTTATCAGATTTCTTTTTATAAATGTAAATGTAACTTATCTTAATCCTGACTAAGCATTAATTAAATGGTAATTCAAGGGGAATTTTAAGATTTTTGTAATGTTAAATTTTTTAATATTTTGTAACATAAAAATTTAAATATGCAATTCAAAGTCATTTTTAGCATAATGTTGTTGTTTCATACACTATTTGGGCTAGGCAGTTATGTGGGCTAGAGGCCATTCGAATTCAGACGAAAGGGTGGGTCTTTCATTTAATGAGGACTGCTAGGGTGAAAGAATGTCTCAGGTCCAGTAGATCCTTGCAGTTTAGAAGCAGGTATCAATTATGTAGTCTCCACACTATGACCAATCGTTTACCACTTCCTGATGGTGACCTTGAACGATGGTTTACGGATTGCATCTATGCACTGAATGAGCCGAGGGCATGGATTGGTCAATAGGGTTTACTGTGCACTTAAGTAGCGCATCTGGCTGCCTTTGATCTTTGGAAAAAACGGTTTCAAAAGTCATCTCCAGCCTAGGTCATTATATCGTCAGCCTCGATAAGCCACACCCCCTCCAGACTGTGGTAATGGCTTGCAGTGGACTATAGTGTAGAGGGGCCTTCAGAAGAGCTCCCCCCAGGCTTGGCATGTCACTCCCAGATATATGGTTTGAAAACTTGAAGAAATTGTGACCATGCATATAATTGTGTGCACCAGTCACCGTTAAGAAACACGGCTATTCTTAATATGAGATTGTACATCGAATCTGCAATCCTCGAGTTACAAATTCGTTGCCTTAGCCGATTGAGTTACGACGCCTCAGTTAACGCGTAATAATATATATGATTTTCAATTTTATAGCTTGTAACTTATAAATAGTTGAATATAAGAATATTGGTATACCTGTCTTCTAAACAAAATAAACTTTGTCTTTCTATAGTAACATTTAGCTTGAACGGAATTTTCATCATTAAAAATGCTTGAAAAAACTTTATCTTGAGTAAACTTTATCTTGAACTTAATCGCATGACTCTTTTTACAGATGCATTTACAAACAACGATGAGTTAATTCTAAAAACAGATAATCTACCACTCGAGCTTCCAATGACTGATGATCCATGGTTAACCCTCAACTAAAAGTACTTCTCAAATTTCGGAATCCGCATGTTGTCTTTTGATTGGGTAAGAAGACCAAATGACTATTCACTTAAGGTACTTTAAGATTAAACTAACACTAATATTATGTAGCAGCGATGTACAAACTACATCTAGAGTTACATTTTTATATTTAATTTCATAAATATAATAACTACTGATATTTAATGTTGATATATTCTTTAATAATTAATTCAACATATATATAAAAATATTGAGTAGCTAGAAAAATGAGAATAAGTCAAAAAGATAAATATTCATTTATATTAGTGTAAATGCAATCTTTATATATATGAAGCTAATTAGTAATTTTTATAATAACATTTGAAATTAATCATAAAGCTATATAATTAAGAAATTGCAAAAAATATTTTAGCTTGTCTGGAAAATGTTAAAATTAATTTTGCATTAGGGACAATTAGTTTTGCCTTATTAAAATTAAGAAAATTGCGATAACTTACTCATTACTTTCCTTCATTTAAATGGTTTTTGAGCTATTATACGCATTTCGTAGTTTCTGAGTTTTTTCCGTTAAATATTGACTACATGATTAATTGTAAAGCTTGGGACTGTCGGAGAAAAACTAAAGAGGCTTTATAATTAATGAAGATCTTATGCATTTCCAGTTTTTAGTGTTAGTGAATATTGGTGTTAATTTGAATGATGATATTCTGGATCTTACGGTCCATGATATTGTTGATTATGAAAAAGAGTTTATGGAAACTAATTTGCGTCTTTAATATTTATTTGAAATATTTATGTCTTTGATTATAAGAATGTTTCATTTAGATTTAAATAAATTTAATTTTTTAATAATAATAATAATTATATATACATATATATATATATATATATATATTATATATATACACATATATATATATACATATATATACATATATACACATATATATACATATACATACATATATATATATATATATATATATATATATATATATTATATATATATATATATATATATATATATATATATAGAGAGAGAGAGAGAGAGAGAGAGAGAGAAAGATAAATAAATAGATATTCGGTGGAAAATGAAACACAGGAAATTTTTACAAATGCAGGTAACAGATAAAACTCCCATCCACGGCTAATTAAAAGCATTTATAACCGCCGAACTATAATCGAAGGAGAGATTTAAATCCAAAATCAACAAAAGCATGAAAATATTTCCAAAAATAATATTACATAAGCAGAAACTCTATAGACCAATAATTTTACAAGTTACAAATTTTAGAAAAAGTAAAATGAAATGAATGATGGATGAAAGAAGCAAAACGAGTTTCCGTAGAAAAATTAATTTTTCAATTAATTATTACAAAAGACTTATTAATTAATCTCACATTTATTTAAAATTTATGTTTACTAAATGTTAATTCATTAAAACAGTTTTAAATAATAACCGATTAAAAACGTGTAAAAGTAAATGAACATTTACTGTTTAAAAAATTGTATTTTTCTTTCAAATTCTTCAAATATTTAGTATTACTTTCTATACGTTTAAAGTACTGGTTCAATAATTCAGTTTCACTTTTCTTAATATGTATGTTTCTTAGAGCCACACGGACACAGTTCGTTATCCAATTTACAATTTATAAATTTTAGAAAAAGTAAAATGGATGGAAGGATAAGTGAAAGAAGCGAAATGAGTTTCAGTAGAAAAATTAATTTTTCAATTTATTATTAAAAAATATTTATTATCCTCATAGCTATTTACAGTTAAAATTTACTAAACATTAATCCATTAAAAAGTTTTAAAGAATAACGGATTGTAAACATATAAAAATAATTTAATATTTACAGTTTAAATGATTGTATATTTCTTTAAAATTCTTCAAATATCTAGTGTTACTTTGTATGCGTTTAAAGTACTGGTTCAATAATTCAGTTTCAGATTTTTTAAAACTATGGAGGATAAAATGTACCAGATTTACTTGAGTAATGTAGAGTATGCCTAAAGAGTCACACTTACATAATTGGCTATTCAATTTACAAATTATAAATTTTAGAAAAAGTAAAATTAAACTAATCATAACTGAAAGAAGTGGAATAATTTTCAGTAGAAAATTTAATTTTTCAATTTATTATTAAAAAACACTTATTAATTTATCCCACAGTTATTTGCAGTTAAAATTTACTAAACATTATTTCATTAAAAAGTTTTAAATAATAACCGATTGAAAACGTGTAAAAATAAATGAATATTTACTGTTAAAATGATCATAAATTTCTTACAAATTCTTCAAATATCCAGTGTTACTTTCCATGAGTTTAAAGTACTGATTCAATGATTCAGTTTCACCTTTCTTAAAAACATGGAGGAGAAAATATACAAGATTTACTTGCATAATGTAATGACATGCCTAGAGAGTCACACTGACATAATTGGTTATTCAATTTACAAATTATAAATTTTAGAAAAAGTAAAATTAAATGAATAAGTGAAAGAAGAGAAATGAATATGAGTAGAAAAATTAATTATTAAACTAATTATTAAAAAAACACTTATTTATAAACCTTACAGTTATTTACAGTTTATATTTACTAAACATTTATTCATTACAAAAGTTTGAAATAATAACCTATTGAAAACGTATAAAAATAAATTTATATTTACTGTTTAAATGTTTGTATATTTCTTTCAAAACCTTCAAATATCTCGTGTTACTTTCCATGTGTTTAAATTACTGGTTCAATGATTCAGTTTCACTTTTCTTAATATATTGGGGAAACATGTACAAGATTCACTTGTATTATGTAATGGTATGCCTAGAAAGGCACGCAGACACAGTTCAGTAACAAATTTACTAATATTATTGTTCTGTTCTTTAAAGATGACTAGGGCACGTAAAATATGTTCGTGGTCACAATGCCCTCCATGTTCTCAATCAATACCTCTGGGGTGGCAGACCAAGCCTATGGATCTTCTGCTTGGTCCCTTCTTCTAAATTATGAGGACCCACTTGAGTATAATCTTGACCATCATCTGCACTAGCGATGCAATTTAAAATGAAAGGCTCACCATTTTGCCTTAATACGAGAAGCGTGTGGCTCAATCGTGATTAGTTTGATTAAGTGGCATGAGAAACAAGATCAAGAACAACAGATATTATTTAAATAGTACGGAAAAGACTTTTGTAACCATGACTGGTTACAAATTATATTAAGACAACGTTTTATACTGCAATTCGAAATAAACAAAATTTTATATTTGAAAGGTATGTCTTTCGTTTATACCATTATTCTTGTTACAATTTTACTGCCGATTTTTCAGTACGACTTTTCAGTCATATTTTTTATTACACTTTCTGGATAAGGATTGTTACAATTTTTGTTACAAATATGATGCTACTTTTGTATTGGACAAAGAAGTGAAAATGAAGGAGTACCTTCAACAACAAAATCAAAAATAAATTTAAATTAGGTCAATTTATACCAATACCTAAGGTTTTACAAAAATCAAAAAGCAAAAGAAAATATCAATGAGAAGTGTTACCTTAATAATCATAATAAAGGCACAAGAATGTTCAGATAATAGTTGATTTCATGATTTCCGTATTTAGTAAAATATATAATCAACCATGTTTGAAACTGCATAAGTTGCACAGAAAAGAACTGATGATTTTTGTTTTGACAATTTTTATTTTTAATGGAAATTTCAAATACAATTTTCACTCCTATAAAATGGGTATCTTACACCAATAATTTAACTCTCACACCAAAATAAATATTTGAAATGGAATAAACCGCTGCATCATTCACAATGTTTTTATATTACTGTTATATAATAGGCAAACAATATAAAAAGTTTAGTACTTGCATAAATAAAGCAAATTCTAAAGTAGTATGGTGCCAGTATCTCTCAATAGCATCACGACTTATATTTATTACTTTAATTGCCGTAAATAATATATTGATTTAAAATAATAATAATAATATATTAATTTCAAATATTTTTACCATTAATATATTATAAAATTTTCTTTAAGAAGACTGTATACAATGAGAACTAATTTTAACTAATATGAATTGTCAAGTAATTGTTTGTAGTATTTTTAAAATTTTATTTCACTTTTTAATCTATAAATAAATATATATTTAAACATTTAAAGACAAAAAGAAATATTTTGTTTTTATTCTTGTAACACACACACACACACACACACACACACATATATATATATATATATATATATATATATATATATATATATATATATATATATATATATATATATATATATATATATATATATATATATATATATATATATATATATATATATATATATATGCTACCATTATATAGGAATTATCAAACTTTATTATATGTTGAGAAAGGGTAAGATATAACTTTCTATCCACAGAAGTGTTTTTGTTGTGTGAATTATAGCAAAACTTTGTATAGTAAAAAAATAATTTTTCGATAAATATTTCCTAGTAAAACATAAAAAAGAAAGGATTTTATTTTTTATATCGCAAGATTTATCGAATAATTATCTGGCAATCCGTAGAGAATACTCTATAAAAAATATTTTATACATTAGCCTTACCGAAGTTAAAAATTTTCTACATATGAAAAGCTGCAGCGTAAAAAGTATTTCCAAAAAAATATTATTAATGCTACATCGTCATGTTTACTGGAATTAAAGGACGTATTGGAAAAGTGAACATAAAAAATGCATAAACTAAGCCTAGTAGAGCTTTTTACTTTTTTGTGACTTAATGAGACTAATCCAGAGAAAATAGGAAAAGGCGGTTTAGGAATAGAATTTCTTTCTATTGACCTTATCGAGTGCTAAAAATTGTAATGAATAAATAGATAAGGTCATGGTAGATATACAAAAATTACTTTTTTAGGAATACACACTAATTACTTTGGTGTTGATAGATTCACACTTTCATTCATTGACTTGCCGTTAAAAAAATAGGGGAGAAATTTTATTAATAAGAACTTGTGATATTGAAAGGATAGTTTCTATATACTTTAAAAAGGCGTTCCATGCTTGAAAGCTTTGTATATATCATCTAATGATTAACTATAAATTTAACCAGCAGAATTAGTGCTGGTTTCTTAAAGCTGTTCTTTTCAGATGTAATAAAATATCTAAAGAATGTACTTCAGGATTTAAGGTTGAAAAGATTTTCCTTCGACTACTAAGCATAATTAATTTATATATATTGCATCAGCCGTAATTACAGCAACAATCTATACCATATATGGAAAGTAGTTCAGCTAAAATATTATTAAAAAGGCTTAGAGGTTCTGGTCTCGCACAAAAAAAAAAACAAAAAAAAAAAAAACTAAGATTTCTTTTAGGTTATCATCCCTCAAAAAATCTATATTAAATTCAATGAATACACTTTGAGAAATTAAAATGTATGTGGGTTATTTTAAGCAAATATGTCCCCCTGAAAACAAAATCATATTACGTAAAATAAACAGAAACTTTGAACAGATTAAAGATAATCCATACAAATATGTAGAAAATATTTTAGGTAAATATGCTGTTTCAAAATATACCACTGAAAACAATCAGAAACTTTAAGAGATTATTCCTGAAAGGTTATTTTAATCCCTAATAACTGAAATAGCTATTATGAATAATTTATGTATAATTTCCACATTTTTCAATCTTCCCTCATACCTACAAACACTTCTACATCCTTACCATATTTATGTGAAGATAAATTGAGCATAAATTTTGCTATGGAAAAACTTACATATAATACTTGATGAATAAAAACGTTTAATTTATATAAATAGTTAAGCTATAATTACATAATAAATTTTACTTCAAATTTAGATAATACTTTGGATTTGCAAAATTTTCCCTATAAAAGCCTATTTTTGATTCAGAGTAAAGTAAAAATGTCTACTCATTTCAGAATAAAGTTTTTCCTAAACTATAAATATAGCTAAACTTTATAAACTTTTGTTATAGACAGTAATGGTGTTAAATAAACACGAAATCGTATTCTAAAATTCGTATATGTTGCATCAGCCTTACATACGACTACAATCTATGCCATATATGAAACGCAGTTAATGTAAAATCTTATTAAAATTCTTATAGCTTGTGGGCGTGCATAAAAAAAAACTAAGAGATATTTTAGCTAATTATTCCAAACAAAATCTATATTAAATTTAATGAATAGAAACTTTCAGAAACTAAAATATATGTGGGTTATTTTAAGTAACTATGTCACCCAAAAAACAAAATCATGTTACTCAAAATAAACAGAAACTTTGAACAGATTAAAGATAATCCATACAAATATGTAGGAAATATTTTAGGTAAACATGCTGTTTGAAAAAATACTACTCAAAACAAACTGAAACTTTTAGAGATTATGCGTGAAAGGTTATTCTAATCCCTAATAGCTGAAATAGCAATAATGTATAATTTATGTATAATTTGCACTTTTTTCAATCTTCCCTCGTAACGGCAAACACTTCTACATCCTTAGCATAGTTATGTGAAGATACATTCAGCATAAAATTTCTACTTAGATAAAATTAACATATAACTCGTGATAAATAAAAACTTCTAAATTATATAAATAATTAAATTAAAATTACCTAATCAATTTTACTTCAAAGTGAGATACTACATTGGAGTTGCAAAATCTTCCCTATAAAAGCTTATTTTTAATTCAGAATAAAGTAAAAATGTCTACTCATATGAGAATAATGTTTTCGTAGACTATAAATATGGCTAAACTTTAAAAAATTTTGTTAAAGAAAGCAATGTTGTTTTAAATAAACACAAAATCTGTACTGTGAATGAAAAAATATAAATCTGCTGATCTACATAAATAGAAAAAAATTAATTTACAAATATGTAAGAAATATTTTAAATAAATATGCTGATTGAAAACATACCTCTCAAAACAGAAACTGTAAGAGATTATTCCTGAAAAGTTATTTTAATCCCTAATAGCTGAAATAGCAATAATGTATGTATATTTTGCACTTTTTACAGTCTTCCCTCGTATCTGGACACACTTCTACATCCTTAGCTAGTTATGTGAAGATAAATTTAGCATAAATTTTCTACTATTAAAATTTTTACGTATAATTCGTGATAAATAAAATTTTATAAATTATATAAATAATTAAATTAAAATTACATAACAAATTTTACTTCCAAGTGAAATAATACATTGGAGTTACAAAATCTTCTCTATAAAATCTTATTTTTGATTTAGAATAAAGTAAAAATGTGCACTCATATCAGAATAATGTTTGTCCCAGACTATAAGTATGGCTTAACTTTATAAACATTTATTATAGAAAGCATTGCTGTTTTAAATAACCACACAATGTACACTGTAAATGAAAAAAAATATAAATCTGCTGTTCTACATAAATAGAAAAATAACATTATGAAATGTATATTTCTATTTTGTGTATAAATATCGAAATTTATGCATTAACTCCTAATTTCCTTTATTGTTGCCGCCATAGTAAAATCATGGACATTGTGGTTTTTTATTAAAGTGGTAAAAATGTTTTTTTTTTATTAAAAGTGGTAAAAATATATGTGGGTTATTTTAAGTAACTATGTCACCCAAAAAACAAAATCATGTTACTCAAAATAAACAGAAACTTTGAACAGATTAAAGATAATCCATACAAATATGTAGGAAATATTTTAGGTAAACATGCTGTTTGAAAAAATACTACTCAAAACAAACTGAAACTTTTAGAGATTATGCGTGAAAGGTTATTCTAATCCCTAATAGCTGAAATAGCAATAATGTATAATTTATGTATAATTTGTACTTTTTTCAGTCCTCCCTCATTTCTACAAACACTCTACATTCTTAGCATAGTTATGTGAAGATACATTCAGCATAAAATGTCTACTATGGAAAAATTTATGTATAATACTTAATGAATAATTACTTCTTTATATAAATAATTAGACTAAATTTACATAATAAGTTTTACTTCAAAGGGATATAATATTTTGGAACCACAAAATATTCCCTATCTAAGCCTATTTTTGATTTAGATTTAAATAAAAATGTTCACTCATTTCAGAATAAAGTTTTTCCTAAACTATAAATATGGCTAAACTTTATAAACTTTTTTTATAGAAAGCAATGCTGTTTTAAATAAATACGAAATCAATACTGTAAATGAAAAAAATATAAATCTGCTGATCGACATAAATAGAAAAATAATTCATTTACAAATATGTAGAAAATATTTTAGATAAATATGCTGTTTGGAAAAATACCACTCAAAACAAACAGAAACTTTAAGAGATTATTCTTGAAAGTTTGTTCTAATCCCTAATAACGGAAATAACAATAATGTATAATCTATGTATAATTTTCGCATTTTTCAGTCTTCCCTCGTATCTGCAAACAATCTACATTCTTAGCATAGTTATGTCAAGATAAATTCAGCATAAAATTTCTACTATGGGAAAATTTTCCTATAATACTTTATGAATAAAAACTTTTAATTTATATAAATATTTAGACTAAAATTATATAATAAATTTTACTTCAAAGTGAGATAATATATTGGATCTTCAATATCTTAACTATAAAAGCTTATTTTCTATTCAGAATAAAATAAAAATATCTACTCATTTCAGAATAAAGTTTTTCGTAGACTATAAATATGGCTAAACTTTAAAAAAATTTTATAGAAAGCAATGATGTTTTAAATAAAAACGAAATCTATGCTGTAAATGGAAAAATAGAAATTTGCTAATCTACATAAATAGAAAAATAACATTATAAAATGTATGTTTCTATTTTGAGTAGAAATATTGAAATTTATATGTTAAATCATAATTTCCTTTATTATTACCGTCATAGTAAAATTATGGACAGCGTGATTATTTTTTAAAGTGGTAAAAGCGGTTTTTTATTAAAGGTAGTAAAAATATATGTGGGTTATTTTAAGTAAATATGTCACCATGAAAACAAAATCATGTTACGCAAAATAAACAGAAACTTTGAACAGATTAAAGATAATCCATACAAATATGTAGGAAATATTTTAGGTAAACATGCTGTTTGAAAAATTACCACTCAAAACAAACAGAAAGTTTAGAGATTATTCATGAAAAGTTATTCTAACCCCTAATAGCTGAAATAGCAATAATGTATAATTTATGTATAATTTGCACTTTTTTCAATCTTCCCTCGTAACGGCAAACACTTCTACATCCTTAGCATAGTTATGTGAAGATACATTCAGCATAAAATGTCTACTATGGTAAGATTTACGTATAATTCGTGATAAATAAAAACTTATAAATTATATAAATAATTAAATTAAAATTACGTAATCAATTTTACTTGAAAGTGAGATAATACATTGGAGTTTGCAAAATCTTAACCATAAAAGCTTATTTTTAATGCAGAATAAAGTAAAAATATCTACTCATATCAGAATAATGTTTTTCCTAGACTATAAATATGGATACATTTTATAGACTTTTGTTATAGAAAGCAATGCTGTTTTAAAAAAACACGAAATCTATACTGTAAATGAAAATATATAAATCTGCTAATCTAAAAATATAGAAAAATAACAAAATAAATAAATTGTATATTTCTATTTTGTGTAGAAATATCGAAATTTATGCATTAACTCCTAATTTCCTTTATTGATACCATCATAGTAAAATCATGGAATTGTGATTTTTTATTAAAAGTGGTAAAAAGGATTTTTTTATAAGTAGTAAAACTATATGTGGGTAATTTAAATAAATATATCACCATGAAAACAAAATCATGTTAGGCAAAATATACAGAAACTTTGAAGAGATTAAATATAATCCATACAAATATGACTGAAATATTTTAGGTAAATATGCTGTTTGGAAAAATACCACTCAAAACAAACAGAAACTTTAAGACGTTATTCTTAAAAGTTTATTCTAATCCCTAATAGATAAAATAGGAATAATGTATAATTTATGTATGATTTGCACTTTTTTTCAGTCTTCCATCATATCTGCAAACAATTCTGCATCTATAGCATAGTTATGTGAAGATAATTTGAGCATAAAATTTCTACTATGGAAAAAATTACGTATAATACTTGATGAATAAAAGCTTATTAAATAGTAATTAGACTAAAATTCTCTTTTCTTCAAAGGGATATAATACTTTGGAGCACAAAATCTTCCCTATGAATGCCCATTTTTTATTCAAAATAAAATAAAAATGTCTACTTATATCAGATTAAAATTGTTTACTCATATTTATAGTCTAGGGAAAACTTTAATCTGAATTTTTCCTAGACTATAAATATAGCTAAACTTTATAAACATTTATTATAGAAAACAATGCTGTTTTAAATAAATATGAAATCTATGCTATAAATGAAAAAACATAAATCTGCTAACTAATTAAATAGAAAAATAACATTGTAAAATGTATAATTCATGTTTCTAAATTACGAGGATGCAGCCGGGTAATATTTCTCGAGTCCGTAGCATACTTTAAGAGACACGTGTTCCTCGGGTGGTGCTAAATGAAAAACAGGTTGGCAGCCTTATTAAGGAGTTAGGATAGTGTTTGTATAGCCTGCTGCTTTGGAAAAAAACATATTGTGCAGAAATATCGAAATTTATGTAATTTCCTTTATCTTAATTTCCTTTATTGTTACAGTCATAGTAAAATCATGGAGCGTGGTTTTTTATTAAAAGCATTTTCTTGTTGAGATCGTTACTGAACTATAGTTATTAGATACAACAGCACAGTGGGTATTACTTCGAGCACTAAAATAGAATGGCTTGACGTAAGATATTTTATTTTGTAGTTAGATTCTTGTAATACATCTTTCATAACATGGATATGGAATTATTTAGAATCTTGAATTTTCTCCTAGGAAAGCCTGCAGGGAAATGATGAAAATGCATTCATCTTAAGATCATGTAACACAAAAGCAAGATGAAATGGTTTAAAAATCTTCACAACTTTCAATCGAGGAGAAGACTGTGATCGATTGGTAGCGCATTTTTATCTTTTTAAAAGATTTCATCCCTTCTTAAATCTCCGAGGTAGTTAACAATTTTTGTTTTGTTTTTGAAGAATGAAATATTTTTGAAAAAGCTAAATCAGTTATCTGTTATACTTACATTATATGAAGTGAAAGAGAGAAAATTATTTGTCTAAAGAATATTTTATATGCTTCCATTTTTGTGTTAATGAATGATTCACAATGAGGACTCTATAATGGTATAAGTGATAAAATTACTCAAAAGCAGGAATAAAGTCCATGTCAGTGATAAAAATTTTATAATTTTTATGACTGATCTGGACTAGTCCATATCTAGACTATAATAGGTATGGACTAATAAAAATAGATATGGTCTAGTCTATATTTTTATGACTGATATGGACTAGTCCACATCTGATATGTACTAGTCCATATATGTACCATTTCTAGTCCAAGTGTAATTTTTATGAAAGTTAATGCTGAGGGATTTAGTTTCTGAAAAAACTTTTTATATTAAAATTTTCACATTTTTTTAGTGTCAACTTACTCCAGAGATATATTTTAATTTTTAGTCAATTGTAAGTAAAATCGAAACATTTGAAATAATACTCTTAAACGGCAATAAGTTAATATAAATCTTTATTTTTAATTAAAAAGTATTTTTCTATGATTTTTCAATCTTCAAATGTGAGTATTTAGACATGATTTTGTGTATAAAAAAGACTAAATATTTTTATTGATCATTTTAAACACATTTAAAATTAAAAAAGTAACAGCTATTTAAACTATCTTTAATATTTTGTGAAAAATTTTAAAAAAGTTCTAAATTTACATTTTATATAAAATTAAAATATAACATAATCGTGACAGACAGAATGCTGGTAAATTACAACAGCACAGTGGGTATTACTTCGAGCCCTAAAATAGAATGTTTTGACGTAGGATATTGTATTTTCTAGTTAGATTCTTTTAATACTTCTTTGATGACATGGATATGAAATTACTTAGAATCTTGAATTTCCTCCCCAGGAAAGCTTGTAAAAAATGATGAAAATGCATTCATCTTAAGATCATGTAACACAAAAGCAAGATGAAATGGTTTAAAAATCTTCACAACTTTCAATCGAGGAGAAGACTGTGATCGATTGGTAGCGCATTTTTATATTTTATAAAAAATTTTATCCCTTCTTAAATCTCCGAGGTAGTTAACAATTTTTATTTTGTTTTTGATGGATGAAATATCTTTGAAAAAGCTAAATCCGTTATTGTTTTAGTTACATTATCTGAAGTGAAAGAGGAGAAATTATTTGTCTAAAGAATTTTTTTATTTACTTCCATTTTCCTGTTAATGAATGATTCACAATGAAGACTCTATAATGGTATAAGTGATAAAATTACTCAAAAGCAGGAATAAAGTCCATATTATGTATAAAAATTTTATAAATTTTATGATTGATATGGACTAGTCCATATCTAGACCAGGAATAGATATGAACTAATAAAAATAGATATGATCTAGTCTATATTTTTTATAACTGATATGGTCTAGTCCACATCTGATATTTACTAGTCCATATATGGACCATTTCCAGTCCAAGTTTACTTTTTATGAAAGTTAATACTGAGGGATTTAGGTTCTGAGGAATATTTTTTATATAAAGATATCCACATTTTTCTTAGTGTCAACTTACTCCAGAGATGTATTTTAAGTTTTAGTGAATTATAAGTAAAATCGAAACATTTGAAATAATATTATAAAACAGCAATAAGGTAAAATAAATTTTTCTTTTTCATTAAATAGCATTTTTGTATGATTTTTCAATCTTGAAATATATCAGTATTTAGACATATTTTTGTGTATAAAAAAGACTAAATGTTTATATGTTTATTTTAAACACATTTAAAATTAAAAAGTAGCCATCTTTAACATTTTGTGAAAAATTTTAAAAAGTCCTAAATTTACATTTTATATTAAAACTAAAGATATAACATAAACGAGAGAGACAGAATGCTGGTAAATTACAACAGCACAGTGGGTATTACTTCGAGAACTAAAATAGAATGATTTTACGTAGGATATTGTATTTTATAGTTAGATTTTTATAATACTTCTCTGGTGACATGGATATGAAATTACTTAGAATCTTGAATTTCTTCCTCGGAGAGCCTGTAGGGAAATGATGAAAATGCATTCATCTTAAGATCATGTAACACAAAAGCAAGATGAAATGGTTTAGAAATCTTCACAACTTTCAATCGAGGAGAAGACTGTGATCGATTGGTGGCGCATTTTTATCTTTTGTAAAAGATTTCATCCCTTATCAAATATTTGAGCTACTTAACAATTTTTATTTTGTTTTTGAAGAATGAAATATTTTTGAAAAAGCTAAATCCGTGCTTATAGTTACATTATCTGAAGTGAAATATAGAAAATTGTCTAAAGAATTTTTTATATGCTTCCATTTTTGTGTTAATGAATGATTCACAATGAAGACTCTATAATGGTATAAGTGATAAAATTACTCAAAAGCAGGAATAAAGTCCATATTATGTATAAAAATTTTATAATTTTTATGACTGAACTGGACTAGTCCATATCTAGACTAGGAATAGATATGGACTAATAAAAATAGCTATGATCTAGTCTATATTTTTTATAACTGATATGGTCTAGTCCACATCTGATATTTACTAGTCCATATATGGACCATTTCCAGTCCAAGTTTACTTTTTATGAAAGTTAATACTGAGGGATTTAGGTTCTGAGGAATATTTTTTATATAAAGATATCCACATTTTTCTTAGTGTCAACTTACTCCAGAGATATATTGTAATTTTTAGTCAATTATAAGTAAAATTGAAACATTTGAAATAATACTAAAAAATAGCAATAAGCTAATATAAAACTTTATTTTTCATTAAACAGTATTTTTCTAGGATTTTTCAATCTTGAAATATATCAGTATTTAGACATATTTTTGTGTATAAAAAAGACTAAATGTTTATATGTTTATTTTAAACACATTTAAAATTAAAAAGTAGCCATCTTTAACATTTTGTGAAAAATTTTAAAAAGTCCTAAATTTACATTTTATATTAAAACTAAAGATATAACATAAACGAGAGAGACAGAATGCTGGTAAATTACAACAGCACAGTGGGTATTACTTCGAGAACTAAAATAGAATGATTTTACGTAGGATATTGTATTTTATAGTTAGTTTTTATAATACTTTTTTGGTGCCTTGGATATGAAATTACTTAAAATCTTGAATTTCCTCCTAAGTGCCTGCAGGGAAATGATGAAAATGGATTCATCTTAAGATCATGTAACACAAAAGCAAGATGAAATGGTTTTAAAAATCTTCACAACTTTCAATCGAGAAGACTGTGATCGATATATACATATATACATATATATATATATATATATATATATATATATATATATATAATATATATATATATATATATATATATATATGCATATATATATATATATATATATATAATATATATATATATATATATATATATATATATATATATATATATATTATATATATATATATATATATGGGTTTATTCTAATCTAAACTCAACATTCACATTAAATATGTAAGAAAAAATGTAACATTATCGTTTTTATTTTCATATTAAACCTTATGATTTTATATGAAGTAAGAATGTCTTTGACCAAGTTGGATTGGAACCACCAGGTTCAGTTCGATAACATGAAGGTAATTATATTTAAATTTAGCTCAATCCATATGGGAATTGAATAGACCTAGAATTGAAACATATATACTTAGTTTCTATTAATGGCTTATTTAAAAAATATATTTCATAAATATACTCTACAGTAACATAAATAGACTTGTAGAATGACTGATATTTAGCGAAAAGTTGGTTATAATAACGCGTATTTTTTTAATAAGGGATTACAGGACGATTTTATGTCAAAACGACTTTCGTTGGAAAGTTTACTTTAAAAAAATAATAACAAAAACAAAAACGGAAGGAAAAATAAAAAATTAAGATATTATATGGCTCTTCTAAATGATTAGATAAAGTTGATAAATTGTCTAATTGTGTTAAATGGATCGAGTAGTAAACGAAAAAACAATTTTAGCTTAAATTCCAAATGAACCTTTTAAAAATCAAGTGGTTCATTTTTAGAAATAGCACAAGGATTTTAAATTCATATAATTTGAAATGGACTAAATGCAAGTATTCTAACACAAAACTAGAAATATAACAAAATTATAAAAAATATATTAAAAGTGATTTTACTTTAATAGGGCGGAAATTCAAAGTCTATTCGAGTGTGAAGGTAGATCACAATTATTCATTGATGAAAAGTTCTGTTAAGAAACCAATGTAGTGATATCCTGTCACCGTGTTTGGTCAAGGAAAGAGTGATATGAAAGACTTTTCTTTACTAGCTTTCTTTATTTCCTTTTTCTATTAAAAATTGAGTAAATGAATAAAACAAGTTCTTACAGAGTTATTGGAAAGAAGGAAATATTGAACACGCTCTGTGAGATTAGGAAATTGGACGAAAAAAAGTTATAGCATTACCATTTTTTGCATTAAAAGCATTGGTTTTTGAATAAAAATTATTTCAAAGGTATATTTATAAAAAAGAAAATATCTCCTTTTTGTAAGTCACTTTTATCTCTTTCTGCTAGTGTGATTCCAACTGAAACCGTTAACTCTCTTTTGTATTCCCGTATTCCAATAAAAATCAAAACTTTATTGTAAATCAAATATTTGGGAAATGTAATATTTTCTCTTTACGTTCGCAAAAAAAAAAAGAATTGTTTCAAATATTTCCACAACAATGCCCAGGATGTTATAATGTATCAAACCAAGAGAAGATTTTTCAGTATTTCATTAAAAATTTAATTTTAGGTTTTATTTAACATCCTTATGTATTTTGTAATATTTTGATTCTTACTCTAAAAAGTAATAAAAAGTAGCTAAAAAGTAAATTAAAAGAAAGCGTAATGTTTTTACTTTATTTTCCCTAGTTATACCGCAATACCTCATTGATACTAACTAGAGCAGTTTTAGAACTTCTAACCCCCCACCCAGATATTGTTTAACAAATAAGTCTGATTTTTTTTTACCCGTATTTCCTGATGAAACTTTATTAGAAAATCAAAACCTCTTATGGAGTATTTTGTAGTTTTAATGGTTTTTATGCATTGAAATAGTTTAAAGTACAAAGTATGCAGAATTACTGTTATCATATATTCTTTTGAAAAGTCAGTTGCATGCTATTTTAATTTCAAATAAATTATGAGGCATAAAAGTTCTGAATTTGATATTTCGTAAAATTATTCCTGTTCTTGACTAAGCACAAAGTATCATTTGATGTATACTATAACCACAATGAATTCTCGCGAGACTTTTCATAAAACTAAACTAAAATTACAATGTTAATCAATAGATATCCACGAAAAAATGGAAATGAGTAACAAGAAAAAAAGTACAAAAGTGTGGCAATAATTACGAAGAACTTAGCTTGCCAACGTAACTTACATTTAAATAGCCGGTTTCGCGCTATGTGTTTACAAACTGGCTATCAATATGATTTTAATAATTTATTTATATATTAATTCTAAAGATATTTATAACACGGTGACTGCCAGACGCATTTTCGATGGCTTGCCCCCAGGAGCTGACATAAACTTTTCAATATGTGATGCATTAATATCGGTGGGTCCGCAGCTACCTTTTTCTATGACTTCTCTATGACTTTCTCTATGTCTTCTCTATGACTTTCTCTATGACTCTCTGACCTTGTTTCTGTACCTGCTAGCCTATTGTTACTGGAGCAGGTACCGTGGGTTCGCTAAAGCCTGTTTTGCCAACATTTAAATACTGCAGCGACTATATACTGGACTATGCATTTATTATTTACAATTATTTAACATATGAAAATTATACATTATTATAGGAGCATCACATCTCTAGCAGAAACGTATCTAGGAAACGAAAAGTACCTAGGAAACAAACGGCCTGCACGCGTCTCACTCAATTTCAGCTCTCTTCTGTCCAGTATGTTCTATCTCGTTTTGAGCGAGCATCTCTTCTCTGGTATTGGTGAGGCCGGGATGGAACAACCCTCCTATTGGTTAGGCTTTTACCTCCCAGGGAAAATGTCCCTCTATTCCTCTGCAGCTGTCTCTGGGTGGCTCATTCCTCCTCGTGGTTAATTTTCACTTCCCTGGGGTTGTAGCTTTTCTACCCTCTCCCGATGAGTCCGTCTTCAGCCGCCGTAGAAAAATGCATTCGTCCATATCACACGAACATGCATCCTAGGTCTAGTATTGCACGATGCATATATTGAAATATTAATTGCAGCAGATGCAATGAGTTATAAAATCATGCTTGAGGCAGTTCTAGCAGTGGGGGTCAGCAATGATTCTCACAGCGCGGTAGGGATTTGTTACGATTGACTTTTTTTCAAACAATTGTGCTTCTATTACTATGTGATTACTCTCATTCTTCAGCATTTAAATCAGCTGAGAAGAACTAGAGCTAAGGATGTGTTAACATATTGTTAAGAATTTTTTGAGCGTAAATTTAGCATGGGACTCTACGGGTATCTCGCCATATTGGAGAGATATCGGCTCGTTGGCGACAGTTTTGGCAACCTAATTTTGACGTAAAAGTTCATCGCCAAATGTCGCCAAATGTTGCCAAGTCTGGAGTCAAGTGACCACTTCCGGTTCCGGTTTCTAGAGTGTTTCAGCAGTTTCTTCGGGCCTATATAAGGCAGACAGAGTGCCATGCAGAGGAGATACCACTATTCAAAATTTAATTCTTAAGAAAATAATTAACGCTCTCTGGTAATTTAGAAATACTAAAATTCACGAAGAATTAAAAAGTCTTCCTATTCCAAATTTTATCTACAATCTATCTTTTAAATTTTATAAAAACTTAAGCAATGATTTAATCAATAATCTTGTCAATTACGACCCCACTGTTGCTGGAAATAGAAGAAGGCCTTTGTGTCTTGAACTCACGAATCCACCTCCCTATCCCCTCTTTCCTCTTTTTAGTTGTTTTATTTTCTGCTCGTTGTCATTTTATGCTTACTGTTAGAAATCTCTGGATTAGAGGGCTCGGTCCAGGCAATCCAGTTAAACTACCATCCTGAAGATCCTGAAGATGCAGAGGAGAGTCGTTAAGAGAATCTCTCGGTCTACACAGTACGCACGATGTGTTGTGCTTGATGAGGAAATTGGTAAGTGACCCGACGGCATTCTGTTCAAATTGTTCCACGGTGATTTTGTCGGTGTGTTGTATCTTTTCCAACTGATTGCGAATAAAGTATTTGTCTTCATGCTTCAGTCTTGTTTGCTTCTAAAGTCCATTCAATCCCCGAACCCAGTTTTGGAAGTTCGTAACATTATTGTTTCGCTTGAGTTGATTCACCTTTTCTTTACCTTGAATGTCTCAGTCTGACTCATCACAATAATCATTGCATTGATAAAATACATATTTTTCACGTACTAATAAAATTATTTTTTATGTTCTATATTGCATTAATTTCTTCAAACCTTCATAATAAAAACTGTTTTATTTAAAAATGTGTCAGTATCCATACGTACTATAATTATGTACTTTATTATTTGCTGCGTCACCGGTCACCGGTGGCCCTCACGACATTGTATCCAAGTCAAGCACCTGTCACCGGTGAACCCCAGGGCAGTTAGCGTGTTAAAAATACATTGTTAGAAATCTATCGTTAGAATAACTATTGCAAATAAGCTAACATAGCTTTAATCCCGTGGTAAGACATAAAAAACAACAGTACTGCCAAACGTCATCAACCGACAACGTCGATATATGTTAAATGGTAATATCACGTGGACTGTCTTGTTTCTAGATAAATCAAATTTTAAAATCAAGTAAATGTGGTTGAAAAGCGAGAAACACTAATATTTCTGAAAACGTACTTTAAACGGTATCATATAAATTAATTTACATAAATGATTTAATAAAGATTAAGTTACGTAACATATTAACACTAAGCATACCAACACTTGATACTTACCTTTTTTGTAACATAACTGGTCAAATTACCGTATTTTTTGTTTCCTGATTGAATGAATGAAATATGAATATTGGGAAGTAAATAAAGAAATAACATGTATTCTAACTAAACAGAATTGTATATTGTGAATTTTTATGAATTACAAACAAAAAGAATAAGAATTTTTAACTCATTACCCATCGCATTTTTTGGACATACATTTGACCGGTTATGGTATGTTTAGTACTAAGTTATATAAAAATTGAAATATATATCAAATAACGCCAAAATAGTGTACATAGTTTACATAAAGTTCCCTGTAACATTAAAATGAAATTTGTGTCTATTCGTTATGTTTCTTATTATATTCATATACAGAAAATTATGCTACGGTAAGTTAAAAAATAAAATTTTTAAAATATCATTTTTTTTTCCAAATCAACTAGAAAAAATCAGATTTGCAATTTTTTGTTTCTCACATCCGCATACTTGTTTCGCTGATCTCGGATCTCAGCAGAAAAATTAAATTTTCAAAATTATGGAAAGAGTATATTCGTAGAGATATTCAAAACTCTATTAAAGCATGTAACTCAGCAAATATTATAAAAGCATGGGATTAAATATTTTGACATAAAAAGATGAAAAATATAAAGGACTTACTATACCCCGAAATAGTTTAGAAAAAATAGCTGTGAGTTCTAATATACGAAGGTTGTGGAATACGTCATGACAACTTTTTCTTGTAGATATTTGAACGGATCACAAAAGGATATATGTCGTGTGGAAGTTCTGAAGCCATAGTGTGCATGCAGAACAACAGATGGCTCTGTGATAGCTGGTAGTAAAGCAGAGAGGACTGTGAAATCAGTTAGTGAGTGCCGTGCAAGTTGGAAGAGAGTTTGAAGTTGAGCAACGCACTTACATCAAAATAGCCGCTGATCCTTGCTGAATCTTTTCTACTCACCGTGCTACTTTACAGTATGGTAAGACATTATTTCCAAGGGCTTCCACTAATTAACTGAGGCATTCCATCATATTTCTCCCTCGGCGAACGGCTATTTTGATGTAAGTGAACTGTTCAACACGGGTTACTTCCATCTCGCTCGTAACTCACCACCTGACGGATTTCACAACCCCCGCTCCGTTACTACTAGCTATCACAGAGCCATATGTTGTTCTGTGTACATACTATGCCTGCAGAACTTCCACACGAACGATATGCATTTGTGATCCGCTCACTTATCTACAAGAAAAAAAATAGTTGCTAAGACTTATGCCCCCCCCTTGTATGTATAATATATCTTTTTTTTAAACCTTTTAAGATGAAAGCAAAATATACATTACTGCTATCCATTCTTCAACAAAATATAGAAAATAATATCTTTCCATACGCATATTGGAATCACTCAAAAACACAACAGAAATAGTTGAGATTGGCAGTTTTCGGTTTATTCAGATTCTCATTTTTATTCTATTCATCTCGGATCTCTGCAGAAAAATAAAGTTTTGTAAATTGTGGAAAAAATATACTATTAACTCCATTCATATCTCTATTAAGGCAAGTAACTAACAAATAAATGTGAACATTTTGTGATCATATTTTTAATATAATATATTAAAATAAAAATGGGACAAACAAAGTGCTTAATATGCCCAGAAAATAGTTTAGAAAAAATTAGTTGTGAGCTGTAATATGTGTATAAAACATTATTTTTTAAAGAAAAAAAATTTAAAGATTAAAATAAATAGAATTTGACTACTGTCCGTTAATTATCAGAAAATAGAAAACAAATTCTTCACAGACCTGCCTTATAATAGAATTTTCGGAAAATTTAGTTTGGGATCCTACTTTTTATATTGGAAGTTATAGCATGGTAGAATCGCACACAAACTCAACAGAAATAGCTGAGATTGGTATTTTTATCTTTATTGAATTCCTCATTTTTATTGTGATCATCTGAGATCTTAAAAAAATATGGAGAGAATATACTTGTATCTGTATTCAAATCTCTAATAAGACATGTATCAAGAAAATAACGTGAAAATTCGTGCTATTATATTTTTAGTAAAATATTTTAAAGTTAAAATATATCAGACAGAAATCGCTTATTGTACCCTGAAAATAGTTTAGAAAAAATTGATATCTGCTGTAACATATGCATATAACATGGTTTCTTGAGAAATATTTCTAAGAAAAAAAACAATAAGTATTTGACTACTATCCATTCTTCATCCAAAAATGGAAAATAAATTCTTTCCATAGCCGCCATAAAACAGCATTTTGGGAGGAAATTTGTGTTTGTCATCCTCCTTTATATATAGAAAGTTATCACATAATTAAGCCCCACACACACTCACACAAAAAAAACAGCAATTTTAATATAATACAAATTTAAAACAGCTGAGGTGTCTAATTTTTGTTTATTATCATTCTAATTATTTCTAATTTCACTAATCTGATATCTCAGGAGAAAAATGAACTTTTCCAAATTATCGAAATAACATGCTTGTCTGATGTTTCTAATTGTAACAGAACAAAAAGTGCAATAAGTCTAGCGTTGTGGCTTTATATAAAAATATCCTAAATGAAAAAAGTTAGAATGACAAAGAACCTTTTTTTAAAACATATAGATTGGACGGTGATATTGTCACGAAGATTCGAATGAACAGACCGTTTAGCCTAACAGACGAATTTACTGAAGCAAAGTAGCAATTCGCAACTTTACAAGATCGAGAAGTTGCCTACAACCAGTGGGTATCAGCTTTTATACCGGAGCAGAATATTAGAAAAATAACTAATTTACATAAAGAAAGATATAGAATGTTCGAGAACATAAGGTAACAATAAATAGCATTTTTGAATTAAAAATCCACACTTTGGATCAACCGCTATGGCGAGCATCGAACCCCCAAACTTTGAGTCTGGATCTCTTGCTTTGACCATTCAGCCACTGAGCTCATTGACAAAGTTTCTTTATGCGGCAGAGAAATGAAGAAGAAAATAAAAGAAATTTTGAGCAATGTTTCTCAGAAAAAAAATAAAAAGTATTTGACTACTAACCATTCTTCATCCAAAAAGGGAAAAAAATTCTTTCCATACCCGTTATAAAATAGCATTTTGGGAGGAATTTTGTGTTTGTCATCCTCCTTTATATATAGAAAGTCATTGCATGATTAAATACCACACATACTCATACACAAAAAAAAATTAGAAATTTTAATATAATAGAAATTTAAAACAGCTGAGGTTTCAAGTTTTTAGTTTATTCACATCCTAATTATTTCTAATTTCACTAATCAGATATCTCAGCAGAAAAATTAACTTTTCCAAATTACCAAAAGAACATGTTTTCCTGGAGATTTCAATTGTAACAGAACAAAAAATGCAATAAGCCTATCATTGTAACTTTATATAAAAATATCCTAAATGAAAAAATTGAGAACGACAAAGCACCTTTTTTAGAACATATAGATTGGATGGTGATACATACAAAACCGGTTTCTTTGAAAATCCTTTTAAGATATTAAAAACAAACAGTATTTGCATTATATCTATTCATAATCCAAAAGTAACGGAAAAAAGGAAAAAAAAGTCTTTCCTGTATAGTTTGGTATGTCTATATGCATTCCATTCTGCTTGTTTTCAATATTTTTAAAGCCAGGTATTCCAAATAAGAGGCAATTCTATAAAAGAAAAAGGCTTTAACCTGCAATGTATGCTCCTTATGCTAACACAAAGAAAGAATATTTATATGCTCTTCAAAAATAATACAATTTATCTTAAAGACGCCAACCAAAAAATAGAAAATATTACAAAGTGTCTGAAAATGCATTAAACGTTTAAAAAAATTCATTTTTCCCTTCTAACTTAGCGTAATAAGAATTTCCAGTAATAAGTTTTATCCAGGAAAAAATTATGAATTTTAAATATTTTTGGTTTCAAATAAAAATGTTTCAAATTTTTATTTAATCTGTTCTAGGAGAACTGAAAAAGTGTTAATAAGCGTTGGAACTTCAAAAGTATTATTCGTGTATTTTTACTCTTAGTAATATTGTTAGCTTTATGAAAAGATTACATTTTTTACGACATTACCACTGAATTTTACTCTTTTTCACAAAATGAGGTTGAACAATCTTTTAAAATCAAAGTTCGTTCCCCTACAACTATCTCGAAGTATGAATATTATTATAGTGCTATTATTTGCAGTTGAATAAAATATAGTTCTTATTAGTCATAAGGCTTGTTCCGTGTTACTGTTACCGTGTTACTGTGAAAATCACATTTTTATGACATTAAAAATAAATTTTACTCTTTTTCACAAAATAAGGTTGAACAGTCTATCAAAACCCTGTTCCACCTAATACAACTATTGAAGTATGAGTGTTCTGATAGTGCTGTTATTTGTAGTTGAATAAAATATAGTCCTTTTTAGTTATAAGGCTTGTTCCGTGTTACTGCAAAAATCACATTTTTACAACATTACCAATAAATTTTACTCTTTTTCACAAATTAAGATTGAAGACTCTATTAAAACCCTGTTCATTCTAATACAACTCTCGAAGTATGAGTGTTCTTATAGTGCTGTTATTTGTAGTTAAATAAAATATAGTTCTTATTAGTCATAAGACTTGTTCCATGTTATTGTGAAAATCACATGTTTACGATATTAACAATAAATTTTACTCTTTTTCACAAAATAAGGTTGAATAGTCTATCAAAACCCCGTTAATTCTAACACAACTATCGAAGTATGAGTGTTCTTATAGGACTGTTATTTGAAGTTAAATAAAGTACAGTTCTTATTAGTCATAAGTCTTGCTTCGTGTTACTGTGAAAAAAAACAGAATTTTCATCTAAATCAACATTTTTGATGAAGGGAGAAAAATATTTTTCCATATATAGGATTAGCAAGGAATAAGTTCTCCACTTCTGAGGAATGTAATATATTACATTTATTTTCATTAAGTTAAATCCTAGAATTTGTTAATTGTCTATACATTGTGTCTACGTTGAAGACACAGCTCTACTAGTAAAACTGTAAAAAAAATCTGCGCCATACTCTTGATATTCCTGCAAACTCATTCCGGTCAGCTGTGGAAAATATGGTTCGGAAATTACAGCTTATGAAGGTGGGCATATTAAGCAACTTTTAATGCTACTTTTTTCATATTATTTTGCCTTTGTAAAACATATTAAATATGTTTATGTGTATAACAGCGCCAGCTGTATGCTGAGTTTTGTGCTAAATTTTTTAATGCAATAAATGTCAAGAGCACCATTTGAATTATCTGTATTTTCAATTTATCCCATTTAGACAAATTTAACGTATTCTAGAGATCTCAAAAGTCAGAACTTATTTTTTGCTAACTCTAATTGTAAATATAAATAAATTAACGCTGAAAATATCATCAGTTTTATGTTATCCTAACAACGTTTAACTATTGCAATGTCAATATTTTAGGATTACAGTGAGCATTTTATTTTGTAACTTTTGCAATCATTTGTCTGCTTTGAGTGAGACTCCCGCTGTTTATTGCATTTTGCTTCTTGTAGTATTTATTGCTCGAATACTTGGCTTGTAAATTGTTTATATTGCTAATTTTTTAATTAATTTTAACTTATCATTTACGAATTAACTTCTGAATGAAAGGTTGTAGGTTGCTATTGTAGTCCCTGGTACGTTGCCTTACTAGATGTAGAAATAGCTTCCTTGCCAAATGTAAGTTTTCTTGAATCAGTTATGGATAATTACTAACATCCTGTTAGATTAAACTACCTGCATGGTCTCAGCCATGTCATAAAAATATTCAGTAAATAAATATATAAATTAAATACATATATTTATACATATTTGGTGATTCTAAGGCTAGCATATGAGATTTTAAACTTATTATAAGTAAAAACGACTTTAGTTGGGAAAATACAAATTCCTTGAAAAATTGATTTAAAGTTTTAATCCATATTTTATCTCATTACGAAATAATTATATTTATAAACAATTAATTTTACAATATAATGAGACAGTAAATAAATATATAAATACTAAAACAAACTAAATACCAAGAAAATATTAAACTATAAACTCGCATCATGCTATCAAAATATAAAAACAAACGTGCATAATTAATAGTCGTATAAGTAATTTAAGTGGTGAACATGATATTACTTATACGAGGTATAAAATTTAAAAATTCGCAAGAATTGTTACCACTTTAAGCAATTTTAATTAAAATATTATTTAAGGGAAAAGTCAAAATGTAAAATAATGTTGGGCTTTTAATTATTTAGGATGTATCTATGACAAGCCTAATTAGAATTTTTTCGATATTTTTAACTTAATTAAAAAATAAAATTTCTTCTGAGCAGTTTGTATTTTAAATATTCTTAATTAAAAACACTGTATAGAACATTACACTCAATAGGATGTTGTATGTGCCTTTAAAAACATCGATAAAAACTTATTTAATTTCAATTAAGAACTTTTAGAAGACGTAAATTTAAACGAAACGATAGCATTCTAGATACATGGTGTTGTGGCACATATATTTTTTAAATAATTTTTAACTTTCCAGGCTATGAAGGGAAATTTATTTTTATCATAGGTTAGCATTAATCGAGAGGAATCCAATATTGCAGATAACGATTCACCTGTAACATCGGAGAAAAAAAATTTACAGATATAAATATTTGTTTCTTTTTTATACGTGAAGTATATATTTTAAAATATATTTTTATTCTTTATTGTCTGCGGTTTCTGCTCTAATTGTTTGTATTTCAACAGATGGCATCATCCTGCAACGGCGTTTATTGTTGGTGTTTGTTTTTTTTTTTTGGTTTTTAGTATTCAAGGCCGAGAAAAGATGGCTGTTAGTTTGGTATTCGGTATGTTTTTAATTCGATTCATTTAATCTGTATAAAATATATCTTGTACATATAAATAGGAGACATACAACACATAAGAACTATTATAATTGTTCGAAAAAACCTTTTGAAGATGTTGGGGATATTAATGCATCATATTTTTTCTCCTAGAGATTGGAAATTATAAAATGATGAAATTACCAACCGATTTTCATAAAACTTCAATAAAAGAGAATAATTTCTTCTATAGTTTATTTAAAAAAATAGTTAAAACTGATAAACCATCTCATACAACTTATTCCTACACATGTTACACATTACATAGCGATATATTGCTCTACTGATTCTATGAAAAATATATTAATAGAGGATACTTTCATGTATAACTAAATCTTAAAGCTGTAATCATTTAGATTTATAAATATTAAGAGTAACATGTAATTTATTTATTATTTATAATTTTGTTATTGTAGGTTAAAAAATTTATAAAATGATAAGTTTATTATTAAGTAACTTTTAATAAGCTTTCAGTATAAATTCACATGTACGCCAATAATCCAAAAGCAAGACATACTATGTTGCATGGAAATTAGGTATAGTTACAAAGCGAACGGAAATTCCATCATTCCTATAATACGGAATAATTTGGGATGATAGATGGATTTTATCTATAATATGCCGCCGTCTTCATAGTTTAGCTGAACGAATTTCAAAATCAGGAACGTCTTCCTATCTCCAATGAGTGACTGATGGTGACAGATCAGCGACACAATTTGACAGACAGACCTTCGAATCTGTCTTTCATTTCTCAGATCTTCTCAAATGCATAAAGACTGGTGAAAGAGAAACGCTGAAATAAGCCATTTTTAACGCATCATCCCATCTCAATTACTCACTGATACTTGAATTAAGTAAACGTGAAATACGTATATTTCGATACATGTAAATAATATTTGAGGCTATAGTAAAAACTTTGCTGGATTAAATATGTTTGAAACTTTTATTTATTTATGTCTCACTCATCTGTAAATTATAACTAAAACAGAGAAGCAAAATAAAAGTATGATTTAATAACTCTCACATTGTTGTTAAAATACTTATGAACACATCAGATAATTCAATTGTTATTATGAAGTGCTTTAAAAATTGTTATACAAAAAGATATGCGATATTTTAGTTTTAAATTTGTGAGAATTAAAGAAAAAAACTTCTTTCGGGCGTAATAAGAGAGGAGGGGGCAAATGTGTTCTTTCTCTGAATCAGGCTTAATTAGCCACTGGAAAATGATTATATGTATTAACTCGCTTAATGAACTTTTGAATTTTTAACACTTTTCGCGGACCTACTTTTGAATGTGCTAATAATAAAACTTGTCTCAATTGAAGTCATATTTTCACATCTTGCACTGTTTTTACTCGTTTTTATAAAATATATTTTAACATATTTTTAAAACCAAACTGAAAGATCCTCGAAAAACACTCATCTAAAGGTTTTAATCTTCTTAAAGTACATGGATGGTTTTAGTGTGTAATTGTTTATAATCTTTTAAACTGCACTGTTTTTATTCGTTTTTATAATATATTTTAACCTTTAATTAAACCCAAACTGAAATACCCTCGAAAAAACCCACCTAAAGGTTTTAATCTTCTTAAAGCACACAGAGGGTTTCAGTGTGTAATTACTTTTAATCTTTTAAACTGCACTGTTTTTATTCGTTTTTATAATATATAATTTAACCTTTATTTTTTACCCAAACTGAAAGACTCTCGAAAAACATTCAAATAAAGGGTATAAACTCTTTAAAATGCACAGATGGTTTTAGTGTGAAATTGTTTTTAAACTTTTAAACCGCACTGTTTTTACTCTTTTTTATAACATAAATATAAACTTTTTTCAAACCCAAACTAAAATACCCTCAAACGACACTCACCTAAATGTTTTAATCTTCTTAAAGCACATGATGGTTTTAGAGCCTAATTATTTTTAATCTTTTAAACTGCACGGTTTTTACTCGTTTTTATAATATATATTTTAACCTTTTTTTTAAAACCGAAACCGAAATACCCTCAAAAAACACTTACTTAAAGGTTTAATCTTCTTAAAGCACGTGGAGGGTTTTAGTGTAATTATTTTTAATCTTTTAAACTGCAATATTTTTACTTGTTTTCATAATATATAATTTAACCTTTTTTTAAACCCAAACTGAAAGACACTCGAAAAACACTCACCTAAAGTTTTTAATCTTCTTAAAGCACATAGATGGTTTAAGTGTGTAGTTGTTTTTATTTTTTTAAACAGCACTGTTTTTACTTGTTTTTATAATATATATTTAACCTTTTTTTGACCCAAACTGAAAGACACTCGAAGAACTCTTCCCTAAATTGTTTAAACTTCTTAAATCTTATGGATAGTTTTAGTGTGAAATTGTTTATAATCTTTTGAACCGCACTGTTTTTACTCATTTTTATGATATATATTTTAACCTTTTCCGGAACCCAAACTGAAAGACAATTGAAAAACCTCACCTAAAGGTTTTAATCTTCTTAAAACACATGGATGCTTTTCTTGTGTAATTTTTTTTAATCTTTTAAACCGCACTGTTTTTACTCGTTTTTATAATATATATTTTAACCTTTTTTTTTTACTCAAACTGAAAGACACTTGAAAGTACTTACCTAACACTTTTAAACTTCTTAAAGCGCATGGATGGTTTTAGTGTGAAATTGTTTTTATTCTTTTAAATCGCACTCTTATTACCAGTTTTTATAATATATATTTTAACCTTTTTTTAAACCAAGACTGAAAGACAGTATAAAAACACTCACCTAAAACGTTTAAACTTCTTAAAGCGCATGGATGGTTTTAGTGTGAAATTGTGTTTAATCTATTAAACAGTACTATATATATATATATATATATATATATATATATATATATATATATATATAAATATATATATATATATATATATATATATATATATATATAATATATATATATATATATATATATATATATATATATATATATATATATATATATATATATATATATATATATATATATATATATATATATATATATATATATATATATATATACATATATATATATATATACATATATATATATATATATATATATATATATATATATATATATATATATATATATATATATATATATATATATATATATATATATATATATATATATATATATATATATATATATATATATATATATATATATATTATATATATATATATATATATATATATATATATATATATATATATATATATATATATATATTTTAATATAAATGTTAATTTTGAAATAGTTAGGGATATATGAGAGAAAAATAAAAGCATTTTATAGTGAAAATAGTGATTGAAAAATTTAATTATTCGGAAAATCATTACAAAATGTTTCTATAATACTATACGAGTGACTTATATACACATAGGTTATATCGATGAGTGAGTGACATGGGTAGTATTATAATAAAAATTGATAGTAATATAAAGAGAGTAAATTTAAGAATAACCTACACTCTTTTTAGCGTAATAGCTGGTCTAACCCAAACTATCCTCAGCAGCTATTACGTATTTTAATTATCCAATATTGTATAACTAAAGAAAAAGAAACTCTTCACTTACTTCCTTGTGATTGCATATACATTTTTACTTTTCATTCATAAGTGTAATAAACAAGCGCAGGAAATGTTGATTTGCAGTAGATGGCTCATTCAATGCCCTCTACAGGACGAAAGCATTTCTGATCCTGCTGTCTGGAGCTAGAGATTGTTTCGGCTGTTTTTAGGTTTTTGGAATTGGCAACGTAGAAAGCAATGTAGTTTAAAACAAAATGGAGCGGAGGTTGTCACCAACAATATCGAATACATTGTTTTTGACGAGTAAAATATAATTCCTTTAGAATTGAAACTGACCCTGTCTTCTGGTTTAAGACTTCGAAATGTATATATGTTCGTATGTGAATAAATTTTACAAATATCTCTCCCAAAGACTATTTCATTTAGAGAATAGAACAACTGCATTACTATGTGACTCTAATTCGTCTATGTCAGGTAACCACAACTACCTATAAGCGCTACAGGCAATATCAGTGAAAGAAAAATTGTAAATATACGAATATGTCATTCCCATCAATTTCTAGTTGTTCATATTTATATCCTTCTAACGCTTTTAAAAAAGATATGTTGTAATATATTCTTATATCCATCATTCAATTGAAAATATCGAGCATTTATATTTATAACAAGATGTTAGATATGAGAGTGCTGGTAAATAAATAACAGTTCCTGAGTAACTAGACAAAAACCTTTTTTTATCGAAAATAATGGAAAGGATTTTCTGTTTCTCTTGAAAAAAAGGAAGGCTTGAAAATTATAAAAATGAAAACAATTATAAGTGGTTTTTAATAATTTTGACGTAAAATCTAACAAATCCATTTCCTGTCTAATTTTATTCATAAAGCTTTTACTTTTCTATAACTTTTTAATTATTTTTAATGAATATTAAAAGTTTAAATAATTTTCGACGTCCAGTAAAATTTTAATTAACTTTTATATGAAAGTCTGTAAGAAAAGTACTCAAATAAAGTATAAACATTTACATTTCTGGCACTTTTTTTTTCCTGGGTAGTTATAATTTTCTTTCTATAAAGATGTCTTCCGTAAAAAAGGTTCTTCAGATTTACAAACATTTTGACAGAGCAAAACCAAAAAGATAGAATGTCGAGAAAAAAGGAAAAAATAGAAATAAAAATGACCTGAAAAAAATTCTTTTTTGTAGGAATATTTTTTCTTTTGTTACAAAGGCTGATAAAATAATATTTTCTTTGAATAATTCTCTGAATCAGAAATATCCAACTAGATTTATTTATGAATATATTGGATCCAAAATCGACTTGTTCTCTTGAAATTAGTTCATTAGCTTTTGGCAACGAGAAAATTTATCACAGGCAGGTAGTTGTTTAACGATGCAACGAACTGAACTTTTGTGGTAGAAGTTCTTTGTTTTATTTATTTTTATGCTTTTAAATAATGGTGGGATACATGTTTCTCAAATAAACTTGAAATATCTTCTAAAGTAGCTGTTTTGGTGCAGGATTTACTTTTACGAATGAAATACCAATAAATACCATGAAAAGTTAAATAATGTTGAAATTTCTTTTTCATATCTTGAAACTGGACCACAGCAATTAGCAAAAATTTAGTTAAAATTTTTAGGCTTTATTGAAATTTCCATTTCTAAATTATTTACTTGAATTACTTTAAAATAATTTCATCAAATTTATTTACTAAAGAACATTGTATATACAGAATTCAACAATGTAAAATAAAGATTTGGGACTCCAGGTGACTGTGTACCGTTAATTAAACGTGAACAGTGGATTTTCTATAACTAAATGGAGATTCATTTTTACCCTTTTTGAATGGGTAAATCATTCTCCAAAATTGATGAAATCTGGTTAATAATCTCTTCAATTCCATCCCCTAAATAGTTAAGTTATGTGTCCGTCTGTCGTCGAATTTATGAAGTGTTTGGACCTATAATGGATAGAGGTATACATATAGAATTCTTGATGAGTTATGTAGGTTTAGATAAATTCAAAGCGAATAAAGATTTTCTTCTCCTAAACTACCTATACGATTCTAAAATAAATTGGTATAAATATGCTTTATATCACAAAGGAAAATACTGTCGTATTAGAAACGTCCGAAATCTATAACTTCCCCTTTGTGAACTTTTATTGCCATTATTTCAAGCCCTATTTTCCACGATTAAGAACAGTCTATTATATTTATCAATTTATCTCATAATAAATAGGTTACAGATAGAAAAAAACATTTTTTTTCTATCATTATGACATTATTCCTTTAACCAGTTTATTTAATATTTTCTTATTTCAAACTATTTAAATACCGTTTGTATTATTTTCCTACGTTTTATCACTTTTATATTTTCTATTTGGCTTAAATAATAGATTAGGTACATATGTGATAATTTTTAATTTAATCATCGATTATTTTTTGTTGCGATGAAAATTTTATCACCTATAAAACGTCAAAATCTACCTCCAGGATGTAGTGAAAATGATAGTTCCATTAATTACTTTACTTCCATTAATTACTGTGGCAAAAAAATGGGAAGAACTTAACGATAATTTCGACTGAGCTAAAAAGATTTTGAATTATCTTTCTAATTGAAATCAAAGCGATTCTAAATTGCGTTCACACTATCGTGAGACTTCAGGGGACTATGAAGGTAAACAAATTATTGAGCTTATAGCAGATAACTCTCAGCCAAAAAACAAATCATTTTTTACCTGCCTCAAAGGGTACTTTACAATTTTTCAAAATTAAAATTGTTACTGGTCCCGTCACATGACGAGTCATATGCTAGTATAGAATTATGTCCAATAAAAATCTACAAAATAATATTAAATAAAAATAAACACGTTTCACACGCAAAATATATGAAGATGTTTTTATTCTATGACTGTTTTAATTTTTTTTCTGTAAAATTTAACGGTCTTGTTTTTCCTTACATTTATTTTAACGTGTGAATGCTTATATTTTAACACCTTCCCTCTTTTGCCCGTACCCCGTACGTGGAACAGCTTTCGAGCTTTTACGGATTTGCCCGTACGCCGTACGGGCAATCTGATTTCTATTTCGCTTGCACTGTTTCTACCGTATTTTTTTTAAATTTTATTAACAAATTATTCGTATAGATGTCCAGTAAATGATAGTTTGCAGTTTATTGTATTTTCTACTCTGATTGGTTCAAAAGCGCGGGTTTTTTTGCATGTTTTGTATCAGAAGACGAATTGTTATCTTTCAGTGTATAGCTTTCTGGTTATATTTCACTAACCACCTGACGCATTTATTGATGTAAGAGTTGAATAATATATTTTTACTTTTAAATAAGGGATAATTCAGAGCGTATGGAGCTAATTTCTTGTGATTCGAACTGTGACTCGGAATCAGAAACTGAATTATCTGTAAATGATAGTAGCGAAAGTTTACTAGATGACCTGGATAGTAGTGACTCTGATAGTAGTACAGATGGAATCAGTCAAGCAAGACAATTTTTTTAAATTAATTGTGATAAACCTTCAGATCCGCCTCCTAGATTTAAAAGATAGTCTAAAAGATAGTCTAAAAGATAGACTAGTCCTAGTCTAAAAGATAGTCCTGATAGTCTAAAAGATATTGATTTATATATTAGAAACTAAAATCTTTTGACTTCAAAAATCTCTAATACAACACCTCTCTACCATTCCGGATGAAGTAAAGAATGATATTTTATGATCATCATATTAGTGAACCATAAATCAAGAAGACATATAACTACCTGAAAAAATATGGTTTGTTATAATTTATTACCTTGTAACTTACTTATTAGTTTTTAGTTTAATGATAACTTATGTAAGAGATTGATAGAGTACTGTTATTGCATAATACTAGGCATATAAATCATTTTCACGTAAATAGATATTTCATTTCATTTATTTATTGGTAAAGGGGTAACATAATATCTAATATCTATAAACTCAGTAAAAATATTTTAAGATGTTTTAGATTGTATGGTAAAAAATGTCCGAAAAAAATTTAATATAGCGAATTACTGATGATAAGGCATCTAAACCGTTTATTTCAGAAATGTGTATTCAGATGTTTTTTGAAGATTTTTCACGACACTCAAGCAGAACCGATTCATATCAAATTTTATTCTTCGAATGTTTTATGTGCCTTTTGTGTTGGTTATACATTAATAATGTAGACATTGAAAGATACCTATATGTTTTTATATCATTTATTGCTGTTGAAACTGAATACTTATATATTGTAATTACTAGATAAATTTCTCAATAGTTAGTAATTTATCAATGCTTATAATATATTCGACGTCTAATATAGTAAACTATTTTTACTTTCACTGACGATTTAATTTTTATTGCAAAATTTTATTGTGTCGTTTAGCATAAAATATTGGAAATACATTTATTCCTGAACTTTATATATTATCACAAAACTGCTCTGAAAAGTAAATAGAATCTTGTAAGAAGAGCTTGACTTTATATTAATCAAATAAGTAGAAACGGCATAAATCGTTCCGGATTAGCAGTTTTGATTTTACCTTTGTATTAAAAAAAATGACGTATAAAATTTAAACTATTCGGATAATTCTTAAGGTAACATAAAAATATTCTAAAGTAAAAAATATATAATAGAACAATATTTTTTTATTATCCATAAAATAAAACTTTTTTAATATAAGAAAAATATGCTATCTTAAAAAATTAATAAGTTATGCTTTATTTAAAAGAATTTACTATAGCTCAATTATTTAGTTCTTCTAGTTTCTGTATTATCTTTCCAAAATAACAAAAATATATACCTTAATGAAAAAGGATATTTATACTAGATTATAATATATATATATATATATATATATATATATATATATATATATATATATATATATATATATATATATATATATATATATATATATATATATATATATATATATATATATATGTGTGTGTGTGTGTGTGTGTGTGTGTGTGTGTGTTTGTGTGTAATTATATCAATATCTAAGCCCTAAAGTTTATCCAAAATTATCCCTTTTCCTCATTCATTATTCTAGATATTAATTTGTTCTCTTTATACTAACCATATTTACAAGCCATCCAATTTAAACGAGGATGTTTTCCTTCCTCCAGCCGAACCGTGAAATTCTTTCTTTGATTCTCAAAGCAAAAAATGATATCGCTGGCATTTTAATTAGAAAGTAATAACTCTCCCAGGAAAATCTGTAACGATCAGCAATAATACTCATTTGAAATGCCACACTTTAGCAGATGGCTCTAATCAAAGATTACTCTCTCTAAGCAATTAACAGTGTCCGCAGAATTTTTACCATGACACTAAAACACACACGGGCTTTGGTCTTCTCTCTCAGAAG
>CM063501.1:123483954-123501454 GCA_032207245.1 Pardosa pseudoannulata | reverse complement strand
TTGTTTTTGAGTATAAAAAGAACGGTATATACAGTAAAACGAAGCCGAATGTTCTTATCTTTTATTTTTTATAATGTAAAAATGTTAATATATCACATAATTCGAAAACATTAAAACTACATAGTACTATTTCTATTTAATTTTTCATATTTACGGTACTTTTATAAATTTATCCACTAAATAATATATTTTTTGTTTAAAAACATCATATGGTTGTTATTTATATATTTCTATTTATATATATGTTTATATATTTCAATATAAAATACAAAAAGTTGGCTAAAAAATTAAATAATTTTCGATCTATTGATATTTAGCTGAATAACTAAATTTGCGTGCAAAACGCCCAATCGAGGTACAATTCAGCTGCGAATTGTACCCGCACACAATGTGTTAATAAGATTTATGTCCTTTAAAATAAATAGTAGATAAGTTTAACAAAAGATTGACATTTAAATACTTAAAATAAAATTAAAAACTATAGTAAATATAAAGGTTTTTGAATTTACAAAGTTTATACATCCAAGAGTGCACATTTCCTTTTCAGGTGAAAATAAGCTTTGTGTGTGTGTATCCCTAAAATATGTTACTTAAGTAAGTTTTCTTTTGCATGTAACAGTGCTTTTCTAAAGATAATTTTTATCACTTTTACTTTACTTGAATCTCTTACTTAATCAAATTTTTAACATAATTACATAACTAAACTGAAAGAATTTTTTGTACTATAGATCCATCTGTTTAATTAAATAAAGCAATACGTTTGGTTTTAAAAGTTCAGCTAATATATTGGATTTCAAACGCAGTAGAAACAAGTGAATAACAGCAAATCAGTGAAAGAAAAAATATTGATACTTGAGAATACGCTAGGGAGAAACAACACAAAAAACACGGTCTTACGTATCAAAGCGACTGATATCTGTGAATATTACATCCAACTGGTAAGCTCCTGTGATTATGATTTGATAGTAGTCAGTATTAAGATTTGACGCTGAATATTATTGGGAATTACATTATAAAGTACATTTAGGAACATGCTTTCTCGTAAAAATGAATTATAAATTAAAATACTCCTGTCTTTAAAATATGAAAACATAGTACTTATTAAAAGAAACACACTTCATACTATGTTGATTAGACTAAGTTATTAACAGTTACACACACACATTCACACAGATATATATATATATATATATATATATATATATATATACATATATATATATATATATATATATATATATATATATATATATATATATATATATATATATATATATATATATATATATATATATATATATATATATATATATATATATATATATATATATATATATATATATATATATATATATATATATATATATATATATATATATATATATATATATATATATATATATATATATATATATATATATATATATATATATATATATATATATATATATATATATACATATATATATATATATATATATGTACATATATATATATATATATATATATATATATATATATATATATATATATATATATACATATATATATATATATACATATATATATATATATACATACATATATATATATATAATATATATATATATATATATATATATATATATATATATATATATATATATATATATATATATATATATATATATATATATATATATATATATATATATTATATATATATATATATATATATATATATATATATGTATATATATATATATATATATATATATATATATATATATATATATATATATATATATATATATATATACATATATATATATATATATATATATATATATATATATATATATATATATATATATATATATATACATATATGTATATATATACATATATATATATAGTGTAAAAATAGTAAATTTTTATTTAATTAATTAATCTAGGTTAAATGAAAATTAATCATAAACTTCGTATAAATAATTCTACCTATTACCGTATCACATACTTAATGGGCAGGCATTTTTATGCCTAGATGTAAATTATAATTAAAAATTAAACATTTTCTAATTGAAGATTAGATCGACTAATTCGTTCGACAGCCATTCCCATTATAAAGATAAATAGAACAATACACCATTTCTCGAATCACATTGAAACAAAATAATCGATAATATTATTGGGCCATTGTTCAGCTGACAAGTAAATTAACTAGCCAAACTTAATCTCTCGAAATACCAGAATTTCCATAATATCAGCAAAGCTGTGATTAGGTGGGGAGTATTAATCAGCTTTAAATTTCGACTAACAAAACGTATTTTATACAATTAACTCGTCTAACGTCTTACGAATGTACTATCCGGCAATTTTATTCCATTGTTTTAACAATGTTGTCGTGATACGAGATTGAAAGTGCGAGTCAATTTTGGCAAGAATTTAATACGCTGTCAATCTAGATTTATTAGATTAACCTCCACCAGCTATTGCGTAAAGAAATATTGAACCATTCCAAATTAATGTAAATTTAAAATAATACATATCATTCTCTTGTTGCGAAATAACACGAATAATGTATGCGTATTTATGTGTATGAATGTGTGCGTATGTCTACAAGTGAATGTATACAAATATCTATCTATCAGTCATCATGTAATAGTGCTCTGTGACATTATTATCGAACCATCCTTCTCTTACATACACACAATCATACATACATAAAATATAGTAATATATACACACCCACCCACCAACACACACACACACATACACATATATATATATATATATATATATATATATATATATATATATATATATATATATATATATATATATATATATATATATACATTTATACATATATGGGTAAATGAATATTTCTCAATAAAATACATGTATCATTTTTAACATTTTAAGAAGGATCTTCAATTAAATTATTTTGTGCCATTATTATTTATATCTACAAAATAATATACACAAAAATGGAATTATACTTTAAAATATTCACTGGTTTAATACGTTACCATTAATCTGAAAGATGAGGAATATTAACAGTGTTTAATGTCCCACATTTAACTACATATTCTGTCATATTGTTCTTAATTGTTCAAATCCTCTAGGACAGTAAAAAAAATAAATTACTAACAAACTTTGTTTACATTTTATTTATTTCTACTTCTTTGAAGAACGTAAAAGTTGCATTCTAATAAGAGAAAATCTCTCTTGTTATATTTAACCCATTTTATCCCATTGTCCTATTTATAGGACAGCTGAAAAATATCACGTGGAAATCATTATTTGTTTGTTGCGAATATTTTGTTAGCTGGAACATTTAGGGGTATGTATTAGCTTCTGGTAGCATGAGTTACCCCTCTTTCTTCCCCTGGACATTTCGTCTATTTATCGCATTAGTGGGCGTGGTTTGTACCATCTCTTTGCGGTTGCATAATCCTTTTTCAGTTTACTTTGGACATTTCACTGGGCATTTTTTATGTGATAGTACTCTTTCGTTGTCATCTTGGTGGTAAATTAGAATTATATTATTATTCGGTAATTTCTAGCTCATTATTTTTTAACTGTCCTCTAAATAGGACCTTGAGACGATATGCATTCAATTGACGCATTCTTTCTCCCTTTCTAACTGAGAGTAAAAAAATTAGTTTCCCATTCTAGTGTTTTACTCCTGCTGAGTTATGTCAGTACAAAGGTTTCTGAAGTTAGAGGAAACATTGGATTTACTAAATAATTTAGATTCAGATGAGATCGATGTTGAAATTGCTGTGTTACCACCAAATGCTAGTGAACTAACTGACGAAGATGAAAGGAATGAGAATGAAGTAAATACTGATTATATTATTATAAACGATGTATCTGGTTCTCTGGAGGTTAGAACTGGAGTGCTTTCGAGCCTGAAACATCCAAAATCTCTAACGTTTCGACAACAAAGAGCAAAAAAAAGGGCTAAACGACTTCAGTCATCTTGGATAAAAAATAAGTCACCGCAATACACAAAATGAAAATACAGGCTGAATAAATTGCAAGTGACTTTCTCAAGCAGATGGAAACTGCACTGAAAGACAAAACTCCATCAGAGCTTTTTGAGCAGATTTATTCCAGTGCAGTTTATGATCTCATTGTTAAAGAAACACTGCGATATGCAACAGATGTAAAAAACGAACACGATTTCTTTACCACTGCTGATGAAACACGTGTTTTTGTAAGAATTTTACTTTTAACTGATTATCATTCAAATACCTGTGAACATGACTACTGGTCAGATGCCGAAGATTTTGACATAACCCTGGTGAAAAATGCCACGTCACGAAACTGCTTCCAAAAGTTGAAATCTTATTTACACTTTGTCGACAATGGAACTGTATATCAGCATACCCAGGATAGATCCTTCAAAGTAAAACCTTTGATTGTCATACTCAATAATAATTTTATGAGATTAGGACACTTCAAGTTAACGTGAAGATGCCGAATTTGATAAATTCTTACAACAAACATATGGGCGGTGTGGATCACCACGACTTGTTGGTCCAGCCAACCAGTCCATTAAAATTCCATTAAAAGTGAATTAAAAATTGTGGGAAAAATTGGTACTGGCCAACTTCTTATACATTCATTGGATATGACTATGGAAATGCATGGATAATTTACAAAACTCTCAACAAAAATGAAGCCCAAAACTTGAAGGAGTTCCGAAGAATTGTAAAAACAGTTTATCTAAAAATATATGTGGTAAGAACAAGAGGTAGACCTAGAATCTCGACTGTACCTTCTGGTGCAAAAGGAGATGTCCGAAATGGTAGTGGCGGCCATTTTTTACTAAAGCGAGGAAAACAGCTTCGTTGTCAAAGAGAGAGCTGCAAAGGAAAACCCAAATCATACTGTGGGAAATGTGACAAAACACTTCGTCAAGCTTGCTTTGGTCCTTTCCAACAAGATTAAAAGTAAATCCAACTTAAAACTTAACTATTTTGTAAATAAGATATTAATATTCAAATAAAGTACAATTTTGTACTCGGAAATCACTTTTTATCTTAGAAGAAAACAGGAAAACATGTAAGTGCAAATTTTTTCCCCTTTATCTCATTGTCCTATTTAGAGGCCGGGTCCGATTTCTTATATGAAATATATATTTTTGTCAATTTTTGTTATATTTAGTTTCTATAGGTTGAATTAACTTTAGAAAACATGATTCTTCTCAAATCTGAGCAAAATAAATAAATTGGAATAAAACGGGTTAAACAGAAACCGGAAAATGATAACATTAACCGATCTAACGGTCACATAAAGAGATAATTTTAACATACAAATGAATAGAGAAAGTCGGGACCAAGTGATTTCGATAAAAATAAGCGATTGATAATATTAACCTTGATCATATTAAGCTGAGGCCACTGTATATATGTATATATATATATATATATATATATATATATATATATATATATATATATATATATATATATATATATATATATATATACATATTCATGCATATATACATGTATGGGCAAATGTATGGGTAATAGTTCACAATAAAATACATGTATCATTTTTAAAAATATCCGAAGGATCTTACATTAAAATATTTTTGCACCATTATTATTTATATGTACGAAATAATATATACAAAAATGCAATTATATTTTAAAAATATTCACTGGTTTAATATTTTTAAAATCATTTTCATTAATCTGAAATATGAGGAATATTAACAGTCTTTAATGTCCCACATTTAACTAAATATTTCCACTTACATGCTATGATTTTTAATCGGTTTTCTTACTTAAAAATGGAATAACTAATGATTTTCCAAAGTGGATTCTTAATGATGTTACTAAAAAAAGTTCACTCGTTAAATATAAATTTTTTTTCATTCCATGCATGTTGAATTTTTTTTCCGAGAGATTACTTTAAAATAATATATAAATATAAGGATATATATATATATATATTTAAAAATATATATAAACATATCAGTTTATTTTTAAATAGTCATATAAAATAGGATATATGAGATATATATATATATATATATATATATATAATACATATAAATATATATTATTATACAAAGATATAAATTATATATATATATATATTGTTTTTTAATTGTTTATGTAATTGTGAAAATCCTATAGGGAAGTAAAAAAATAAATTGCTAACAAACTTAGGGTAAATTTTATTCATTTCTACTTCTTTGTAGAACGTAAAAGTAAAATATATATATACATATATATATATATATACATATATATATATATACATATATATATATATATATATATATATATATATATATATATATATATATATATATATATATATATATATATATATATATATATATATATATAAATATATATATATATATATATATATATATATATATATATATATATATATATATATATATATATATATATATATATATATATATATATATATATATATATATATATATATATATATATATATATATATATATATATATATATATATATATATATATATATATATATATATATATATATATATATATATATATATATATATATATATATATATATATATATATATATATATATATATATATATATATATATATATATATATATATATATATATATATATATATATATATATATATATATATATATATATATATATATTGTTAGATATAAACAAAAACCTGTTGTATCAATTTGTAGTGGAGCTGACTTTTTGATTGCATCCCTTACTGTATGTACCGAAATATTGAATTATTACCAAATTTAACGGCTTTAACTTGGATTCCATTCTATAGTATGGAAAAACTTTGTTTTTATTACAGTTATTTAACCATAGTTGTGTTCTACGTCTTTATAGCAGTTTGCCCTGTATATAAAGAAGCATTTAGATTTTACGTATATTAATGCTGAGTGACTCTAATATATGGCAATACTTGATGTCTAAAATAATTCTAGAAAATAATATCAACGTATACGCAGTTCAAGTAATACTTTAGGACGTTTTAAAAATACAAAAGATATATATACAATATATGCAGACATTTTTTAAATAATTTAAAAATTTGCTCGATTTCCTGGGAGTGAGTAACAAAAGAATTTTTTTTTAATCCTGCAAAAAATGGACAGCCCCTAATGGTCTGTGTCCTAATTGATATCAAGATTAGTAGAGGAAGAAAATACTTTATTGAACAATATGACATTATTAGAGGAAAGTACAAATCTAAAGACCGCAAAGTGACTAAGGTGTAATTCTTTTCACAATTTATTTTACGAGTAAATAAAATTACCCGAAGACAAAAAATATTAATAACGTTCTTAATATAAACAAAATATTATGTAAAACTACAAAAAATAAATTTAAATTAAATCTGATCCAACTTTAATAAGAACACAAAACATGTAAAATAGCTTCAAACAAAGAGCAGTGCCAAAGATAATAGCTAAGAGAAATTTGTTTTAATAAAGGAAAAAAATTGGTTTCTATAAAGAAAAAGTCGGTTTATATAAGAAATCTATATCAGAAATCAGTACCGAACGATAGCCAGATGGTTAGTGTCTGGCCTTCGGAACCGGAGTTCGTGGGTTCGAATCACACTATGGCATGGACGTTCGTAGCCTTTCGGAATCGGCTTTAAGCAGTAAGCCCCGGTCTCATTAGCCCTCATGTTGCAAAATTAAACCGTAGCGCTCCAAAAAATCAAACCAAACCATAAGAAATCAGATTTATGATGGTTATTGAAATTCTATTTTTTTTTCACTCAGTGCATATATCTAGAGTGGTCTTCTTAAAAAGTACCTCGCTTCATATAAAAAAAATTAAATATTTTTTACAAAGTAAGGCCGTTGGGAATGATTTTGGAGAGATGAAACCAAAATAGACTGTTATAATGAAAACTTTTGAGATCGATAGATAATATGTATCTACAAGGAAAAGTGTTTACGATAATTCTGATGACTTAAAATGCAAACAAATTATAAAAGAAACTTCAATCGGCATTTTATGATTTTCAAGCTTAGAATAGGAACGCATTATGACCGGTATTCTGAATGTATACCTCTCAAAATCATGGCGAATAGCCTTATCTGTAATAAGTCATCGCTTTTCAGTACTTTTCTAACAAATGATAGCAAATAAATCTCTTATCACGAAGTTTTCCTTTTTTTTAAAGACATCTTATTATGTTTTAAAATGACACCTACTCACTAAGGATGACTTGATGTGATATTTAAAGGTGTTTAAATTTCATATTTGGTTTTACTTCCAAGTGTCTATAATAGCTTCTATGTTAGATATTTACTAATATATAGTCATCAGAAATATCTGGGCGTTAGTGGGTTAAGAACTAAATAAAATGTGTTACCAAAAATTCAACCTCTTTTTAATTTTTTTATTTCGTTACCCCTTTTAACGACTCTTTTAAAAAATATTACACGAAAACGCTGACATCAACAGATTGATAGTGTAGATTATCTCAAAGATTAGGTCATACTTAATGGTACATTTTAATTGAATATTTGAGTGAAAATAAATAAGAAATAAATTGTACACTTATACACATACACACGCACACACATATATATATAAATATATATAACTCATAAACCTTGAATGTGGAAAGCATAATCAATCGTTGAATACTTTATCCCAAAATACGATGCTTTCGAATTAATCATTCATGTTTAATCCACCGTCATCAAGTTTTTCTATTTTAAAAACCGCCTTAGTATTTGAGAATAGATAAATGTGGTACTGAACGTGTCATTATGAAAATGTCCCCTACTGATAGAAAATAGAGAGCAAGGGTTGAACATTAACAGAATGCGTGTGAGGGGCGGAAGAAAGGGAAATCCAAGGGAAAGTGGGTCAAAGTGACAAACGGAAAGAAATAATGAAGATTTTTAAAAGCGAGATTTTCACAACTCTTTGTTCAAAAAGAGCCGCAGGACTTATGAACCAGCTTGTCAAGACGTTGGAATATAAAGAGTAAAGAATTTAAAAAGAAGTAAGAAATGAAAACCTTAGGGTTGGCGTGTAATAGTGTGTATTTTAACTAGCTTAATTTAAAGTTATATTGACATATTATATATTAGCAACATACTTATAAAACCTATCGAAAACTAGGCATTCTTACAAACAAATGTGTTTATAATTGTAGTATCTTTGCGCATGTGCGGTTGTTTATGGGAAGTGTTGTGCCGAATAGTGACCGAATAGTTAGGAAGCTGATCTCCAATTTGTGGCATTTATAGGTTTGAATCCCACTGTTGAAATGAATTTTCGTAGCCGTTTAGAATGTGTTTCAAGTGGTAGGCCTAGATTTATATTGCCTTCCTATAGCAAAACAGTAGACCATAGCGCTATAAATAAACTATAAATGAACGTGAAATTTTGCAGCCGATGATAGAACATCATGAAATTATGAATGTCGTTATGTAAAAAGAGTATATAGCAATATAGAACAGAAAATCAAAGAAAAGTAAAGCTACTATACGAGATTCTGAGATTTTCAAAACACAATATTCTTTATTTATCGTTATTTACTAACACATATGAGACTTTCTTGCAGGTAATTGTATCTTCAATATTTATCGCAGTTTGGAAATTTAGGAGAACATTTCCCAATTTTTGCTTGCAATATGAAAGTTCCTATAATTAATGTTGATTCCTGTTCCTTAAGGAACGATGTTACAACTTGTATTTTAATGTAAAATTACTGACAGTAACAATACTTACATCATATATATAAAGCCGATCGAAAATTACGCTGTTTACAATTTGAAGTTTTACATCGGGGGACGCAATTCCCTAATATATATCTTTAAATACGTATTTAGAAATAGAAATAATGAAGATAAAAATAATTCAAAGAGTATAATATTAAAAAAAATCATTATTTGATTTTTAGTTTCTAGCAACTATCCCATATACGCGTTCTTCCATTGTTCATAGATCTTCATAATGTGCCACATTATGTGTACATATATGTGCGTATGTGCTTGTCCATACATAAATATTCATGCTCTCTATCTATATATAGCCATACCGATTTTAACCCCTTCTTTCATTCTTTTCCAACGTCATTTAACTTTCGGTCTTTTAACACTCGCTGCGCTATTGATGAATGGATTAGTACCTTTGGACTTCCCATTATGCAAATCTCCCCTCCTCAGTAATAATAAAAGGCAAGAGCTCTGAAATTAATTAACCGAAAGCAAAAGGTGAAAGGTGGAGGGGAAAAACCAAGCTGGAAATGGGGTCATTGTAGGAAATAAAATTCGAAGGCCAAAGAAGAAAGATGTAAAAAAAATAAGTCTTTAAAAGTTCTTTATTTGAAAAAATAGGGCAGGATTTACTGGCTGCCTTAATTTAAACAAGGAAAAATAGTGATTTAAGTGTTATGGACTTATTTTATTTCGCATTTTTCCTTAGTCTGCTTTGAAAGTCTATATCTTTTAATAACTCCGACCAAAGTTAAAATTTCATAATTTCTAATGTGATATTTACTATCTAAACTTGTGATTTCATTAGGTCGTGAATGCGGTTGAAATTGAATGGAATTTTACGCAGAAAGTTAATTTATTTTTAAATTATTCATATTAGTCTATTATTTATGTTATTTTATTTTAGCATTATTATTATTTGTTATTTTATTTTAGCATTAAATGTGTTTATATACTACTGAGATACGGAAAATAAGATAACAATCGCGAGTTTATATTCATGCAAAACATGCTTTTCTCCCAACCTGAAACTACCAATGAACAAAATAAACCAAAAAAGTTTAGCTATTGAATTAAAACATGTAGTATTATGTTTTAAATTAAAATATATTTATAAAATATATTATGCTTAGAATTGACAAATAATTATCCTATTAATTTAATTTAATGTTTTGCATTGCTGTTCTTAGACACATTAAACATATTATAATTCATTTGCATCCAAAGGAACTTTTGTTGTTCTCATAATATATTAAAGTTCCAATAAATGTCAGAATTAAGGCCATGTCAAAGTTTAACACTAAACATACCAACACTTAATACATACCTATTTCTACCATAGCCAGTCAAATGACCGGACTTTATTTTTTCTGATTTAAATGCATGAAATATGAAAATTGGAAGGAAATAGACAAATAAACTTTATTATAATTAAACAAAATGGTATATTGTCAGTTTTTATGTATTGCAAACACAAAGAATAAGAATTTTTAATTCATTTCCCCTAGCATTTTTTACATAAACTTTATGGGTCATTTGACCCGCTATATGGTATGTTTAGTGTTAAAGAGATGGAGTAGAGCTGTTTTATATATTTACTCCATTAGAAATGGATTAGGAATCGAACATTAGGGTGGTCTCCAGTCAAACGTTCTGCGGGAGAAGGATGGGACATCCATTTTCACGAGTTCACGAGAAAAGTTCGATGGGACACCCATCGAACTTTTCTAAAAAGAAATTTGTATATAAAATATTCCTAAAATCTAAGTTAAAACCCATTCTACTTTTGTCACGTATATCTTCTTCTCTTACTTTATATCGATATAACTCAAAGTTCTCATCTTCTCGATCTATTATTTTTCTGTGAAGTGTGATTTTGGTGTGTTTTAAGAAGTTTCTTCTCTCTGACTTCCATTCGTATATATCTTATGATATCCGTTTAGGTTGTTTTAAGGCCTCAATAGAAGAAACATTCCTCTTGTTCGATAATATATTAAAGTTCCAGTAAATGTCAAAATTAAGGCCACGCAAAAGTTTAAAGAGATGAAGTACGGCTGTTTTATATATTTACCCCATTAGAAATGGATTAGGAATTGAACATGAGGGTGGTCTCCAGTGAAAAGTTCTGGCGGGAGAAGAATGGGACATCCATTTTCACGAGAAAACAAAAAAAGTTCGATGAGACACCCATCGAACTTTTCTAAAAAGAAACTTGTATATAAAACATCCCTAACATCTAAGTTCAAAACCATTCTACATTTTCTCACATATATCTTCTTCTCTTACTTTATATCGATATCACTCAAAGTTCTCATCTTCTCGATCTATTATTTTGGTGTAAAGTGTGATTTTGGTGTGTTTTAAGAAGTTTCCTCTCGACTTGCATTCGTATATATTTTATGACACCCGTTTAGGCTGTTTTAAGGCCTCAATAGAAGAAACATTCCTCTTGTTCGATATTAGTTAGTTCTTCCTATGAATGAATGTCCTTGTGCCACTTATCTGAATTTCTGACACTCGCCAGTAGAACTTGCGTCCTCTCTATTTTGACCTAATGCAAATATGCTTTTGACAATTCCCTTGTTAGTCACTATCTTTTATTGCTATTCTTAGTTAAACACAATGTCATTCACACCTTTTATGAATCATATATATATAGTCATTTCTATTATGACCGCTACTTTTATTTCTCACTGTCAATTTTTAATCCTTTCAATTGTCAACATGATTGCTTTGAATTGTACAATAGTAATATATTTATATCTATAAGCAGTTACTTACATTTAATATACATAATGTTGTAAATACTCTGCTATCCCATTACTCTGCTGGACGTATAAGGATTGGATATCAATATACGCTAACACATAATAAAGGACAGGGTTTCCGGTTTTTGGTTACGCGAATTAAAAGAAGATATTTTTTTCGTTTTCCATATTATTTTGAGCATTGCACGTACAATTTCACTTGTTGTTAAATAATCGACGGACAGAAATTTTTTATTGCTATTCTTATCTTTTATTGCTATTCTTAGTTAAACACAATGTCATTCACACCTTTTATGAATCATATATATCGTCATTTCTATTATGGCCACTACTTTTACTTCTCACTGCTAATTTTTAATCCTTTCAATTGTCAATATGATTGCTTTGAATTGTCCAATATATTTATATCTATAAGCAGTTACTTACGTTTAATATACATAATGTTGTAAATACTCTGTTATCCCATTAATGTGCTGGACGTATAAGGATTGGATATCAATATGCGTTAACACATAATAAAGGACAGCGTTTCCAGCTTTCGGTTACGCGAATTAAAAGAAGATATTTTTTTCGTTTTCCATATTATTTTGAGCATTGCACGTACAATTTCACTTGTTGTTAAATAATAGATGGACAGAAATTTTTTATTGATATTCTTATCTTTTATTGCTTTTCTTAGTTAAACACAATCTCATTCACGCCTTTTATGAATCATATATATCGTCATTTCTATTATGGCCACTACTTTTACTTTTCACTGTCAATTTTTCATCCTTTCAATTGTCAACATGATTGCTTTGAATTCTCCAATAGTAATAAATTTATATCTATAAGCAGTTACTTACGTTTAATATACATAATGTTGTAAATACTCTGTTATCCCATTACTCTGCTGGACGTATAAGGATTGGATATCAATTTACGTTAACACATAATAAAGGACAGGGTTTCCGGCTTTTGGTTACGCGAATTAAAAGAAGATATTTTTTTCGTTTTCAATATTATTTTGAGCATTGCACATATAATTTCACATGTTGTTAAATAATAGATGGACAGAATTCTTTTTTAAAATATTTATACCATTTTGTAGCATTTATTTTTTAATGCACCTTTACCAGATCCATTAAATTTCCTGGATAAAGAAAAAACTTACAGAAGCAAAGATATAAACTGCAAAATTGTTTTGATATTGGAAATAAAAGTTAGAATAAAGTATCAAATTTAATAAATACAACAATTTGAATGCATATTCCTGATCTGAAAATGCAACTGTTTACCAAAATTTTGCTATTTTGGCAAACGGGGGAATGATATAAGATCTTCATTTATATTAAGCGAACAATAAAATTCATTACTAAACTTTGTGTAAAGGCAATATTGCCTCCTATTGTGATTTACATTTTCTGTTCAGGTTTTATATATCTTGCAAAATTTCTATAACAGATTGACGATATTGTTTGCAATTTTTGATGAGCTAAATAATTTAGAAGATTATAGTAGATAAAGAATTTTATTAGATAGACTTAAGGTAGTTTTGATTACCTCAAATTTGCAAGAGGATAATCTTAGTATGATAGATAATGTATGTCGAAAGAGTTGTGTAATAAGAGTGATATTATAACACCTTAACTGCCAGTACATAGAGGTTTTTGTTTGGAGCGCTACGGTCTGTAATTTTGCTACAAGAGGGATAATGAGACCAGCACCTTCTGTGCTAGGACTGTGAGACAGACCTATGAGCTAAAGTGATTACAGCAACTTTCGCCTTCGATCTGGTTGGACAGGTAGGGTTTTCTACCCCTTTTTTTCCTATGGAAGCCAGTTAATGAAGACTTTTTTCCACAGAGAAACCTGAATATCACGGTAGAGGACTGTGGATGAATCATATCAAGCTGAAACTGCTTTTCACAACTTTTTTCTTTAATGCTCGAGATATTTATTGACCTTAGAAACTTAGTAGTTCAACAATAACACTAATTTACAAATTCATAATTAATGATGTTTCAATTTTAAATGGAGTGTAGTGTTTAAAATACATGTCGTCAAATAGTAAATATGTGCTCATTTATATGTTGGGCCTAGTTTTCTTGACTTTTTAATAGATTTAGTTCTTAGCTTAGCATATTCAATGTTGTTTGATTGCTCTTTATTCTCCTTTTCAACCTCTCCTACAATATGACATAATAAGTAGTCTCCTGATGGGGGTCATAAAATTATAAAAGCAATTTCATTTTGCCTCTCTAAAACCAAAAATACGAAATCAGGCTTATGTCTTTCTGTTTTCTAAAACTATTGATCTTCAAATACTGTCCAATCATTTACAAAAAGCCTATTTACACTATAATTAATGCTGCGTCAGCAGTAATATAAGGTGCTGTGATGTTTTGATTGAAGATTGTCTATACGAAAACACAAATATTATCCTAAAAAATTTATGTCCATACTTTATCTCAAAATTATAATAAATGATCATTTTTAGGATTTAATTTTATCTCGCATTTCAAATACAAATATTAAACTATCATTCTTTTATCATATGATATTATTTTCACTGACCTGTATATTACAGTAATTATAGAAAAAAAAATCACGCATTTGCCAAATGGTAAAACTACGCGAAAATGAGAACTAATGTTATTGATATCACTCGAAACTTATGTCATAAAGTTGAAGTAATAACTACTGCAAAATATTCTTACTACAACATATAATACTATGAAGATACACAGAGAAGTGTAAAAAAACATAGCAATTTTTCTATCACCGAAGTCATTAAAGATCCTGAAATCCTGCTGATTTTTTCAATAAGACCGAGAAATACATATTAATGGTGTATTAAACAGAACTATCCTGCAAATGGAAAAGGGAAATTCCATTTCCTTCAGAACTAAAGAAGTTGTAAAGCGATTAAAGAAAATCAATTAGAATATATCAATGCTTTGAGTCAAATCAGATATTCCCCACAGAAAGAGCCGTATATGGTGTCATTTTCCTTCTCACAATTAATTCTATTATAAGCTTTGCTAGTTAAAGATTTTTTTCGTTACATTTTTCTTCACCATATTGATTTAAAACTTGGTAAGAAAAAATATTTTTATGATTAATGGCTCTTAAATAAAACCGTATCATCTTACTCTCTTATCATCTTAGAGAAATTTCGGATATAGATAATTATCAATGAATTAATATTCTGTACAAGGTCAATTTTCTTTCCTTAAATAAAGTTAAGACAAGTAATACAGATAAAAACAAACAAAAAATCTTCTTATTTAGAGGTTTTTCGTTTGCTTTTCGAATAGATTTTCTGAATGAAGATTTTAGAAATATCTTAGAATATTTTTTTAGCAATCTCTATTATCATTTTTCCGGTAGTTAGAAGTATTGCTTATGTAAATTAAGTAATCTGTATTCACTACACAATTTAGCAAAATTTTCCTTGTGTCATAATTTTGATTAAATGTTTTGCACTTTTGATTGATATTATTTCATTATTATATGATTAATACAATTATATGATTAATAATATTTTTTTCATTATTATTATTCCAATATATGTATGTTTAATTCAATCTATATGCATCTTTCTATAGATTAATCCGTCTCAAGTATTTCTAGATTTTCAATGTAATATTTTTCCTTCAATTTAATTAATGCATTTTTGATACTAGTGCAGACTTAATTCATCATGCAGGAAAATATTATTATCGTTTTTTCTCTGTCTCTTTAATATCTTATTTATTTAAGGTAAATCTACAAAGTGCTAAATCCATTTTCGTACTAAGTTTTAACACTTACTATTTTGCATCATAGACACATATCTTAAATATTCGCTAAATTCTTCTCTTTTCACTCCTCTTTTTTTGTAAATTCATTTAATTCTCTTTCCAAAGTTCATGTTGTAATGTAAGTCGCTTTTAATTTCATTCTTCCTTATCAATTTTAGAAATTTTCAATCATTCTTTTAAGTTTACTAGTGGGAATTTTCCCACTATTTGGATATTTCTGATAAACATCTATGTTTAAAGTGTTCCAGCAGATTCCCGTAGCAAATTTTCTTATTCATCTTTTTTGTAATATTAATTTATTAAATTATTTTCTGGCAGTGGCGTTTTATGACCTGAGCGGTTTTTTTACTAAAAGAATCTTCTATTCAGTTGTAGGAAATAGAAATTTTTCACACACACATAAAACATTCCATCTACTAAAGATATATCAAATTTGAGAATATGTCTATTTATGCCTAACTGTAGACTCATTACTTTTATGGTTACCCTGTGTTTCAAGATTTTGTTTCTTCTCGTGTCGCCCTCAATTTTGAGTATATTTCGCTTTCTAATTTAACTTTTTATCCCATCAGTTGTTCTCATCTTATTACACTTATGAATGATATTCTTGTTAATAGGAAATTATTTCTCCCCTCTTTGTGATTTCCTTTATAGTACACTGTTTTTTGCCAGGTGCATAATTTTTGCTTGCTTAATTTGTGTGCATGTGCTTTCTTTTGTTTTTAGTGAGTTATTTACTGTTTCAGTGAAACTCCTCTCTTCTAGGTAGGTGCTGGGTACCATTTGAACATACTGGTTTATAAACATACACACATGTATACATTGGTAAGTTACAATAACATACATATAACTTAGTGAAAATAGTATGAATGTAAAATTCTTTCTTATGTTAATCACAATTTTTTTACAATTGTAAATTCTTTACAAGTTCGTACGAGAATAAGTATTTCATATCTTTTGTGTAAAATAGAAGTGAATGTAATTGAAAATATATTATTCTTCACAGATCAAATAAACGAAATGGCAGATCTAGAAAAATGGAATGAGAAAATACCTTGTATTAAATGCCTTGTATTTAATTGAGAGGCAAGCATTAAAATTTATATTGTAAATGCATGTCCTTTAGGTTAACTAAATTATTAGAAAATAAATTTACAAGATCTCAATCTTTTGAGTTAATACAAAATAATTTTACCTCAATCCGACAAGTTCAGAA